>CM053579.1:33200934-33227453 GCA_028646485.1 Cryptoprocta ferox
TGGCCTCGTAGAATGAGTCCGGAAGTTTACCTTCGATTTCTATTTTTTTGGAATAGCTTGAGAAGAATGGGTATTAACTCTGCTTTAAATGTCTGGTAGAATTCTCCTGGGAAGCCATCTGGCCCCGGGCTCTTATTCGTTGGGAGATATTTGATAACTGATTCGATTTCCTCACTGGTTGTGGGAATGTTCAGATTTTTTATCTCTTCCCGTTTGAATTTTGGTAGTATATGTGTGTTTAGGAATTCGTCCATTTCTTCTAGGTTGTCCAGTTTGTTGGTATATGATTTTTCATAATATTCCCTGATGATTGCGTGTATTCCTGAGGGATTGGTTTTAATAGATCCATTTTCATTCATGATTTTGTCTATTTGAGTGCTCTCCCTTTTCTTTTAGAGAAGCCTGGCTAGAGGTTTATCAATTTTGTTTATTTTTTCAAAAAACCAACTCTTGGTTTCATTGATCTGTTCAACTGTCTTTTTGGATTCTATATTGTTTATTTCTGCCCTGATCTTTATTATTTCTCTTCTTCTGCTGGGTTTTGGGTGCCCCTGCTGATTTTCTTCTAGTTCCTTTAGGTGCTCTGTTAGATTTTGAATTTGCGCTTTTTCTAGTTTGTTGAAATAGGCCTGGATTGCAATATACTTTCCTCTTAGGACTGCCTTTGCTGCGTCCCAGAGAGTTTGGACGGTTGTATTTTTGTTTCCATATATTTTTTAATTTCTTCTCTAATTGCTTGATTGGGCCAATCATTCTTTAGTAAGGTGGTTTTTAACGTCCATGTTTTTGGAGGTTTTTCCAGCATTTTTCCTGTGATTGATTTTAAGTTTCATAGCATTGTGATCTGAAAGTGTGCATGGTATCATCTAAACTCGTTTATATTTATGGAGGGATGCTTTATGACCCAGTATGTGATCTATCTTGGAGAATGTGTCATGCGCACTCGAGAAGAAAGTGAATTCCCTAGCCTCAGGATGTAGACTTCTAAATATATCTGTCACATCCATCTGTTCCAATGTGTCATTCAGGTCCATTGTTTCTTTGGTGATTTTCTGTCTGGTTGATCTATCCATTGCTGTAAGTGGAGTATTAAAATCCCCTGCAATTAGCACATTATTATCAATAAGATTGTTTCTGTTTGTGATTAATTGTTTTATGTATTTGGGTGCTCCCAAATTCAGCCCATAGATGTTTATAATGGTTAACTCTTCTTGAAGGAGAGACCCTGTAATTATTATATAATGTCCTTCTTCATCTTTTATTACTGCCTTTAAAGTCCCATTTGTCCGATATAAGTATGGCTACTTCGGCTTTCTGTTGACTTCCAGTCGCATGATAGATATTTCTCCATCCCCTTACATTCAATCTGAAGGTGTCTTCAGGTCTAAAATGAGTCTCTTGTAGACAGCAAATAGATGGATTTTGTTTTTTATCCATTCTGCTACCCTGTGTCATTTGATTGGAGCATTCAGTCCATTTACATTCAGTGTTATTATTGACAAATATGGGTTTAGATTCATTGCGTTCACTGTAGGGTTCATGCTTGTATTGGTGTCTCTCGTACCTTGTATTCCTTGCAACTTTTCCCTCATGGAGTCCCTCTTAGGATTTCTTGTAGGGCTGGTTTGGTGGTGACGAATTCTCTCAAGTTTGTTTATTTGGGAAAACCTTTCTCTCTCCATCTATTTTGAATGATAGGCTTGCTGGATAAAGGAATCTTGGCCGCCTATTTTTTCTGTTCATCACATTGAAAATTTCTTGTCATTCCTTTCTGGCCTGCCAAGTTTCAGTAGATAAAGTCTGTTACTACTCTGATAGGTCTCCTTTTGTGTGTTAGGGCCCTTTTATCCCTAGCTGCTTTCAGAATTCTCTTTTTATCCTTATATTTTGCCAGTTTCACTATCATATGTCGTGCTGAAGGTTGATTCAAGTTAGGTCTGAGGGGAGTTCTCTGTGCCTCTTGGATTTCAATGTCTATTTCCTTCCCCAGATTGGGGAAGTTCTCGGCTATAATTTCATCCAACACCCCTTCCGGACCTTTTTCTCTTTCTTCATCTTCAGGAATTCCTATGATACGGATATTGTTCCGTTTGATTGTATCACTCAGGTCTCGAATTCTCCTTTCGTTCTCCTGGATCAATTTCTCTCTCTTTTTCTTGGCATCCTCTTTTCTATACCTGTGTCTTCTAATTCACCTATTCTCCTCTCTGCCTCTTCAGTCCATGCAGTGGCCACCTCCATTTTATTATGCAGCTCATTTATAGCCTTTTTTAACTCGTCACAGCTATTTTGAAGGTCCCTAGTCTTTGTATCAATAGCTTCTCTGATGACTTCCATGCTTTTTTCAAGCCCAGCGATTAATTTTATAATGATTGTTCTAAATTCTTGCTCTCTTATGTTGCTTATATCTGTTTTGAGCAGTTCTGTGGCGATGACTTCTTCCTGGAATTTCTTTAGAGGAGAGTTCTTCTGTTTCATCTTTTTGGCTAGCTTTCTGTCTCTTGTCAGTTTTAAAAGCTCGTTATGCACTGTGCACCTGTTAGTATTGCTCTATTAAAGGAGGCTCATTGACTGTCCAGGGCCTGTCCATTCAGGAAGTGTTCTTTTAACGGTGTTCTCTCGGTTTCTCTTGTTGTGCCTTTGGTTAGTTTATTTCCCTAGTCAGTGATATTTGGGACTCTCCACCATGTGTACTTTGGCTTGTTTCTTGAGGTAGCCCTGAAAAGGAAAACAGACAGACAAACACACAGAGAACGAAAGCACGCAAACACGCTGACAAATCAAACAAAAAAGCAAACCAAAAGGCAAAAGAAAGAAAAGAAAAGAAAAGAAAAGAAAAGAAAAGAAAAGAAAAGGAAAGGAAAGGAAAGGAATGAAAAAAAGGGGGGACAAAAACAACAAAAGCAAAGGACAGTCTAAAAGCGTAAAACCAGTGGAGGGGATAGATAAGAATGAGATAAGGGAAAATATATCTGATTAACAAGAATTGATCTAATCAAGGCAGTGCATCAATATTGGTTTTTCCCAGGTTGGGGGGAAGGATGGTGGATGGAGAAAAGGAAAAAGAAAAAAGAAAAAAAAAGGCAGCTGCCCAGCACAGAAGGGCGTGGTTTGGTGTAGGTTGGTCTAGCTTCCACTGCAGGTCCTGCTGAATGCTCCCCAAGGCCCCTCCTTGGTGGTTATGGGGAGAAGAATGGTGGCGCCCCACCCCTTCTTGAATCAAGCGTTGCAAGCCACTCTTTTGGGTCCAATCTACCTGTGCCATGGGTGGGCCAAGTTGTATTTTCCAAGCCCTGCCTTGTTTCCAAATCCTAGTCCACACACTTTAATGCTACCGCCCGAGATGAGATGTACTCCAGCAGGCGGGCGGCTTCCTAGCCAGGATTGAGTAGGGGGAGTCGGGGAGCAGTTTCTCCTGGCTCTGCCTGGAATCGGCGCGCCGAGCCCGAGGAAAATGTGCCAGCTAAAGGGGACAGATTTCTCCCCCTGTGCCCATCAGTTATAGATGTGATGATAGGATCCCTCTCCATCCCAGGCGGAGGTTTTTCTCTTCTCTAGAGATAGCTCTATGAGCATTTTCAGCTCTATGAACGTTTTCAGTTTCTCTTCTCCTCGTCTCTCCTTGCTCTGCGCACTCTCTGCGACTCTGCACTGGGGGGGGTGCTCCCTCCCCTCCGAGCCTTTGGGTCCTAGCCCGTTTTTATTTCCCCAGTTCTTACTCACTCAGGCACCTATGAGGCTGTCTTCTTTCTGGAGTCTGCTCCCAGAGTGTTTTCCTCCCTCTCTTGCAGATCAGAGTATTGTGGCTTCAGTCCTTCTTAGTGTGATAGATGTGGGCACGTGAAAATGACAGAGCTCCCTACTTCTCAGCCATCTTGCCCCTCCCGCCAAGAAGTTTTTAATTTTGATGAAGTTTAATTCATATGTGTTCTTTAATGAATTATACTTTTAGTTTTCTTTATTGTGTCCTATTTTCAATTTCATTTGTTTTTGCTCTGTTCTTTATTATTTCTTTTATTCTACTTACTTATTTAATTTTCTCTTCTTTTCTAGTTTCCCAACGTAGAAGTTGGGTTCACTGATTTCATATTTTTATTCTTTTATAAATTAGGCATTTAAAACTCTAATATTTTCCCTAAGTATTGCTCTGGGGCACCTCACAGATCCCAATGTGTTGTGTTTTCAATAAATACTTAAATTTCTTTCGGACTTATGGGTTGTTTTGAAGTGCATTATTTAGTTCACAAATATTTAGAGATTTTCCAGAAATCTTTCTGTTTTGATTTCTAATTTAATTTTTTGTGACATGGTTTGTATGACTTGAATTTTTACAAATATACTGGTACTTGTTTTATGGTCAAGGGAAGCTATTTTCTGATTAATATTACCATCACATATCTTTACCTATTTTTTAATTTTAATTCATTTATGCCTTTGTATGTAAGTCTGTTTTATGCAAGCAGCACATATTTGGGTTTTGCTTTTTTATGCAAACTGAAGATCTCTGCCTTTTGATTAAAGTGTTTAGGTATTTTATATTTAATGTGATTAATGATATGATTTAGATATAACTCTGTCATCTTGCAATTTATTTTCTGTTTGTGTCATCTGTTGTTTTTTTCTCTTTTCTTATTTTGAATTGTATATTTTTTAAAATAGTGTTAATGTTTTATTTTTTTTTTGAAAGAAAGAGAAAGAAGACAGAGAGAGAGAGAGAGAGAGAGAGAACATGAATGGGGGAGGGGCAGAGAGAGAGGGAGACAGATAATCTGAAGCAGGCTCTGCACTGTCAGTGCAAAGCCTGATGTGGGGCTTGAACCCACAAAACGTGAGATAATGACCTGAGCTGAAGTTGCATGATCAACTGACTGAGTCATCCAGGATTAATTGTGTATTTTTATTTTACATTATCTTCTTTATTGTCTAATTAGATATACTTTTTGTTTTGTTAATTTACTTTTTGTTTTAAGGTTTATGGTATACATATTTTTTATTTTTTTTTAATTTTTTTATTAAAAAGTTTTTAATATTTATTCATTTTTGAGAGACGGAGTGTGAGTAGGGAAGGGGTGGAGAGAGAGAAAGACACAGAATCCAAAGCAGCCTCCAGACTCTGAGCTGTCAGCACAGAGCCCAATGCAGGGCTCAAACCCATAAGCTGTGAGATCATGACCTGAGCAGAAGTCAGATGCTTAACTGCCACCCAGGCACCCCTATGATATACATCTTTCAGTCATCACAGTCTACTTTCAGGTGACATTATACACTTTGCATATAAGAACTTAATAATAGTAAACTACCATTTCTCCCATCTCTGTTTTATGCTATTGTCTTTAATTTTACTTATACATATGTTATAAACCCATAACATATTTTTATCATAATGTTATTGTGTAAGTAGTCAATTATATTTTAAAACAATTTAAATAGTTTTCAAACATTTATATATTTACACGTATGGCAACAATTCTTGGTGCTCTTCATTCTTTTGTGTGGATTCATATTTCCATCTGATATCATTTTTCTTCTGCCCGAAAGAGTTAAGGTTGATGTTAGCTGTGAGTTTTTCTTAGATGACCTTTATCATCTTGAGGCATGTTCCTTGTAAACCTACTTTGATGAGTATTTTTAATTATGAGTGGATATTGCATTTTGTGAAATGCTTTTTCTGTGTCTATTGAAACGATCATATGTTTCTTATCCTTTCTCTTATTGATGTGATGTATCACAGTGATTGATTTGTGAATATTGAATCGCCCTTATAACTAGGAATAAATCCCACTTGGTAATGGTGAATGATTTTTTAAAAAGTATATTGTTGAACTTTGTTTGCTAGTATCTTGTTGCGGCTTTTTGCATCGATGTTCATCAAGGATATTGGCTTATAACTCTCATTATTAGTGGTGTCTTTATCTGGTTTTGGTACCAGGGTAATGCTCGCCTCATAGAATGAGTTTTGAAGTTTTCCTACCTTTTCTAGTTTTTGGAATAGTTTGAGAATAATAGGCATTAGCTCAAAAAAGAAGAAGAAGTAGAAGGAGGAGGAGGAGGAGGAGGAGGAATAGGTGTTAACTCTTCTTTAAGTGTGTTAGAATTCACCTGTGAAACTGTTCATGGATTTTTGTTCACTGGGAATTTTTTGATTACTGATTCAATTTTTTTTTTTTTTTGGTTATCAATCTGTTCAAATTTTCTATTTATTTCTGCTTCAGTTTTGGTAGTTTATGTATTTATAGGAATTTATGTATTTATTCTAGGTTGTCCAATTGTTGGCATATAATTTTTCTTAATATTCTCTTATAATTGTTATTCTGTGGTGTTGGTTGTTATTTCTCCTCTCTTATTTGAGATTTTATTTATGGGTCCTTTCTCTTTTGTTCTTGATAAGTCTGGCTAGAGGTTTATCAATTTTATTGTTTTTATTTTGAAAGAACCACCTCCTGGTTTCATTCATCTGGTCTACTGTTTGTTTTTTTAATTTCTATATCATTTATTTCTGTTATAATCTTTATTATTTCTTTCCTTCTTCTGATTTTAGGTTTTCTGTGTTGTTCATTTTCTAGTTCCTTTAGGTGTAATATTAGGTTGTTTATTTGAGATTTTTCTGCTTCTTTAGGCCAGTACTGCTATAAACTTGCCTCCTAGAATCACTTTTGCTGCATTCCAAAGGTTTTGAACAGTTGTGTTTTCATTTTCATTTGTGTCCTTGTACTTCCCCACCCCCGCTTTTTTCCTGGTTGACCCATTCATTGTTTAGTAGAATGTTATTTAACTTCCATGTATTTGTGGTCTTTCCAGATTTTTTTCTTATGGTTGACTTCCAGTTTAATAGGTTTGTGGTAAGAAAAGATGCATGGTATGACTTCAATCTTCTTGAATTTGTTCAAGCTGGTTTTGTGGGCTAATATGTGATCTATTCTGGAGAGTGTTCTATGGGCACTTGGAAAGAATGTGTATTCTGCTGTTTTTGGATGGAATGGTCTGAATATATCTGTTAAATCAATATGTTCCAGTGTATCATTCAAAGCCAGTGTTTCCTTGATGATTTTCTGTTTAGATCATCTGCCCATTGAGGTAAGCGGGGTTTTAAAGTCCCCTATTATTATTGTATTATTATCAATTAGTTCCATTTTGTTTGTTATTACTATTTTATGTATTTGGGTGCCTTCATGTTGGGTCCATAAATATTTACAATTGTTATATCTTTTTGTTGGATTGTCCCTTTTATTATTACATAGTTTACTTTTTTTTCTCTTGTTATAGTCTTTGTTTTAAAGTCTATTTTGTCTGATGAAAGTATTTCTATTCTGGTTTTCTTTGGACAACTATTTGCATGATAGAAATTTCTCCATCCCCTCATTTTGAATCTGCACATGTCCTTAGGTCTAAAAGGAGTCTCTTGTAGGCAGAATATACCTGAGTCTTATTTTTATAATTAATTCTATCACCCTATGTCTTTTTATTGGAGCATTTCGTCCATTTACATTCAGAGTAATTATTGATAGATATGTATTTATTGTCATTTATTATTTGTTTTGTGGTTGCTTCTAAAGATTTTCTCTGATCCTTTCTTGTCTTTCTTCATGACTTGCTGGTTTTCTTTAGTATATTTTGATTTCTTTCTCTTTACTCTGCATATTTTTAGTGGTTTTTGATTTGTGATTACCATTAGCTTTGTACATAACCTCTTCTGCGTATAGCAGTCTATATATTAAGTTGATGGTCATTTAGGTTTCAACCCATTCTTTTCTTTTAAACTCCTCATGTTTTAGGTATATGTTGTCATACTTTACATCCTTTTATTTTGTGAGTTCTTTGATTTTTTACAGAAATATTAATTTTTGCTGCTTTTGTGTTTCCTACTTTAGTACTGTCATTTTTGGTCTCTCCTTTCTAATCAGTGTTCACTCTAATATTTCTTGCAGGGATTGCTTATGGTCATGAACTTCCATAGTTTTCATTTGTCTGGAAAACTCTTTATCTCTCCTTCTATTCTGAATGATAGCCGAGCTGGATAGAGGATTCTTAGCTACAGATTTTTCCCATTCAACACTTTGAATATATCATGCCACTTCCTTATGACTTGCAAAGTTTCTGTTGAGAAATCTGCTAGCCTTATGGATTTTTCCCTTGTAGTAAGTTACTATCTTCTTTTGTCTTGCTGCTTTAAAATTTTTTCTTTATCAATATATTTTCCCAATTTAATGAGAATATGTCTTGGTGTGAAGCTGCTTTGTTGATTTTGTTAAGAGTTCTCTATGCCTCTTGTGTCTCGCTATCTGTTTCCTTTTTCAGATTAGGAAAGTTTTAAGCTATTATTTCTCTCTTTTCTTTTTCTAGGACGCCTATAATATGAATGTTATTATGTTTGATGGAGTCACTGAGTTCCCTAAGTCTATTCTTGTTTTGCATAATTCTTTTTTCTCTCTTTTGTTCAGCTTGTTTACTTTCCATTACTGTATCTTCTAGGTCACTAATTCATTTCTCTGCTTCTTCCATTCTGCTGTTCATTCCATAAAGCATGTATCTCATTTTCTTTACTGAGCTCTTTATCTCTGTTATGTTATTCCTTATCTTTGTGTTTAGGGTCTCATTCATGTCTTCCACACTTTTCTCAAGTTCATGATCATTACTTTAAATTCTCTATCAGGTATATTACTTATATCTATTTTGCTTAGTTCTCTGGCCATGGCCTTGTCCTATTTTTTTCATTTGGGACGAATTTCTCCATCTTCTCATTTTGTCTAAGGTTCTGGGCCTGTTTCTCTGTATTAGGAAAGTCAGCTTTGTCTCCTATTCTTGAGGGTAATGGTCTTATGAAGAAGAGGTCCTGTAGTGCCCTGCTGTGTACTGTCCCTTAGTCCCCAGGGCCTGGTGCTTCAAGAGGTATCTACAAAGTATGCTGCATGTGCTCTGCTCTTGTGTCCTGGTTGCTTTATCTTCAGACCAGTCATCTGCAGAGGCTCTCTTTGCCTGTTGTGGGCAATACTTGGTCCTCGGTCTGAATGTGGCACATTTTAACTAGGTGTGCTCTGGTCTGTTTGTGAAATAAGACCTGTTGCCACAGCCCCCCAAACCAATGCTTTGCTAAACTCCCGGATAAGGAGACATGGTGTTGGCAGGGTTTTGGGCCAGTATTCTGGGGGAGAGGCTCTGCCACAGTGAAACTGAAGCAAGCATGACTGGGAGGGGAATTTCCACCTGAGCGTGGAAAGGGTGGGACTTGGTGTAAGCAAGTTAGGTAGTATATGTTTGTGCTGCTCTGGTTCCTGCAGGTGGCCCTGTGCTTATGCTGAAAGGTGGTGGAACAAAAGGCACCTGCCAGTTCCTTTGTTCCCAAAGGGGTCTTTCCATGTATGCTGTCTCTCTGCGACATGCTCCAAGATGAGCAACTAACTGTGCCTCAAGTTCTCTTCAGATCGCTGTTTCCATACTGTACGTCTGCAGATTGTTTGCCTGCCTTCTCTTCAAGAGCAGTCCCAAATCCTCTGGGCTCTCTCCAAGTCAAGTCTGCTGCCCTTTAGAACCCAAGGCTCTAAGCCCCACTGGTTGCAAGAACCCACAAAATGTGGCCTCTCTTGCTTTCCAAGACAATTGCTATGGCGATTTGTTTTCCCCATGTTCTCCTCTGTGTGCTAGTCTGTCTCCTCCCCTTCTCTGAGACTGCAGCTCTCTCTCTACTTCAATGGCCACGATCTGTGTCTCTCCCAAACTGCATTTCTTCACCTTCTACCTTCTTTATTGTGGCCTCTTCACTACCTTTAGTTATGGAGTTTGTTCTGCCAGTCTTCAGGTCAATTTCTGGGGTATTTAAGATGATTTGATAGTTATCTACTTGTATTCGTGGAATGAGAAGAGGAAGAGCCTAGGGAGCTCCTACTCCATTGCCATCTTCTTATCTCTCCAGAAACATATAGATACTCTTCATCTGTTAAGTTTCAGCATCATAATCTGATAATTTGGTCTAGGATGAAAGAAAGGGTACATTTAATAATCTAATATGCAAGTGAATTTTGATTCCTAAGTAACTAAAATAGTTTGCATAGCAGGCCCAATTCTAGGAAGGTCCCAGTGGGATGCTCAATGGATAGAAAATGTGCGCAAATTTCTCAGCATCCTGGGAATTCAGACCCTTTTACATGGTTTTATTTTGTTACCCCCAATACCTTTTCACTGCAGCCACAATACCTATTAAAACAGTGGGCAGGATATGGGCTTATATGTTAAACAGCTGGAGGAGAGATGTTAACCTATGAAATTGACTGGGGCTAATCCTTTTCCATTCCTGCACCCTGCTTTGTTTTTGTAGAGTTGGGAGCAGTGGCATCTCCTTTCATGTCTGGGAAAGTTTATGAATGCAAACTTGATCCAGCTAACCACACAGTCCAAGCTGATCTTGAGTTGCCACTAATACCCTTTGCTGTAGGAGCCAGTTTCTTATGAGACCTCACTACTTAAGTATGATTAGGAAATAATTTTAATGGTAAAGAATGCTATTAAAGTGGCGTATTACTTACGGCCTTTGCAATATTATCCCAGCTGTACCAACCAGTGCTACCAAAATTATGAAGAAAACTTTCTGTCCCCATGGACTTGACATCCACCTGATCTCTCATTAGAAAGCCATATTTGTATTCCTGCTTTGGAGGGTGCTATTCAAAGCTCTCCACATTTGCATCCACCAGTCACCATCTGCATATGGGTGACCAGGTGCGTCCTTTAAATAAGCTCTTGGAAGCATCCCTGTGTGCTACATCTCCTACACACAGCAGGTAAATTTGTTTCCCAACCTGGTGAGCTTGAGATTCACATAGAAAAAGCCACTGCACACCTCCAAGAGGCATATCTACTTTCAGAGCAATTAGGTTTTTTTTTTTAATTTAGTCTTCCACAACTCCTATGGCTGGCAAGAACCTAAAGGATATAAAGACCAGCCAACAGAATTTCTAGGATTCCCCTCTGGTGTGCCTACAGTGAAAACAAGAAAGATGTTGGCCAGTTTCTGAGTCCAGCAGGAGCTTTTCTATTGCCTGTGCCCCTACTTGGATGGCTACCTGAAGCTCCTAGAAGAGGTGGTCAGCTTGAGAGCATTTCTACTCTGTCTTCTCTGCTGCATATTTTACCATTCTCTGTGTCTTCTGGGTTACTGCTCAACTGGCCCAATGTCCCAAGGCAGGAAACAGCATGTGTTGTGGCAAAGGTAATTGCCCACTCTGTTGTCATGTCCTTTAAAAGCTTCTTGCATGCCCATACTACTGCAGTTTCCAGTCTTAAGGGTTGGGAAGGAGTTTAGGTTTTACCCCCAATTCTTAGTCCCTCTTCTCATTGGCTATTTTCAGACTCTATTATTACTGAGTGGAGCCAGCTATTCTTGGCTCTTGAGAACTAAGTGCACACATATTCCTTCAACTCTGCATTCAGTGATGTCACACGGGTGTCTTTAAATGATCCATAACAGGAGTATTTATACCATGAAAATTTGACAAACACTACAAATCAGAGCCCCACATCCCCCAAAGGGCCAGTTACACATTTACCAGCAAACCATTGCTTGTACCTTACCTCCTCAATCTTTTACAAGTCCTATTTGTTTTAATGCCCTAGAAAATATATTTTTATTTTCTCTGAACCTACAATTTTTGAGGTAGTTGCTTCAGGGAACACTTTTTGATTTCAAATGATCACATCAAGGGACCAGAGGCATCCCACCTCTTTGGTCAATCTAGGTATAAAGAACATCTCCCTGATCAGAACTACAGTAATCCATCTGGCTTAACTTGTCAAAAGCAGGATATCAGACAAGCTTTAGAGTCCATTTAGCTCCTTGGGGTTTCTATTTGCATTTCCCAGAGGAAGGCTGTGGCAGTGGTGCATGGCCACCAAATGACAGCCTAGCATCAGAACTATGGAGTTTCTAAACTAAGCCTTTGCTGACAAAACTCCCACTCCTGTACAAAATCACTGGTGATTGCTAGTGGTACTCTTTATTTTGCATGGAAGACATTCTGTTCTAGGATTGAAGGTAATGTTGGTCATATTACATAACTGGTCTCTTCATTGGCAGATACCAAAAGTGATAACAAATGCTCACATAGTACTTACTATGTACTAATTACTATTCTAAGTGTTTTACATACATTAACTAATTCAATCTTCACATCAACCCTAAAATTGGTACTATTATATCCCCATTTTACAGATGAAGAAGACACTGAGACATAAAAAGTTTAAGTAACTTGCCTAAGGTCACATAGACAGCAATTAGCAGAATCAAGATATAGACCTAGGCTGTCAGTCTCTAGATTATGCTCTTAACTACTACATTAAGTACTATGTAACAACTACATAGTTGTGTACTAACACAATAATGTTAGCAAGACTCCTGCTATAGCACATTTGACCCCTCAACAGAGCCAACATGCGCTTGGCACTTACATTCAGGAGGATCTTTTCTAAGCACTGAATTTCTGTTCTGGTAGTGAATTTCAGTTCCTGGCTTGGGGCTGGAATGAAGTGATTTTTCCTCATGAGCACAGTTCTGAGGTGATCTCAAGGGTACAGACCCCAAGCCCAACCCTATGAATTTCAAAACTGGCATACCCAAGGATATTAAGAGTTGACCTGTATTTTCCAATACGGCTTTCAACATTCCCCGTCTAACACGCACTAAAATCAGCTGCCTGCAACATATCACTCATGGGCAACTGTGAAGAGTGTGTCCGAAGACTGGGAAAGCAGCTGTGCCTATTTTCCAGAAGGTCTGGTCCAGTTGTGTACTATAGCTGGCTTGTACTTGCTTATGAGAGCCACTGTTGGATTTTTAGGAATGTTGCAAGCCAGCTGTGAGCATAGTTAGCATTAAAAATTAAATCATACAAACTTTCAAGTAAAAATATATAAAAACAAAGGTAATGAATACGCAAAACTTACCACTTTCTAACTATTCTAGTACATTTTCACCATCTATCCTCTGGAGGTTATTTATAACTATTGCATCTGTATGGTGGAAATAGTATATAGTAGTGTGCTGTGGCATATCTGTTCCCAACTCCATGTGCAGTGATGTCATGTTGGCAGTATGAAGCATGATGGCTTGAAAATTGCTATAGTGGGAATACTTACAACATGAAAATCAACAAGCACAACAAATTTGGATTTTTACTTCTGGAGAGCTAGTTATAAACATTCACTAGGACACCACTAGTTCCCATTTCCTTATCTACAGTGGCATTGCTTTCTCCAACCAGAGACACTTTCAGCCCAACAATATAGACCATATAAGGCCTGTGTGCTATAAAGTAAGAACTCACAGAAGCAAGAGGGCTCTTACCTCCAGATCAAGGCCTTGAAGCCCCAATGTCCCGTATACAAAGTCTCACTGATCTGAGATGACGTAGCAATGCCAATCAGGTCACAAATATATACCTGTTTCCTTCCATGTGCCAGCCACTGTTTTAGGCGCTGGTGATATAACAACAAAACAAACCAAAATTTTCACCTTATTATTGTTTCATTCTGACTTGGGATGGACAAAGATAGAAAATAAGCAAGTAAGAAAACATATGGACAACATTATTTCATATAGTCATGTGATGAACATAGGGTTGAGGGGCTATGGGGTGGTTACTTTAGAGTGGGTGGTCAGGATAAACCTCTCTTACGTAGTGACATTTAAGTTGAGATCTGAATGGTGAAATTAAGTTGAGAGCTGAACAATCCATGTGACAGTCCAGGGAAAAGTGTTTCAAGCAGAATAAACAGCAAGTGCAAAGGCCCTGAGACCGGAAAACGCTATGTTTGCTTCCATCCTAGTGCTTAAGAACACAGGTTCTGGACTTAGTCCACTTGGGATTATTACTGACCCAGCTATTTTCTCTGTGACCCTTAGAAAACCATTTAATTTCTCTGTCCTTAGTTTTCATATCTTTAAAATAGGTATAATAATAGAACAGGCATCATAAATACCTGTGAGGCTTAAATGAAATAATGTATGTAAACTGCTTAGTACACTTCCTGGCATATAGTAAGTAATCAATAAATACTACCTATTATTACTATTTTTTCAAACTTTTTATATTTATTAATATTTTATTTTTCAAGCCACTTTATTGAGGTATGATCAACAAAAAAAAAGCAGTACATATTTAACGTATATAACTTAATGAGTTTAGGGATACGTACATTCTGATGAAACCATCAAAACAATCAAAGCCATAAACCTTCACAAGATTTCTTCTGCCCCTTTTATTTAAAAATTTTTTTTAATAATTTTTCTTTTCCAGAGCAGCTGAACCAGTTTGCATTCCCACCAACAGTGCAAGAGGGTTCAACTTTCTCCACATCCTCGCCAGCATATTTTGTTTCCTGAGTTGTTAATTTTAGCCACTCTGACCAGTATGAGGTAGTATCTCAGTGTGGTTTTGATTTGTATTTCCCTGATGATGAATGACATTGAGCATCATTTCATGTGTCTGTTGGCCATCTGGATGCCTTCTTTGGAAAAGTGTCTATTCATGACTTCTGCCCATTTCTTCACTGGATTATTTGTTTTTTGGGTGTTGAGTTTGGTAAGTTCTTTATAGATTTTGGATACTAACCCTTTATCTGATATGTCATTTGCAACTATCTTTTCCCATTCTGTCAGTGGCCTTTTAGTTTTGTTAATTGTTTCCTCTGCCGTGCAGAAGCTTTTTATCTTGATGAGGTCCCAATAGTTCTTTTTTTGCTTTTAATTCTCTTGCCTTTGGAGATGTGTTGAGCAAGAAATTGCTGTGGCTGAGGTCAAGAAGTTGTTGCCTGCTTTCTCCTCTAGGGTTTCGATGGTTTCCTCGAGGTCAAAGAAGTTGTTGCCTGCTTTCTCCTCTAGGGTTTCGATGGTTTCCTCTCTCATATTTAGGTCTTTCATCCATTTTGAGGTTATTTTTTGTGTATGGTGTAAGAAAGTAGTCTAGTTTCATTCTTCTGCATGTTGCTGTCCAATTCTCCCAGCACCATTTGCTAAAGAGACTGTCCTTTTTTCCATTGGCTGCTCTTTCTTGCTTTGTCAAAGATTAGTTGGCCATACATTTGTGGGTCCAGTTCTGGGCTCTCTAATCTATTCCATTGGTCTATGTGTCTGTTTTTGTGCCAGTATCATACTGTCTTGATGATTACAGCTTTGTAGTAGAGGCTAAAGTCTGGGATTGTGATGCTTCCCACTTTTGTTTTCTTTTTCATTATTACTTTGGCTATTTGGGGTCTTTTGTGGTTCCATACAAATTTTAAGATTGTTTGTTCTAGCTTTGAGAAGAATGCAGGTGCAATTTTGATTGGGATTGCATTGAATGTGTAGATTGCTTTAGGTAGTATTGACATTTTAACAATATTTATTCTTCCAATCCATAAGCATGGAATGTGGATGGAACTGGAAGGTATTATGCTAAGTGAAATAAGTCAGAGAAATACAGATATCATATGTTTTCACTCATATGTGGAAATTACGAAACTTAACAGAAGACCATGGGGGAAATTACGAAACTTAACAGAAAGGGAAAAAATATAGTTAAAAACAGAGAGGGAGGTAGGTAAATCATAAGGGACTCTTAAATACAGAGAGCAATCTGAGGGTTGACGGGGAGGGTCGGGAGAGGGGCAAATGGGTGATGGACATTGAGGAGGGCACTAGTTCGGATGAACACTGAGTGTTGTATGTAAGCGATAAACCACGGGAATCTACTGCCAAAACCAAAAGCACACTGTACACACTGTATGTTAGTCAATTTGACAATAAATTATATTTAATAATATATTTTCTTTTGTGGCAAGGGCACCTAACATAATATGCTGTCTCAGCAAAATTTTAAGTATACAATAGTGTTCTTAATTCTTGAACCTACGTTGTACAGTAGATCTCCAGAACGTATTCATCTTGCATAGCTGAAACATTACCTTTGACCTACACCTTTATATTTCTTCTTCCACGAGCCCCTGTTACAACTCTTCTACTCTCTGGTTCTTTGAGTTTTACTATTTTAGATTCCTCATAAAAATGGGATCATGCAGTATTTGTCTTTCTGTGTCTGGTTTATTTCACTTCACATAATGTCCTCCAGATCCACCCATGCTGTCACAAATGGAAGGTCATTTTTCAGTCTAAATACTATTCAATTTTATGTATATACTCCATTTTCTTTATCCATTCATTCATTGACATTTAGGTTGTTTCCATATCTTGGCTGTTGTGAATAGTGCTGCAATGAACGTGGGAGTTTGGGTATCGCTTCAAGATCCTAACTTCAATTTCTTTGGATATATATCCAAAAGTGGAATTGCTGGATCATATGGTTGTTCTATTTTTAATAGTTTTGAGGAACCTCCATACTGCTTTCCATAGTGACTGTACCAGTTTACATTCCTACCTTATTACTATTATTATTATTATTAACACCTGTGGTGGGCACTGCCTGTGGAGGGGATCAGTAACTCTGGAGACATTCCATGAAACAGTGAATGGGAGAAAGTTACCAGAGTTTGGTACAGTCTATTATGCAGTGTCCACCCTTCTCTGGGACCTCAGCTTTTTTTGGATACAAGTCCTCAAAGTAGGGGTGCCTAGGTGGCTCAGTTGGTTAAGCATCCGACTTGGGCTCAGGTCATGATATCACAGTTCTGGAATTTGAGCCCTGCTTCAGGCTCTGTGTTGACAGCTCAGAGCCTAGAGCCTGCTTTGGCTTCTGCGTCTTCCTCTTCCTCTGTCCCCTCCCCTCCTCATGCTCTGTCTCACTCTCTCAAAAATAAATAAACATTAAAAAATGTTTTTTAAAAGTCCTCAAAGTACTTAACTGCTTCAAAAGTCAGGCTTTCCAATTTATAACAAAACAATACAGTTATCAAGTGCTTCATGTGCCCCTTCGGCCCTGGATGACAGAGAACACTGTCCACCCTGGGAAATATTGGGGCAGCAGGTGGAGAAACTGCCCTCATACTAACTGTGTAGGACTCCAGGGCTCAGGTAGTTACTTCTCAGTTCATATATTCTGCTTTAGAGTCCAAGGATAAGACACCAGCTTGCTGCAGGGATTCATTTACTTCCCTTGATGAGACCCTATGTTTCTTTCTAACTTTGAAAAATGGAGAGTTCTACCCCTACCTGAATGGTAATGATCACCACATGCACATGCTGACTTCCAATCTCCGGGACCAGTTCCGTGAGGAACCACTATGAAATTGGTCCTTTGGGGGCCTGTAACTGTGTTCATTTCCTGGAAGGTGGCAAGTAGAAGTTGCAACTCAGCCAAAGCATATTTACTGTAATATGATTTTGCCTAAACAATGTCCTAAATATCTTTAGCACCTAGTGCGATGGAAGAGAGCATAGCATTTGACAGTGGTTTAACATAGATGCTCAGAGCACAGGTTTTATGGTCAGGATACCTTGATTTGAATCTCAGCTCTTTCAATTACTATGTGACCTTTGGGTAAGTTACTTAAATTTTCTGGGTCTCAGTTTTATAATCTAAGGATTATTTCTAATCCATAAAATATGGATAAGAACAGAACCAGGGACATAATAAGTGCTCAATAAATGTTGGCCTTTATTTTAATGATCGACATCTTATATGACCTCCCAAACAGTCTGTTCTCTATCTGGATGGCATCCTATTTTATCTTCTGACTGGTTTTCAAAACCAAAGCAAAAAAAACCAAAACAAAGCAAAAATGTGGTCTGGCCAGTCCAGAACTGCCTATAGTAGCATTACTCTTGAAGCCACACTGTAAAGTGGAGATTCCAAAGACCTGAGGTGAAATTCTTTTCTTCAGCTTTATTGAAGTATAATTCACAAATTAAAATTGCATATATTTAAGGTGTACAATGTGATGGTTTAATATATATGTATACATTATGAAATGATTACCACAATCAAGTTAAATTCACACATCTATTACCTCATATAATTATATTTTCATTTATTTTTTGGTATAGTAAGAACACTTAAGATATACTCTCTTAGCAAATTTCAAGTATACAGTATTGTATACCACCATTCTACTCTCTGGCTCTATGAGTTTTACTTTTTTAGACTCCAGAGATGAAGTTCTTGAACCAACTCCTCTGTGGCCTAGATGCTAACCATCCAGGTATTGCATCCCCTTAGGTCAATCAAGGATGTTTATAAATGCCTGAAGTTCAACAAATGCTTCTGAGCTTTTATCTACAATTTTTCTATCCTGACATTGTTAGTTGTGGAACTTTACCTAAGGGGAATGGGTTCCTCTAAGCTTTTATCATAGCCATGGCCATAAAGGCTTTGTTCACCTCTACTCAGGTTCTGGTCTATCCAACTAGGCCATACCCTAGGGAAACTGACTCCTCCAGTATCATTGTAGGGGACCATTCTATCACAGAAGAACCCCAGTACCAGTACGCACTTTCCCTGTCTGGTTCTCCAGGAAGCATGTTGTGGACATCATCAATGCTTTGCAAAAGAAAGCTACTAACCATCAAAATTCTTTTAGAGGCATGTTATAACTTCCTCAAAGGTCCCAATGCTTGATGACAGAATACTCGGATCATGGAAGTCTAGAGAAACTTACAGAGTGGCTCTCTTACTGCTAGTTTACCCTCCAAGAACAAGAGGTATGTACTTAGGATACCAGAAAAGCAGAGGTTCCAAAAAACTAAGAAATATATTTGGGAAAGTTTTGATATTAAAAAAATCACCAAAATGGCATATCAAGAAAAACAACTGTGCACTTCTCTAATGCCTATTTACAGTTCAGTATTGTTTATATTTTCAAATATAGATGCAAAATATATACATTTCTCTGCTTAGAGTTTCTAAAGGTTTACCATCTAGCTGTCATGTGTTACATTACTCAAGTGGTTAGAGCTTGCCATCTGCTATATCCTAAGAAGCCAGAATCTGGAGTACTATGAGATGGGAAGGAAACTTTACTCAAGGAAATTTAGATAACAGGAAATTTTGTTGTTGTCAAGACCTGGACACAACTAACAGAAGTGGTTCACCAATGGGGCACCTGGGTGGCTCATTTGGTTGGGCGTCCAACTTCAGCTCAGGTCATGATCTCATGGCTTATGAGTTCAAGTCCCATATCAGGCTCTGTGCTGACAGCTCAGAATATGGAGCCTGCTTCATATTCTGTGTCTCCCACTCTCTCTGCCCTTCCCTTGCTATCTCTCTCTCTCTCTCTCTCTCAAAATAAATAAACATTTAAAAAATTAAATAAAATAATTTGTTCAGCAAGGGCCACCAAAAGTTGACTATAGAGAGTGGCACCTCATTGAGTTTTCAAGGTCAATCATAGTTGGCCTTTGGTGGTGCCAGCTTTCTGACATTATTCCAGCTGCCCAGCTGTTTGTGGTTCATCCCAGACCTTAAATACAGAGCCTCTGGGAAATCCAGCAACTGATATGACCCTCTCCAGAACATCATGAACTCTGACACCTGTATATAGGTCAAAGATAAGCCCAGGCAACCCAAAGATCAGTTTCTTCCACTCACTACACCAATATGCTCTTAGGACACCATCACATTGAAACTAATTCCCTTTCTGACCTTTTTTCATAGCTGTAAAGCCATCCTTGTGATGGCAGCAGGTGTCCTAACAACAAGAAAAAAGGCATGTTGTATCCTGAGTCTGACTCCATCCACAGCCGCCATTCAGTTATTTGCTCAATAATTTGCCTAGCATTCTGACTATTGTGGAAATGGTATTGAAAAGGAGCAACAAGGTCCTTGACCACATAGATGTTATAATTTTGGAAAAAGGAGATAGTAAGTAAGTAGATAGCTAAATCAACCATTCCAATCTGCAGATGTTGATGAATTCCACCAAGAAAATTAATGGAATAATATATTTTAAAAGTCATTGGTAGGAGTCAACTCTAGACAATGTGATCAGAAAAGACTTCTTTGAGGGGGTAAGACTGGAAGGACAGAAAGGAACAAGCCATTCAAGGAACATGCAGGCAGAAGGAAGAGTGAGTGCAAAGGCCCAATGGCAGGAAAAAGCCTAGGTTTCAGGAACAGAAATAAAGGACTGAAGTATGGTGAGTTAGTGGGAAACTGCTCTGAAATGAAGATGTAAAGGTAGGTAGAGTCCACCACCACTTTATTTATGTTACAAGATCCCTTGCCTCTGTGGACTTCCCAACCATCTGGCCCACCTTCATCCATCTGTGTACCATCCACCTACAGAATGAGTCAAAGAATTTAATCAGTCCCTACAAGAATCTCTCTGCTGTTATACCGCCTACCAGCCACATGACTGGTCCACCTACTTCACCATGGCAGAAGTTGCCTGTCACATTTCACTGAACCCTGCTTTGCAAACACCTCCTTTCATAGCAACTATAGTATTAGCCTCACTACTTTTTTCATTTCTAGTAATCAGAGATATCCTTGTAACCAGCCTGTACCCTGGGGAAGCTATAGGATGCCCAGAAAACTCCCTAGGGCACCTTCTGGTGAGCCAAAGACCAGTACAAAAGATAGACTTAACAGTACTGGGCACAGGATGGAGGAAAGTTAATGAGAAACTAGATATGGAAGACAATATCTGGGTTGCCTTTAAGCACATATCCACCACAGAAGTTCAGGGATCAATACCTGGGAACTTTTAAGATCTCTGTTATCAACCTTGTAGTTCTCTGAGACCAGCATCTTTCTGACTCTATGTCCTTTGGTGAGCATCAACCCTGTTCTAACCGACTGAGCCACCCAGGGACCCCTTACATCAACCCTGTTCTAAAGATGTTCCCTGCTACACTTGACCCACTGAAATCTCATCTTCCATTCAACACTTTAGTGACCCTCCCAGATGACCTAGGATGAAAAATACTAATATGTCATAGAGAAGGTACAAGGCTCATGTTGACAGGAAGGCTGGATCTATACCTGCCCTGATTGGGGGGCTGGGTAACAGCCAAAGGACAGGTCTTGAGAATCTACCTCTCACCTTTGTTCAGCAACAAGTCAGAATTCATAAGGCAAATGTAGTAAAATTCCAGGATCCACCACTTGTCACAAGGAGTTTGGAAGGAAATACTGTCTGTTCTGTTGTCATCTGTTTTAATGCTTCCAGGAGATCCATGATGGTAGTCATTGGACCTCAATGAAAATCCACTGAAGTCACCTGCATTCTGACATAGTCATTCATTACTGTAGGTTTGCCTCTCCTCCCCCACCCTCCCCATAGCTATACAACATCTCTTGCTGATCTCCTTCAGTCTCAATCTCCCTCAAATTCATACCTTGACTCTCCAGCTTGGTTTAAACCCATGTAGATTAGAAACTTAATTTTGGACTGTATTCATAGCTCTAACCTGGAATTTCCTTAGAACAGTGCTTAAAGAAACTTCCCCTGGACTCCATTCAGTGCAATAATCACAATGGGGAGGAACAAATGTAGGAGAAGAACAGGAAGAGTTAACACTTACAGAGCTATTACTAAGTATCAGGCATCGTACTAAATATATGTTCATTATCTCTTTTGATGCTTGAAAAACTATGAAATACTATCATTATCCTCATTTTATAGACAAGAAATATAAGGCTCACTGAAGTTAACTGGCTTGTCAACATCATACTGATAGACAGAGACACAGAGAGCTAGGATTCCAACCCAGATTCATTTGACTCCAGAATCCCTGCTCTTAACTATTCTGTCCCTGCCACATACCAGGTCAGGTCTGCAGCAGAGGAAGGGAGTCAGACACAACCCACCCACCTTTAAATACAGCCTCCCCTCTAAATGTGGTCAGCATTATTATACCCAAGGCCATACGCACTGCAAACAAGGCTGCTATGGAGTGAATGAAGGAAAACTCTTCCAAGCTTGCCACCCTCCCACCCTTGCAAACCTCTTGTCTTGACCTCTTCTGGCTACCTTTGTATCTTGGGTTCTAGCTTTCATCCAGACCAATTTGGGTTTAGTTACCTTGTCGCACTAGACATTACCACTTCTAGTTATTGGCTGTAGACTAAATCTCTTAAAAACATAGGTGACAAGCATTACTGCCCCAACATCTGGCCTAAGCAAAGAAGAGGTTTATCACAAACATGCTCAAAGGTGCCATAATTTGTCCTGCAAAGCCCACCAAAACCAGGGACCTTGTGTGGCTTCTGCTGGCACTCACTGAGGCTGAAAGTCTGTGCTTGTGGATGAGGTTTGTCTGTTCCTGTCTTCTATATGTACCTAGAGCACGGCTGCCATTTCTCCTATCTGTAAATTAATAACCTGTTTCTCCACCCACCTTATAAGGGAATAGCAATGACAGACAACTCCTGGTGGCCAAGTATGTGAACCACAAGATGGCCATATCTAGGCAAATGTGGAGGAGCACATCAAAAGATATTTTTCATGCCTAATTTTTATCAAATATGGATAAACTTTGGATGAAACACAAATCAGATTATCCACCATTCTGCTTAAATCTTTTAATAGCTCACTTTGTTTACATGGAATGTCAAACTGAGTTAATACAACTTCCAAGGCTTACTATGATGTAGCTTTCAAATGTTATTCAGGATCAACAGTTGAAACTACATTTTATCCAGTGTCCACCTTTCTCCTTGGTCCTCCAGGTTTTTAGTGCTGTAAGCCCACAACATTCAGCTACTTTCTGGAAACACCATGTTCTTCTCTTTGCATTGTTCACCCTTTTCTTAGGCTCTATCCCATATGTCTATCCTAAGCTCAGAACCAAGGAAGGATTTTTACTATGAAAGCTGACCTACCTCTAGAGCCCAGATGCTTATCAAGTACCCATATCCTAAGCCAAAGTCCTAGGCCTTCTGTAAGTATGGAGGCAACAGGTAGTATATAGCTTGAATGTTCAGCACAGAAGTTTTGGGGACCAATTAGACCAGAGTTTGACTCTTGGCTCTGCCTCTCATTAGCTATGTGACCCAATCTGTCTCAATTTCCTTCTGTAAAGTGGGGATAATAATAATTGTGCCTGCTCTCATAATGTTGTTACAAGAATTATAGGAACTAATTCATATAAATCCCTCAGGGTCTTACCAGTCATGTGGCTTGATTCCCTGATATTTATCTATATTATTATTTTTAAAGTTTTTTTTACTTTGAGAGAGAGAGGGAGAGAGAGAGAGAGAGAAAAAGAGAGAGGGGGAAGGCAGAGAGAGCAAGGGAGACAGAATCCCAAGCAGGCTCTGCACTATCAACGTAGAGCCTGACACAGGGCTCAAACCTACACACTGTGAGATCATGATCTGAGCTGAAATCAAGAGTCAGATGCCCAACTGACTGAGCCACCAACGTGCCCTGATTCCCTGATATTTGTAAGTGAGAGTGAAGGCTCTGTAATCAGACAGACCTGGATTCAGATTCCTGGTCTTCCACTTGTTACCTGTGTGACTTTTGACAAACTAACTTCTGAGACCTTCCCTTTACCTGTGAAATGAAGGTAGTAATAGAGTTGGTGGGAGGATTAAATGATTCACAGGAAAGTGCATAGTTTCTGGCACACAATAAATGCTATTAGACTGATTGTAATGATCGCTGGTATTAATACTACCATTATTAATGTTGCTGTTAGTAGTAGTAGTATGGTGATGTATTGTGGAAGTCCTAAAGCACTCCACCTCCACAAATGAAGTCTCAGTGCTCTCTGTTTTTTATTTCTATTTTTTATTATGGTAAAATACACATAAAAATTTACCACATTAACCATTTGAAAATGTATACTTCAGTATAGAGTATGCTCATAATATTATGCAACTATCATCACTACCTAGTTCCAGAACATTTTAATCACCCCAAACAGAAACTCCATACCTATTAAGCAATCGGTCCCCATTTCCTCCTCCCTCAACTCTTGACTAAAGCTAATCTTTTTTCTGCTTATGTGAATTTGCCTATTCTAGAGAATTCATATAAGTGGAATCACACAATATGTGGCCTCTTGCAACTAGCTTCTTTCACTTAGGATAATGTTTTGAAGGTTCAGCCACACAGCACGGATCAGTACTCCACTCCTTTTTAAAGCTGAATAACATGGCATTGTACGGAAATACCAAAATTTGTTTATCTACTCATTCATTGGTGAACATTTGGGTTGTTTTCCACCTTTTGGCTATTGTGAATAGTGTTGCTATGATCATTTGTGCACAAGTATTTGTGGGGTATCTGTTTTTAATTCTTTTGAGAGTGGGATTACTGGGACATATGGTAGTTCCATGTTTAAGTAATTGCAGAACCATCAAACTGTTTTCCATATTAGCCACACCATTTTACATTCTCAGCAGCAATGAATGAGGGTTCCAATTTTTCAATATCGTCAGCAAAACCTCTTGTTTTCTGTTTTTTTTTTAAATTATTATAGGCACTTAGTTGGTGTGAAGTAGCATCTTATCAAATTGTAATTTGAATTTCTCTAAAAATTAATACTGCTGAACATCTTTCCATGTGTTTGTTGGTCATTTGTTTACCTTCTTTGGAGAAACGTCTATCAAAATCCTTTGCCTACCTTCTATTTTATTTTATTTTATTTTATTTTATTTCTAGTTGTAACAACTTCATTTAAAAATTATTTAGGAGGAGGGCAAGATAGCAGAGAAGTAGGGAGCTCTGTAATCTTCGCCCCCCCGCATCTATTGAACTGAGAAGGACTGAAGGGACAATACTCTGATTTGCAAGTGGGGGAAGAGAAGAAACGGACTCCAGAAAGAAGACAACCTCAAAGATGCCTGAGGCTACCTCAAGAAACAAGACAAAATACACAGGATGGAGAGTCCCAAATATCACTGACTAGGGAAGTAAAATAATCAAAGGCACAACAAGAGAAACTGAGAGACACCATTAAAAGAACACTCTCTGAAACGACAGGCCCTGGACAGTCAATGAGCCTCCTTTAATAGAGCAATACTAACATGTGCACAGTGCATAACGAGCCTTTAAAAATGACAAAAGACAGAAAGCTAGCCAAAATGACGAAACGAAAGAACTCTCCTCTAAAGAAACTCCAGGAAGAAGTCACAGCCACAGAACTGCTCAAAACAGATTTAAGCAACATAACTGAACAAAAATTCAGAAGAATTGTCATAAAATTAATCACTGGACTTGAAAAAACCATCAAAGAAGACATTGATACACAGACTACGGACCTTCAAAATAGCTGTGACAAGTTAAAAAAAGGCTATAAATGAGGTGCATAATAAAAGGGAGGCGGTCACTGCACGGATTGAAGAGGCAGAGAGGAGAATAAGTGATTTAGAAGACACAGGTATAGTAAAAGAGGAAGCCGAGAAAAAGAGAGAGAAATTGATCCAGGAACACAAAAGGAGAATTTGAGACCTGAGTGATACATCAAACGGAATAATATCCGTATCATAGGAATTCCTGAAGATGAAGAAAGAGAAAATTGTCCTGAAGGGGTGCTGGATCAAATTATAGCTGAAAACTTCCCGAATATGGGGAAAGAAATAGACATTAAAATCCAAGAGGCGCAAAGAACCCCCTTAAGGAGTAACTTGAATCGACCTTCAGCATGATATATCATAGTGAAACTGGCAAAATATAAAGATAAAGAGAGAATTCTGAAAGCAGCTGGGGAAAAAAGTACCCTAAAATACAAAGGGAAACCTATCAGAGAGGTTACAGATCTATCTAACGAAACTTAGCAGGCCAGAAAGGAATGGCAGGAAATCTTCAATGGGATGACCAGGAAAAATATGCAGCCAAACATCCTTTCTCCAGCGAGCCTGTCATTCAAAATAGAAAGAGAGATAAAGGTGTTCCCAATAAACAAAAATTGAGAGAATTCATCACCACCAAACCAACCCTACAAGAAATCCTAAGAGGGACTCTATGAGGAAAATGTTGCGAGGAATATAAGGTACCAGAGACACCACTATAAACATGAACTCTACAGAAAACAGAATGAACCCAAACCTACATTTTTCAATAATAACACTGACATAACATAACATATGACAATAACATAAATGGACTGAATGCTCCAATCAAATGACACAAGGTAGCAGAATGGATAAAAAAAAATCTATCCATTTGCTGTCTACCAGAGACTCATTTTAGACCTGAAGACACCTTCAGATTGAAAGTAAGGGGATGGAGAAATATCTATCATGCAACCCGTAGTCAAAAGAAAGCCAAGTAGCCATACTTATATCAGACAAACTGGACTTTAAAGTAAAGGCAGTCACAAAACATGAAGAAGGACATTATATAATAATTACAGGGTCTCTCCATCAGGAAGAGCTAACAATTATAAACATCTATGTGCCGAATTTGGGAGCACCAAAGTACATGGAACAATGAATCACAAACAGAAACAATGTTATTGATAAGAATGTGTTAATTGCAGGGGACATTAACACTCCACGTACAGCAATGGATAGATCAACCAGACAGAAAATCACTAAAGAAACAATGGATCTGAACAACACATTGGAACAGATGGAATTGATAGATATATTTAGAACTCTGCATCCTGAAGCTAGGAAATTCACCTTCTTCTCATGTGCGCATGGCACGTT
>CM053579.1:33227953-33252329 GCA_028646485.1 Cryptoprocta ferox
TTGGGTTTCTCCTGTTAGACCTATGAGTGCAAACATATGGTATCTGTCCTTCTCCGCCTGACTTATTTCGCTTAGCATGACACCCTCGAGGTCCATCCACTTTGCTATGAATGGCCAGATTTCATTCTTTCTCACTGCCATGTAGTATTCCATTGTCTAGATGAACCACATCTTCCTAATCCATTCATCAGTTGATGGACATTTAAGCTCTTTCCATGATTTGGCTATTGTTGAAAGTGCCGCTACGAACATTGGGGTACATGTGCCCCTATGCATCAGCACTTCTGGATCCCTTGGGTAAATTTTCTATGATTTTTATAGTTTTTATTCTTGTATGTAGTTTTTCACCTGCTTCAAATCTCACAGAATGTCTTCCCTTGGTCCTACTACATCTCTGGTCTGCTCCACTATTTCTCTTTGATCATCAGACTCTTGCCCCAGCGGTCTTCTGTTCTTGAACTTGCCACACTTATTCTTTTCTTCTTCTTCTTCTCCTTCTTCCTCTTCTTCTTCTTCTGCTTCTGCTTCTGCTTCTGCTTCTGCTTCTGCTTCTTCTTTTTGGCCATCAGGTCTTTATACTTGCTGTTTTTCTCCCGAGATGCTATTTCTTCAAACACTTCACTTCTAACTCTTACTCATCTTTAATGATTCAGTTTAAAGATTATTCCCTCAGAGTCTATCCATAACCCCACAGCTTAAATCACTATTCTCCCAGTACCCCTTCTTCATTCTTCTCTCTCAGCACCCTGTACCTTTCCCTGTTGCACTTATCATACTCATTTGGGTTTGTTGGTTTGTTTACTATTTCTTTCACTAGATTGAGCTCCATGAAGGAGAGAATGATTTTTGTTCACCAATGTATTGTACCCTCAGTGCCTAGCATGGTGCCTGACATGTGATGTACTGTCCAAAAAGATTTTTCCAATAAATAAATGTGTACAATTTGAAGCATCTTCTTTGTGACATATAGATTAAATTAGCTTGAACATTTAATTTTGAAAAAATCAGCTGTCAATCTGTACTTAATTTGATCCCAACACCTTTTCCATGGCTAATTTGATCTAAGGTGCTTAAACTTTCATTGAAACACGAATTGGATCATGTCATTACCTTGCCTAAAATCCTTCAGCAGTTTGCCATGGCCTGTAGGAAGATGTCCAAACATGTTAGCAAGGTTGACAAGTTACTCTGTGACACTGGCTTTCCAACATTTGTGATTGTTACCCAAAGTACAGAATACATTTTATATTGCAATCCAGTATCCACCTGTATAAATATGTATATAAATAATTTTAAAAATTTTCACCAAAAATTTTAACTTTTACTACAGGCAATGTATTACATTTTCTATTCTATTATAGTGTATTACCATTGAATAAAACGTTGGTCATGACTCACCAAATTGATTTCACAACATAGCAATGTAAGGTTACAAGCTGCAGTTTAAAAATCACTGCTGTGTGGTTTGACTTCCAACTTCAGCCTCTCAACCCATGCAGAATTCCTTAGAGCTCCCCTCATGTGCCATACCATCCCACCTTTATTCATATTGCTCCCACCATCTTTAGGATGCTTACTTGTTTTTCAAAACTCAGTTAAAGACTCAGTGAAGCTTCCTGGCATCCCCAAGGAGAAGTGATCACGCTTTCCTCTGGGTCTGCTCCATCCCACTCTTTAGCACTCTATATCAGCATCCTTGATCAGAATCCTTACCAAAATGTGCTACATGTGTTTACTTATCTGGATCCTCTTCAGCACCAGGTTGACAAGGTGCAGGTATAAATACATTGAATAATGGAAGGTTCTTGATCCTTTCTTGTGTAGCAAATACATCCAATGATCCTTGGGAATCATTAAGTATCTTCATTCTGATTCTCAGTTTTCAATTCTTACTACCTTGTTAACGAACCACTCATGAAAGGGACAGACATTGTTTTGATTCCAGTGGAAGGACTTACTGAGTTCCTATACTTTTTCTTCCATATTATACATTTATCACTGAATCTGGTATTCTTCCCCAGATGGTTAAGGGCTGGAGGGAGGGTGTGACAGACCGAGATGGTGTAGTCCTGGGGGCTTGGGTTGGATAGTATAGTTGTTAGAGGAGTGTGGGAGAGACGCTGGTCCTTGTCTTACAGAGTCAATGAATGAATCTCTCGGACACCAGAGAGTGAGCAAAGCAATAGAGTTTATTGAGGGAAAGTATAAGGCTCTCAAGAGCGTGAGGGGTCCCGACTGGGTAGCCGGCTAGCTGAGGATTTCTGTCCCTGACTTTTTATTGGGAAACACGTTTATCTTATCCTCTTCTTTCCCATACTCTGCTGACGCTGCCGCTTCTTCAGACTCCCACCTATAGCTGCAACTTGCCTACCTTAAGATCCCTTATCTCCTCCTGCCTAATGAAACCCTTTCCCTACTCATTCCTCCCCCTGGAATCGGGCCCCTAACTGTCATTAGGGAACAGGGACGATGACCGTTCTGGCTTCTTCAAGCTGATAAGGAACAGTGTGGGGGTGTGGCAGTCAGAGTCTACCCAAATGTCAGTCGTGTGCTCCATGGTATGGTTCCACAGGAAGGCTGGCAGGAGTGAGGCAGCACAAACATTGGCACACACAAAGAGAAAAACACAAACTAAAGATTATACTGACCACCAAGACGGCATCTCTAAGATAATGCTCCCAGTTCCCAAACCAGTCAAACAATCCAGGAGAGACCCTGACTTTGTCCAACTGTGCTTGAAGGTCATATCAGTTGTGAGACTGTGAGAATTATCGGTTATATTGAAACAATACATTTGAGGGAATCTTTCACAACCCAGGTGATGGAGAAGCAGTAAGTAATCCATGGGGGTTCTATTTTCCAAGCGTCCAGCCCTAACTTCACTTAATTCTTGATTTAAAGCATCTAATGCTTGTGAAGTGTCATTTAGAGTTCTGCTGAGTAAGTGGATGGTTTGCTTTATTGAGAGGTATAAAACTAGCCAAGGCAGCCATTTTCCATTATTATTTTGCAAATTTTTAGGTAAGCCAACCTGGTATTATTTCATAAATGGAGTTTTCATTATTTCTTGTGCCTTTTCCATTTTTCATGGGAAGGCTTCTACCCAATTAGTAAAAGTATCAACCCATACCAACAGATGTTGGAACCCCTCTGACCTTGGCATATGAGTGAAACCTAATTGTCAGTCTTCTTCTGGATAACCTCCAGTTCCTTAATTGCCTGGGAGAGCAAGTTTGTGGTTGAGAGGATTGCTTCTTTTATCTTTTTTAAATTTTTCTAGCTTTTTAAATTCAGTTTTGAGAGACAGAGAGAGACAGAGTATGAGTGGGGGAGGGGCAGAGACAAAGGGAGACACAGAATCCGAAGCAGGCTCCGGGCTCCAAGCTGTCAGTTCAGAGCCTGATGAGGGGCTCCAACTCACAAATGGTAAGATTATGGCCTGAGCTGAAGGCAGACACTTAACCGACTGAGCCACCCAGGCGCCCAGACATGATGGTTTCTAAGATAAATTTCACAGGCTGATACTACTCACTGAACTGTCCTTGACAAATTTTTCCCAGTAAACATCCTTTGGGCCATTTGATAAGTTTTATCCCTCCCTAAATGAGAGGTCTGATGCAGTGCTTTAATGATCTCCCATCTCTGTGAGCTAGGTAGTAGTAATTGCCCCTGCTCTGTTTGTAATCATCCGGAGGGCTGGAGACAGTGTCCATGAGTCAGACCTCAGTTTATTTTCTCTGGAGACTAGGTGTGTCTAAATTGAGCAAGGGAGTTATCCCAAATAAAAGAAGCCTCAATAACTTCTTCCTGTTGAATGGACTGCTTGGCAGCGGCCATATCGGCAAAATTATTATTGACAGCCATCTCGTCAGTTCCTTTTGTGTGCCCTTGGCAATGCATAACAGTTACCTGTTGGGGCAACAGGATAGATTTTAGAAGGTTATCTATCTCCTTATATTTTATAGAGGAATGATCTGCAGTCAGAAAATACCATTATAAGTTTCAATGCAGATGGCTGGAACTTCTAAGAGCAAAGCCTGATACTTTGAAAGACAACTACCTGCCAACCAAGGATTTCCTGTGTTTTCAGTAGGCTGGTTATATTATGAGGGGGCATAAATGGTTATGCTTTCCCACGAGGTTATTTCAGTGGCCTCAGGTATTAGAGGGGCCACAGTGGCTAAGGCTTGCAGACATGATGGCCACCCTTTTGCTACCATATCTGGCTCCTTGCTAAGATATCCCACAGGTTGTTCAGTGGGTCCCCTGGTTTGGGTTATGAATCTAAGAGCTATTCCCTTCCTTATAGTAATATACAAAGAAATTTTTTCTTAATTGGAAGGCTTGGGGCCACAGGTCTTTTTTAAATTTTTTAATGTTTATTTATTTTTAAGTGAGAGAGAGGGGCAGAGTGAGTGGGGGAGGGGAAGAGAGAGAGGGAGACACAGAATCTGAAGCAAGCTCCAGGCTCTGAGCTGTCAGCACAGAGCCCGATGCCGGGCTCAAACTCATGAACCAGGAGATCATGACCTGAGCCCAGGTCGGACACTTAACCAACTGAGCCACCCAGGTGACCCAAGGCCAGAAGTCTTAACAAATCATGTTAGAATTTATAAAAAGCCTGTTGGGGAGCACTTGCGTGGCTCAGTTGGTTAAGCATCCAACTTTGGCTGAGGTCATGATCTCACAGTTCATGGGTTTGAGCACCACATCAGGCTCTGTGCTGACAGCACAGAGCCTGGAGCCTACTTCACATTCTGTGTCTCCCTCTCTCTGCCCCTCACACACTTGTGTTCTATCTCTCTTTCTCTAAAAAATAAATACACATTTAAAAAAGGCCTGTTGAGCCTCTGGTTCACATTGTAGAATGGAGGCTCCATCAGATTGACTCTTCATTAATAACTGATATAGCGGGCAATTTGTAATAGGGCCAAGCCTCGGTGCAAAAGAAAATGAGTTGTTTTTTCTTCAGGGTTCATGGATCAAAATCATCCCAATTTTTGAGAATGCATCCTAAAGGAATATTGGCCTTGGTTGGGGGAATTGCCCATCTATAGGAAAAAGGAGGAAAAGGCATCCCTTATCTCAATTTCCCATAGCTGGCTAGAAGCCTCATTTCTTGGCCCTGCATTTTGGCTGGCTATGCGACTAGCAGCCAAAAGTCCTGTCAGTCTTGTTAGGTGCTGGGAGTAGTCATTCTTACCCAGGCTTGACTCTACCACTGAGAGTTGACCTTGTCTTCCTCGATTTCTCCTACCCCTCTATTTCCCCGCTACAGGGCTTTGGGGGTATAGACTGTAACCAAGTAAGACTTCCCTGGTTGTAAAAGGATGCACTAATTTTATTTTGGTCCAATAGTAACTTACATATTGATCATAATAAAACTGCTCCTCTTTACAAATATATTTCAAAAGCCTGGCAAAAAAACATTTTTTGTAAGGATAAAATCGGTCATTAAGGGGGGCTAAAATGGCCCAAGTCGAGGTCTATTCCCCTGCCTGTTTCATCAATGCCCACATAAATATGTTCCAGCCATGTGGGCATCCATTTTAGAGTATCTAGGTTGTTACAAATCAGCATACACTGGGCTAAGTGTAGCAAAATGTCTCCCATGTATCCCAGTAAAAGCCCATCATATATTATCCATTCCTCATATGGCACAGGCACCCATTCCTTTGCTAAACAAAAACAACACAAATGTGGAGCATTTGGAAGCCAGCAGCGAGGACATCGCCGCCATCTCTGCAGCTTTTGGAACAAAGGAGGGGCAATTCAACCAAGGATTGAGCAAAACAACCCAAAAGGGCATGCTGTCCTGACCATTTGGTTAAAATAATAGTTCTTTCCATCTTTTGGGGGCAGAAAAAAGAGAAAACATCTTTTGTTTACCTTCCTTTTTTATCCAAAGCAGTCCAACAATCCAAGAAAACTTTGTCTTTTTAACAGAGAGTAAAGCGGTATTTTAATCTTAGCCTATTTGATCTTTAGTAAACCTAGGTAGAAAAAGTTTTATATATTTAATGCTGCTAATTCTAAAGACATTTATATCTTAATTACATTCCACTTCTGTCCATTTTAAAGTTCACCACTGTCAATTTTTACCTGTGGCACCAGTTAGGAGATCTGAAGTGGTTGGCGTAAGTCTAAGGGGGTGCTCTTCAGTCCTTGACAACGAAGGGAGAAGGAGGAACCCATGGTGCCAGAGCCGTGGAAGATGATGTAGGAGCCAGTTATGCAGGCCACACCCAAAGTGGTGCAGAAACAGGGGGAGGGGGAGGGGGAGACAGATGTTTGGTGTCACCTAGAAACCTGGAGACAGATAAAAGGTCAGAGGGCATAGAAAGAGGTCTCCTGGTCCTAAAGCCTGTCAGCTCAGACAGATGAGCAGAAGCACTTCTTCTCCACCAGTAAGTGGAGATGCCAGTCCATGTCAGGCCAGAGAAGACAGGGAAGTTCCCTGAAACAAAAGGAGTTTTGGCAGCTGCTTGGGAATATTACTTAAAGTCTCCATCCCGAGGTAGGTCAATCAGAGACAGTTGGCTCTAATTATCATTGTCATTAACCCTGGGAATGAATGAGGGAGAAGCCCCCACATAAAGTTAGAATAACTGGAGTGTATTAAGAGAAACAGAGAGTGTCAGAGTCCCCTTCATTAGGAATGGTTTGTTCTTTAGCAACCTGGGTTAAGTATTAGAACACTTCTGTATATTGATCAGGGTTGTCTGAAAATTTGCCCAGGTCCTTTTTATTTGCTTAGAATCTTTCAAGGAAAATGGAACCTTCTTCAAGTCAAATTCACTATGAGGCATTTCAGTCAATGGATACGTTCAATATGCCTTCCTTTCAGGGGGTGGATTTCTTATCCCTAGCAATCCTGGATAAGGAGGTCATGAGGATCTAACAGGTGGCCTTTTCTGGGAAGAGGCCTCAAGGGGAAAGTCTGCAAGTATTTCCACTTCTGCACCACTTGAAGGGGCCAGGAGGTCGGCACCTAACTTAGTGGTCTTACATAATCTGCCTGGTCCTGTAAAGCAACGAAGACCTGCACATAAGGAACTTCTGACCATTTACCATCTCTTCTACAATATAGATCTCACTATAAGATAGTAGTGTACTGAATACTTCCCTTAGGAGGCCAGGACTCTCCATCCTCCAGGCAATACTGAGGCCAAGCCTGAGAGCAAAAAAACTTCATGCTCTTCATTTTGATTGTTTGTGGATCAAAATTTTCCCAACTTTTCAGAACAGATTCCAGAGGAGTTCCACAGAGAAGGGTTTGTTACCCATCTCATGATCCTCGTAGAAATTAAGGATCTCAAGAACCTCTGTACCTATTATATTAGAGAGGTGACTATGAAGGTGTCCCAACATATCAGCTCTCCCCTTCAGAATCAAGGTGTCCCTTGATCCACCTTCCCCAAGGTGAAAGAATGGCCTTACACTTTGGATTGAAGATGGATTGGGTAGGTGGGAGTAGCCATTCTGACCCACTGCTTTAGCCCACACCCAACCCTACCTTCCCTCCTTTTAATCCTTCTAAATCTTAAGGAGTTTGGCAAGGTTAGTGATTCAAGACTTGTTATGTGTAAAGGTTATGGGTGCAAGCAAACAACTGGGGTGATTATGGGGAGGCCTGTGCTGCTTATGGAGGAGGGTTCCCTTGGCCGTTACCCCCAGGGCTGGTCTACATCCTTTTACGTCTTTCGGGTGCCAATGGGAGCCATAGAGCAAGTAAAGAGCACTGGATTGCCAGTCCTTATATGCGCCCCTGGATGAACCTTTCCTGTAACCATGAAGGTCCCGATGACCTCATTCTTCGAAACTCTCTTGACTGGGCCCTCATTTCTTAGTCGTACTAATTTGTTTGCACCCCCAACCCATGGAATCTAGTCCATAAGGCCAATTATTTCCTTGCCTCACCCCCAAGCAGCCTTCCTTCTTCTATGCCTGATCCTCTATCAGTAGATGGGTCCCAATAGAAAGGTGTAATCTTCGAGACCTAGCAGGATTATAGTTTATAACTTTTTGTTGTTGAAACAAGAAAGCTTCAATAATGTATCTTATTAAGGTCCCCACTGCTGTTGCACACAAAGAAGGCAATGTCCTCCCATTCTTAATGTCCAAAACCAAGGGGATACAAAAGGATGACTCTAATATTGTCTGCTGATATTCAAAGCCTAGAGTCCTGGCCACATTTAAGCCTAAGTTGTATCTAACAGAAAAACATGTCTCACCAAATAAATCCCTAATTGCTAGAGTATATTGATCATCAGGGGTTGGAAAGGTTTTAAAAGCGATTTAAGAAGGATAGGCAAAGAAAGAATAAGCCAAGAGCAGAAAGTGGAACTGGTTAGGGTTAGGCCAATGTTCCCCTTTCACAAGGGGGAGATTGACCAAACCTTTACCCAGAAACCTATCACCTGAGATTTAAGACTGATGCTTGCACTATCCGCTTTTAACTGGCCAACAAGTGCCTGGTTTTGAGAGTCTTGGTTAAGGAGAGTCTCCTTTCAGAAAAGGAAAGGAAAGGAAAGAGTCCGCTGTTACCCTCTGAAGGTCCCAGGGTTTCAGCACCAAAATGTTCCAGTAGGGTGGGAGAGATGCTGGTCCTTGTCTCATGGAGTCAAATAATGAATCTTGTGGATGGCAGAGAGTGAGCAAAGAGATAGAGGAAGTATAAAGCTCTCAAGAGTGAGAGAGTTCCCGACTGGGTAGCCGCAGAGGATTTTTGTCCCTGGCTTTTTATTGTGACCTTATCAGAAAGTTTGTGAGACTCCATGCATGTCATCTAGCCCAGTCAGGTCTGGAACACGTTTATCTTATCTTCTTTTCCCCCAAACTCTGCTGCTGCTGCCGCTTCTTTAGCCTCCCACTTGTAGCTGCATCCTGCCCCCCTGAAGGTCCTTTATCTCTCCCTGCCTAATGTACCCCTTTCCCTACTCAGAGTTGGCTCAAGCTTGCCAGGTCAGTGTCATTCTGACTTTGGACACCATTTCTTGGTTTTGGTTCCATTCTTAACCTTTGTGATTGAAGTCTGTACTTGGTTTCCTTGGTTTGACCATCTGTATTCCACAGATTTGCATTTTCTGCCTTGGTCCTTTATGTTCCTAGCTGTCACAGGGTGAGGTAGGAAGTGTCTTCCACTCTTCATGACCCCCTAGCAGTGGCTCACTTGACTAACACTCCTAGGCTGGGCTCACTCCAGCACCCTGAGAATGGAAGCTCATGGATATGAAAATGACTAAGACTCAGTTGCTGTCCTCAAAAAGCATAAGGTTTAGAGAACATATCGAGAACCTAGAACTATCCTTAATCCAACATCTCTGCTTTGGGTAATTGGCTTTTCCTAACTGGAAGTCATTGTCACTAATGGGTTTTAAGATTGTGGACCTTCAGCTTTTTGCAGTGGACTTTGCACACAAGTCACCCACGGTGATCAGAGTCTACCTAGTCAGGTAGAAATGCAGTTCCCCAGAGATCTCCTTGGAACAACACTGGTGAGATCCAACAGCACTTCCCTCTGTCTGGAGGTAAGATATGATAGCCATCCTTTCTAAGGTAGTACAGCATCCAGGCAAACACAGACCTGTGGTTTCAGAATATTTGAAGTAAACCTATGAATGAGGCTCTCTACCTCCCCTCCCCCAATCCTAGTACTTTTTATGAAAAAGAAGATAATAAAATTGAGAGTGTACTGGAATGCTTAGAATATCAAAACTGTGATAACAGGATCACAGTTTTTTGCCCAGTTCCAGAGTTTCCAATCAACTTGGAAGGTTGGGTATTAATAATCCTGATCCTAGTGGGGATTACATGATCCCATCTAAATCAGGGAGGAAATTAATGAAATGCAGAATATTTGGATTTTCTTAGAGGATATTTAATTATGTGATGATTTCTTTGAAATATGTAATGCCTCAATGGTATATCCACACCTTATGGCCTAAAGTCTAATCCATGAGACTGAGACAGATTGGTTTCTTTAAGAACATGTTGAGGGGCGCCTGGGTGGCTCAGTTGGTTAAGCAGCCAACTTTGGCTCAAGTCATGATCTCGTGGTTCGTGGGCTCGAGCTCTGCATCAGGCTCTGTGCTGACAGCTCAGAGCCTGGAGCCTGCTTTGGATTCTGTGTCTCCTTCTCTCTCTGCCCTTCTCCCTGCTCACGCTCTATCTCTCTGTCTCTCAAAAATAAATAAACGTTAAAAAATTAAAAAAAATAACATGTTGATAGAAGATATCCAGGGAAAGGGCAAGATGGCGAAGTAGGGAGCTCCATACTTTTCTCCCGCCTGCATCTCTCAAACAAAGAAGGGCTGAAGCCATTGGACACTGAACCACAAGAGTCTGGGAGGAAAAGAGACAGAGTCCACTAAGAAGATAGCCTCATAGGTGCATGATTGCAAACTGGGGAAGATAAGAATGGGCCAGGACCCGGAGGCATGGAGGAGAGGGAGCCCCCTCCATGGAGAGCCACGGAGAGAGGAGGGGAAGAGAAAGGGTGGCTGAAACTGCTCATAGAACTGTCTCTGGAGAAGAGAAAAACCTCAGCCCCGGGACAGAGAAGGATCCTATCATCCCATCTCTAACTTCAGGGTGTTCAGAGAGAGATCCTATCTCTAGCTAGGGTGTTTTCTTTGGGCTGGGCACTCCATCCCAGGCGGCGCCAGGAGAAATTGCTCCCCTACTCCCCCTACCGGATCTCCAGCTAGGAAGCCGCCTGGCCTGCAGGATTACATATCAGGTGGTATCATTAAAACCCGAGGACTAAGATCTGGAAACGAGGCGGGGCTTGGGACATAGAACACAGCCCACCTTGGCTACGCCCTCGGCACAGGGAGATCGGACCCAAAAGAGTGATTTGCAATGTTTGGTTCCAGAAGGGACTGGGGCGCCACCATTTTTCTCCCCACATCCAACAAGGCAGGGCCTTAGGAAACCGCCTGTGGGACCGCAATGGAGGCCAGACGTGCCTAGTTCACACCACGCCCATCTGCGCTGGAGAGCTGCTTTTTTTTTTTTTTTACCTGACCTCCAGGCAAGACTAACATTGATGCATTGCCGTGATTAACTCTAAATCAATTCTTGCTATTCAGATATAGTTTCCCTTATCTCATTCTTATCTCTCCCCTCCGCTGGACTGGACACTCTGGTCATTGGTTTGCTTAAACAGTCACATTTAATCCATTCTCTTGATCCATATTCTACACCTCCATTGTTACTTTCCTTTCTTTCTCTCTCTGGAATAATCATACTATATAGTTTCTTTGGGTAGCATTATCTTCGTTTCATTCTCCTCGCCTCCTACCATATTCTCCACTTTCTCTCTCTGATTTAAGCTTTTTAGTCTCTCTGCCTGGTCAATGTTCAATTTTGCTTTCTCCCCACCCCTGTCATTTCTCTTTGTATATGTTCTTCCATCAGCACAGCCTCCACCCTGCTCTTTATTTGTAGCTAGGATTTCTGGTTTTATGCTTTTAGACTGTCCTTTGTCTTTTGTTGTTTTTGTTCCCCCCTTTTTCCCCCCTTTTGGTTTGCTTGTTTGTTTGATTAGTCTGTGCGTTTGCATGCTTTTGTTCCCTGTGTGTTTGTCTCTCTGTTTTCCTTTTCAGGGCTACCTCAAGAAACAAGCCAAAGTACACATGGTGGAGAGTCCCAAATATCACTACGCATAGGGAAATAAAATAACCAAAAGCACAAGAGAGACCAAGGGACACCATTAAAAGAACACTTCCTGAATGGACAGGCCGTGGACAGTCAATGATCCTCCTTTAATATAGCAGAACTCAGAGGTGCAGAGCACATAACAAGCTTTTAAAACTTGCAAGAGACAGAAAGCTAGCCAAAATGATGAAACAGAAGAACTCTCCTCTAAAGAAACTCTAGGAAGAAATCACAGCTCCAGAATTTGTCAAAACTGATACAAGCAAAATAACTGAGCAAGAATATAGAACAATTGTCATAAAATTAATCGCTGGGCTTGAAAAAGGCATGGAAAACATCAGAGAAACTATTGCTACAAAGAATATGGACCTTAAAAATAGTTGTGATGAATTAAAAAATGCTATAAATGAGGTGCATAATAAAATGGAGGCGGCCACTGCACGGATTGAAGAGGCAGAGAGGAGAATAGGTGAATTAGAAGACACAGGTATAGAAAAAGAGGATGCCAAGAAAAAGAGAGAGAAATTGATCCAGGAGCATGAAAGGAGAATTCGAGAACTGAGTGACACAATCAAATGGAACAATATCTGTATCATAGGAATTCCTGAAGATGAAGAAAGAGAAAAAGGTCCGGAAGGGGTGTTGGATGAAATTATAGCCGAGAACTTCCCCAATCTGGGGAAGGAAATAGACATTGAAATCCAAGAGGCACAGAGAACTCCCCTCAGACCTAACTTGAATCAACCTTCAGCACGACATATGATAGTGAAACTGGCAAAATATAAGGATAAAGAGAGAATTCTGAAAGCAGCTAGGGATAAAAGGGCCCTAACATACAAAAGGAGACCTATCAGAGTAGTAACAGACTTTATCTACTGAAACGTGGCAGGCCAGAAAGGAATGGCAAGAAATCTTCAATGTGATGAACAGAAAAAATATGCGGCCAAGAATCCTTTATCCAACAAGCCTGTCATTCAAAATAGAAGGAGAGAGAAAGGTGTTCCCAAATAAACAAAACTTGAGAGAAATCATCACCACCAAACCAGCCCTACAAGAAATCCTAAAACGGACTCTATGAGGGAAATGTTACCAGAGACACCAATACAAGCATGAACCCTACAGAGAACACAATGAATCTAAACCCATATTTTTCAATAATAACACTGAATTTAAATGGACTGAATCCTCCAATCAAACGACATAGGGTAGTAGAATGGCTTAAAAAAACAAACAAAATCCGTCTATTTGCTGTCTACAAGAGACTCATTTGAGACCTGAAGACACCTTCAGATTGAAAGTAAGGGGATGGAGAAATATCTATCATGTGACCGGTAGTCAAAAGAAAGCCAGAGTAGCCATACTTATATCAGACACTCTGGACTTTAAAGTAAAGGCAGTAACCAAAGGTGAAGAAGGACATTATATAATAATTACAGGGTCTCTCCATCAGGAAGAGCTAACAATTATAAATGTCTATGCACCCAAATACATAAAACAATTAATCACAAACAGAAACAATCTTATTGATAAGAATGTGCTAATTGCAGGGGATTTTAATACTCCACTTACAGCAATGGCTAGATCAACTAGACAGAAAATCACTGAAGAAACAATGGACCTGAACGATCCATTGGAACAGATGGATTTGACAGATATATTTAGAACTCTACATCCTGAGACTATGGAATTCACTTTCTTCTCGAGTGCACATGGTATATTCTCCAAGATAGACCACATACTGGGTCATAAAGCAGCCCTCAATAAATAAAAGAATAAAAATAAAAAGAATAAAATAAAAAGAATTGAGACCATACCAGTTGGAGTGGAATTGCTGGGTCATGTGGTAACTCTGAGTTTAACTTTTTGAGGAAGCACCAGACTGCTTTCCAACTCCATCCTCTTTGCTTGAATTATTTCAATACTTCCTTTTTTTAATTTTTTAAAGTTTATTCATTTTTGAGAAATAAACACAGTGTGAGTGGGGGAGGGGCAGAGACAGAGGGAGACACAGAATCCAAAACAGGCTCCAGGCTCTGAGCTGTCAGCACAGAGCCTAACGTGGAGCTCGAACTCACGAACCGTGAGATCGTGACCTGAGCCGAAGTCAGACGCTCAGCTGACTGAGCCACCCAGGTGCCCCTTCAATAGCTTCCTAATTGTTCTTTCTGTTTCTGCCTATACTCCCGTTCAGTTTATTCTTGCACAGCAGCCCAAGAAACTCTGTCATAATGGCATTTAGGTAGCACTTCTTAGCCTGACTTAGAGTAAGAGACAAAGTTCTAGAAGCTCTGTGTAGTAGTCTGGGTCCTCAGTGAACTCCCTGACTTCAACTGCCGTCACTCTCCCCTGCATCCATGCTGCTGTGGTCACAATGGCTATGTCCTTATTCCTCTGATATACCAGCTGTTCCCACACATCATCACTCTTTCACTTGCTGCCCCCCCCGCCTTAAATGCTTTTCTCCAAGATATCTCCCCGGCTGCTCCCCCACTTCCTTCTGGCTGTTGCTTAAATGTCACTTTCTCAATGAGACTTTCCCTTTACATCCAAACCTGTCATATCACCACTGCTCTGCTTAATGTTTTTCCTTCGGCACTTAAAATGATCTTACATACTATACACTTCTTTATCTAGCTAATTGTCTGTCTCCTGTATTGGGGAGAAAATTCCATGAGAGCAGGGATTTTTATCTGTTTTGATCGTGTACACGTCTACCTATCCAATAACTAGAACATGTCTGTCCCATAGTAGGAAAGGATACAACAAATATGTGAATTAATAAATTAATGATTTAGTGAATGAATGGTTAAGAGCATGAGCCTTGGAGTAACTTGGGCAAGTTTCCCTGAGCCTCAATTTCTTGCATGACTCACAGGGCTGATGTCAGAATTTTAATGAGATAATCTATGTAAAGCCCACAGTATAGTGCTTGACATACAGAAAGTTTAAGTGACATATAAAACTAAGAATTATGAAATATTTTCTAAAATGCACTTCGAAAACACAGAGGATGAACTCCTAAGCCATGTCTGCTTGAGGGTGGACATGACATCCTCAGATGTAGAATGGCAAGATTCCTGAACCAGCAAAGGGATAACAGATTCTTGGGGGTTATAAGGTATCACCTGGGATCTTGTCCACTTTCCCAGTTTAAACACCCTTCTGAATGACTTCTATAAGAAGAGATGAGGCTTTCTCTGACTCCAGGTATGTTCGAAGCCCAGTCCCCTCCACACAATTCTCGCACACCCTGACCTGGCTCACCCATGATTCATTCACCCATTGATTGCCATAGTGACCAGTGTGCCATAAGAGGATCCCTAAGAAGGATCGGCCCAGAAAATGTTGTAAGTTTAACTCTGCTGGAGTCTCATCAGGAGGCAGCAGTAACTGACTTCTACACCCAGCAGCAACCAGTGAGAACTCAGAACCATTATGATGTGGCACTTACCAGATAGACTGACAGGGTGGTGACGTCCTAGCACAGTGACTCTCAAACTCGAGCCTGCATTAGAATCACATGGAACACAAGGGACTGGGCTCCACACCGAGAGTTTCTGATTCAGTGGGTCTGAGCTAGAGCCCAACAATGTGCATTTCTGACAGGTTCTCAGATGATGCAATGCTGTTAGGAACTTGGGGGGGGGGGAAGACTTTGAGAATCACTGTTCTCTAGTCCAACCACATAATCATCCCTAAGCCTGAGAATCTGACTCAGTATGTCTCGGGCCCAGTTCGAGGAACCTTCATTTTAAGCAAGCACTCTAGGTAACTCTGACGTAGGTGTTCTAATGGACTGACCACACTTTGTGATGCCTAGTATAGATGCCCAGACCTGATCCCTGAGGATACTGGCTGAGTAAGTTCTGAGGGTGAAGCTTGAGAATCCAGGTGTTAGGCAAGCCCTCAGGTGGTTGTGATGCACATTAAAGTTTGGAAGCCATTGGTTTATCCAGTGAGCTGGACTGACCAAACAGTTTGGTCGTTTGTGGGGCACATCCAGGTGATACAAAGGGGAAATGGGATGTCTGTATCAGTCTGTAAGAGCTTGCATGGAAAGGATCTTTGAGAGAGCTGCTTTTGGGGATAAAGGCCATTGTGTAAGTTGGGGTAGTGGGGAAGAGAATGTGATTAAGTAGCTGCAAAGCCCAAGTAAGGTTTGCAAGGGAGGCCAACTTTGGGTCACTCAAGCAAGAACTGCTCTGAAAGCAGTATATGCAGGTAGACTCTTACTCATCCTTCAAGACCCTGCTCTGAAGCACCTGCCTCAGCAGCTTCCCTAGGGCCAACTCAACGTGGTCCTTTGGACAACTTCTCATGAAGAATTCTAAGATGATAGGGTTGAAAAAAATCTCATGGACCGTGCCCCTAACATTCCTTCTGTGGCATTAGGGATGTGAAAACAGGCCCAGAGAGAGGAAAAGGGATTCTGCACACAATCTAACAACAGTAGCTAGAAACTGTGCTAGGCATCTTACCTACATTTCTCATGCAATAATCACAAGATGTCATTAACGGAGCACTGTTATTATCCCCCTTTATACCCTACACCTTGAGACCCAGAGAAGTTTTTGTACCTGAGTGTATATCCACACTTGAGGAGAGGTTGCTACAAGGGCATGAGCTGGAGAAAGCAATTGTTAAGTAAACAATAGCAGCTCCCTGATTGGTCAGAGCAGTAAATTCCAACCACCTAGCAACCATGTTTGGGGAGAACAATTGGCAGCTATTTCATGACAGAGGCCTGGGGAGGAAAGGAGACAAAATGGCTGCCCACCTGATAACTGCACATGTGCAGTAAGGGGGGAGAAGGGGGACACTTACACACACAGAAGAGGCCTTTCTTCTGCTTAAAGTCAGGGAAAAGGCAGCTATGCAACTGAGAATGTGCAGTTGGGACAAGGTTATGTAACAGAGGATCCTGGGGCCCAAACATCAAATTGGCAGTGATACACGTGAGGGATGGGGGCTTCGACACAGCTAGGGAGTAGCTGGACGGGGGGTTGAGCTCAGGTCTCTCTGAAATAAGAGCCTTCGCTCTTCACTTTTACATCAGTGGGTCTCACAAGTTAGCATGCCTCGGAAAGACCTGGAGAGCTAGTTATAAATACAGGTCCCTGGGCCAAACCTACAGACATTCTGATTCAGAGGACCCTGGGTAGGTTCCTGCAGCTGACCCACAGCCCATAATTTGAGATTTACTACTTTAGACATTCTAATACACCAACACCATTTCCAGGCCACAATAAAAAACGTGGTCCTCATGTTCTCCACACAAAGACAACCCACATCTTCCCTTGCACTCTGCACCCAGGTGTCTTCAGACTTGGTCACGACCACACTGTTCATTAGAAGGGTGCTGCATCTCATTCTTCAGCACCAAATGCTCTGGACAAAGGTCCCAATTCATGGTCTTTCCCCTCTTAATACAAAAAGGTATAAAGTGATCACAGATGGTCCATATTACTGATTACATTTTAGTATTTCTTGAATTTGTTTTAAAGTTTATTTATTTATTTTTGAGAGAGAGAGACAGAGAGAAAGAGTGGGGGAGAGGCAGAGAGAGGGAGACAGGAGATCCGAAGCAGGCACTGTGCTGACAGCACAGAGCCCGATGCAAGGCTCAAACCCACGAACTGTGAGATCATGACCTCAGCCGAAGTCGGAGACTCAACCAAATGAGCCACCCAGGCAGCCCTAGTATTTCTTGATTTTGTAATTCACATAGGGTAGAAAAAATACAAGTAGCTCAAAAAAGCACAAAATTCATTGTAGGGACTTCTTTCTCACCTCCCAGCCCTTATCCATAGTCATTCCCTCTAAAGGAAACCACTACCAATAATATCTTGTGTTTTCTTCCATTTTTTTCTTTATCAAGTACTGACTTTGGAAGGAACTCTTCAAATCTACCTGTTTACCATCCCCAGGTCAGTGCTTAGAATTAACACTGAGTGAGTCCTATGCTGTGCCAGTCACTTTACACATAGTATCTAATTTAATCCTTACAACAATCCTGTGAGGTTAGGTAGTAGTATTCCCAGTTTAGAGAAAAGGAAACTGAGGCTCAGAAAGAATAAGTTATTTTCCTAAAATCACACAGAAAACACATGGCAGAGAGCTAGGACCTAATTTTCTCTGAATCCAGAGCCTACATATTTAACTAGTCAGCTCTATTCCCTTTTGGCAGGATATTATAATAAAAGATAATATGTACTAAATTTATACTATGTGCCAGGCAATGTCCTAAGCACATTGCCTGCATTACCTAATTTCAACTTTTTTAAAAAGTTTATTTATTTATTTTTGAGAGAGGGAGAGCATGAACAGGAGAGGGGCAGAGAAAGAGGGAGAGGGAGAATCTAAAGCAGGCTCTGTACTGTCAGTGAGGAGACTGATTCGGGGCTCAAACTCATGAACCAAGATCATGACCTGAGCTGAATGCTTAATCAACTTAGGTACCCAGGAGTCCCACCTAATTTTAACTTTTACAATAACCTATTGAGTCGGGTATTGTTTTCATACCCATTCTATAGATAAGGCAGGGAGGGGCGCCTGGGTAGCTCAGTCAGTTGAGCTTCCAACTTCAGCTCAGATCATGATCTCACAGTCCTGAGTTCAAGCACCGCGTTGGGCTCTGTGCTGACAGCTTGGAGCTTGGAGCCTGCTTTGGATTCTGTGTCTCCCTCTCACTCTGTCCCTCCCCTGTTCACACTCCATCTCTCTCTCTCAAAAATAAATAAACATTAAAAAAATTTATAGATAAGGCAGGGAGAGGTGATGTGCAGAGAGGTTAAACAATCCACCCATGAGCACACACAGCTGGTAACAAGCAGAGCTGGGATATAGGCTGGGCAGTGTGGCTTCAGTGTCTGCATGTTCATACATGATGCTGTGTGATTTCCTTAGACCATAAGGAGCACGTAAATGGATCTAAAAGCCTCAGATTGGGGTGCCTGGGTGGCTCAGTCGGTTAAGCGTCCGACTTCGGCCCGGGTCATGATCTCACAGTTCGTGGGTTCAAGCCCTGCATCAGGCTCTGTGCTGACAGCTCAGAGCCTGGAGCCTGCTTGAGATTCTGTGTCTTCCTCTCTCTCTATTCCTCCCCTTCTCATGCTCTCTCTCTCTCTCTCTCTCTCTCTCTCTCTCTCAAAAATAAATAAATATTAAAAAAATTTTAAAAAAAGAATTTAAAAGCCTCAGATTTCACACTGCTCAATTCACATATAGTTACTCCGGGTGTCCCCGAGCCAGAATATCCCTTGTCATAGCACCTTTGATGGCCCCTTAATGTTTTCCTACATCCCCAGGCTCCCTCGCACTAAGCCTCCAAGGCCAGTGGATATGCCTGCAGAACACAGTGGCCAGTGGGATGACCCACATGGCATCAGGATCACCCTGCACACTTCTCTGCTCTAGCTCTGGCAGTGGCCCTCTGGCTTTTCAGACCCCTTGGTTGGCTCCTTGGGCAATATCTGGACCTTAAACTTGGGTTTGGGGCTGTGTCTTTCTAGCATCCTGCCTTTATTTGTCTCCGATGGAACCTGCCTTGGATGGCTCTCCAGGTTTTGTGGTCCAGCTCCTCTCAGCGGGAATGGCCATTCTTCCTCTCATCTTGCAGGACCAAACTGAACTGCGCTGCTTTTCCCTCTACCTGGCTGGGCCAGCCTCGGCCTCTGGACCCCCCTTCTTGTGGGGAGTCAAACAGGTCGCCTCCAATTCAGGACTGCCTCACAGAGCCGTTACCCGCTGTTTGGGGAAAGGAAAAGGCCGGCCGCTCTTGGCAGGTGCTCATTCTGACAGCTAAGTTAGCCACAGATTGGCCAGAGCTGCTCCTCTGTGTGTGTGATGACGCCTTCTGGGTGCCTCTGCCAAGTGATCTGCAGCCCTGCCTCTACGCCACCCGCTGGAGAAAACAGGAAGTGATCTCAGGGAAAACAAAACAAAACAAAACAAAACAACAACAACAACAACAACAAAGCCTGAGAATCTAAACGTACAGTGAGATCTGTGCACCCTCGAACCCCAAACCGCCTCAGCAATCCGTTTCTGTACTGGAGCCTGAACACAGGGGAGCGAAAAGCCGAGAGGGGGCGCTGCTCTAGCAGCCAGTCAGTTCCCTCTCAGGGTCTCCTATGGATTTCCCGATCTTTCTCCTCCAGCGCTTGCCTGCAGCTGCAACCTGCAGCCCCCTGGCCTAGAGCTTCGCTAATGCAGGGCTCCGGTCCTCCACAGAAGGGGTTTATCCACAAAGAGGATATGAGAACTCAGATGCCGAAAAGATCTTGGTCTTTACTAAATTCTAACTCCGGTTTAATGCAATTCAATGTAGCGTTTCCTCCGGTTATAAACATAAGCACCAGCCCGCAGTGGGATTAGCAGTACCTGGGACTTTGTCATCAGTGGAAGTCACAGACGGTTGCACATCACATTGAAACAGCCGCACCTATCTCCAAATAACGTTTCGGCTCGTCACTGCTTCAGAATTATGGCAGTAATGAGGCCTGCCACTAGATCTTGTCATTTGCTGGGTGATCAAGGAGCACATAAATTGCTCTATCACAAATTCATTTTTAATATTTTGGAGAACCGCATTTCAGCATAACGGGTTTCTTTTTTGCTCCTATGTCATTTATTTTATGCATTTAAAATGTGGCTCTGAAAAGGGGTTCTGTCCGTTTTTTGGATCTTCCAAAGGGCTCCGTGTGCCCCGAAGTCAAGAATCCTAGCTCTCAGGGGCACCCAGATGGCTCAGTCATTAAACATCTGATTCTTGAATTCGGCTCAGGTCATGATCTCATCGTTGGTGAGTTCAGGCCCCTCGTCTGGCTCTGTGCTGACAGCTTGGAGCCTGCTTCGGATTCTATGTGTTTCTCTCTCTGTCTCTCCCCTGCTCTCCGTCTCTCTGTCTCTCTCAAAAAAAAAATGAATAAACATTTTTAAAAAGAAAAAAAAAAGAATCCTAGCCCTTAGGAATTGTATCCAGGTCTGGCCCAGGGAACTGGAGGGATGTGTTTGCATTTAAGGCCCATGCTGGGAAGGCTAGGTGGCTGGGATGCTAAAGCTGTAAGCAGAATAAAACAGAAACTTAGGTAGAAGCGGAGTGTCCTACCATGAGGCCAAAGTTCACCTCCCCACCATTGCCAGTTAGCCCACTCTCCCTCTGCCTCAGTTGAAAATTCATTCTCCACAGTGCAGCATACACCACCAGATGGCGCTGCTGTACGAGCTGGCAGCCAGCCGGGGACTCTGAGCCAAAAGAGCCCATAAAGGTAACACAGTCACTATTCTGAAGTTGTAGTGCCTGTTGGCAAGGCCCAGCTAGGACCCTCAAAGGCCTGAGAGCACTACAGTGTCCCCCTCATCTGGAACTAAAAAAGAAATAAAAACCGAAGTGTACATGATTTGGCTGAATTTCCAGTGACTTATTTCCAGATTTCCTGATTGCAAAATTCTAGATAAGGTCGTTGATGTTGAATGTTTCCGGTGCCCCTGATGTGTGTTGAGTCAGCCTGCCCACCAGGAGGCCCAGTACTGCCTTCTGGTAAAGGGGTAGCCAAATAAAATCCTGCTCTGGACCCTAACTGAACTCTTATCTCCCCCACCCCACCCCACCCCCAGTCACAGTGTACTGGACACTGGCAAAACCCAGGATGTCCGGTAACAACCTCCAGATCCCTTGTAGACTAAGAGGCTTTGGAGAACTCTGGGGATCCTTCCCCAGCCAATTCACATGGCTCAAGTCAGCCCCAAGGTGGGTGGACCTCAAAATGTGATTCCAAAAAGGAATAACCACTGAGGTATGCATGAGTCCACCATGCAAATATTCTGGCCAGATATAATGTCACCCTCAAACCTTACCTGTGCCATCTTTACCCTGCCCCTCACAGCCTATACATCTCAGAATTTTGCTAGCAGTTGCCTCTACTACCATTCCTGCATGAGTTTCTACCAAGCTTCATCAAACTGACTATCCACCTCCCCACCCCCAGCAGTGGGGACCCAGTACTCTAAAAACCCTGCAATGTCAGCTCTGTGACCATATGGAATCCTTACAATTCCAGGAATTCCCAAACTCCTGGGCGCACTCCTAGGGAACTCAGGGCAGTACAAAGATGAACTTCCAAGTCGTGTACGTCCCTGATCAAATTCAGAAGCGCGGACCAAAAAAACTCCACCATTTTATATCTGTTACAGACGGTTCCCGAGTCTGACAATTGCCTGCAGCTTGTACAATATCTCAGCTTCTCAGACAGCTGCTGCATCCTATCCCGTGAGACCCTCTGTGTCTGGGTTTCATTGTTAGTGCTCTGTACTCCATCAAGTCTGTGGTTCAGCCGTTCCTGGACCTGCTGTGGTGGTACCAACACTGGTAAATGAACATTTTAGAAAAGGAGGGTTCCCGGGCTTCTCTCTACCTGCCCAAGGCATTGGCACAGTGTCAGGCAAGAAAGAAATACACTGATCTGGAGAAGGGTCCTTCTGGACCCGTAAGAATATACAGCAATTCCTGCTTTCCACCTGGCACTAGTTTTCTACAGTTGCTGCCCCACTGCTGCTAAGTGGCAGGAGGCAAACAACTCAGCTGAAATGAAGGTGTGCTGCTGAGGGCCATAGCCTTCTATCACACAAACCTGGAAAAGGCTTCCCTTAGGAGGGCCAGGATTCGAGGCAGGTGGCAAGGGTGGTATCTAGCCCATTGCAACCTGGTGCCTGTAAGCCAGCTGGCTGTTGCTGCCCCCTGTGGGCCACTCACTCGCTCTCTCCCTCTCTCTCTCTCTCTCTCTCTCTCTCTCTCTCTCTCTCTCTCAAAAATAAATAAACATTAACAAAATTAAAAAAAATAACCTGGGTGCAATCTACCTCCTTCTAGCTCTGTGTTTAACTCTATCTGAAAGTGTTCAAAGTACTTTGCATGATTGTTATGCACCAGGCCCCATTCTAAGCAATTTACATATAATACATCATGTAATCTTTAAACAACTCTTGACATTGGTACCCCTTTTATTTCCATTTTAGAGATGAGGGAACCTAGGCCCAGAGACATAAACTAACTTGCCCAAAGTCAAACAGCTGGCAAGTTGACAATACCCTTGGTGTCTAGTTTATGTTTTAGTCCATAGTCTCCCTCTTGGGTTTCATTTGCTCCCGCCCATTTGGAATAAATGCCCTGCCTATTGCCATCCAGCCATCAAGACTTCCCCAAAGCAGAATCCCAGGAGAACTGGTCGCCAGCCCTCCGCCCCCAGAGGTGCAGCTAAGCTCCCTGGATGGGTTCCAAACACAGGTGAAGGGTGGTCAAGGGATGAACTGGAAACCCCAGCAATGTGGACGGAGGAGAGGCAGCAAATACATGATAAAATTTTTAATGTTTTTATTTTATTTTTGAGAGAGAGCATGGGAAAGGAGCAGAGAGGAGGGAAACAGAAGATCTGAAATGTGCCCCAATCTGTCAGCACAGAGCGTGAGGCGGAACTCCAACTCACACACCATGAAATCATGACCTGAGCTCAAGTCAGATGCTTAACTAACCGAGCCACCCAGGCGCTCCACAAGAGGAATTTCTAAGGAAAAGTCAGCGGGATTGCAAGGCGTGAGGAAGAGTAGGTCAAAGCCCATTTCCAGGCTTCCTGGAAGATAATCATCTGGCTTGGGTGGCTGAGCAGGTGGATGATGATGTCACTCAGTAAGATGGGGGCACAGAAGGAAGAGAGGTTGGCTCGGAAGGTGGTAATTAACAGCTAGTGTCCATGACACATGCACCATTCGGGTGAGAACGCAGGCTCTGATCAGTATGCTCACTTTATAGATGAGGGAATGTGAGCCTCTGAGAGTTGAAGGAATTATCCTAAAGTCACATAGTAAGAAGCAGGGTTGGGATTTGGACCCAGATCTGTCTGACTTCAATTCTGCGCTTTTAATCAGCTGGATGGAAGACAATCTGCCTGTATTTAGACCTTTTTTCCTTTGTTCTGGCTGCAATTTCTTTTTTTAATGTTTATTTTTGAGAGAGAGAGAGAGAGAGAGAGAGAGAGAGCGCAGAGGAGGGGCAGAGAGTGAGGGAGACAGAATCTGAGACAGGCTCCTGGCTGCAAGCTGTCAGCACAGAGCCCAATGCAGAGCTCGAACTCATGAACCATGAGATCATGAACTGAGCCAAAGTCGGACGCTCAACCCACTGAGCCACCCAGGCAACCCTAACCGCCTGCTATTTCAATCCTGGTTGTCTTCTGTCTTTAAGCTTCCTGTTTTGCTGCTTTCCTAGAATCTTAACTTTGGCTTAAGCCCTGGCCCTGGCTGCCTACCTGGCAATGACTCCAAGCCATTCTCCAATCTTTAGTGTCTAAATAACTGCCTTTACCCAGTGCCGCTCTCCCCTCCCCATCCCCCTCGAGCCCCACTACAACCTTGTACCTACATGCCTCATCCAGAGTCACGACTCCAAATCTGCAGGGTTGTTTTGTTGTTTAAATAAAATATTTTGTTATTATTTTTTTCTTTATTAAATAATTTTTTTGTATTTTATATATATATATATATATATATATTTAACTTTATAGTTTATTGTCAGGTTGGTTTCCATATAACACCCAGTGCTCTTCCCCACAAGTGACCTCCACCATGACCATCAACCCCCTTCCCCTTTCCCACTCCCCCTCCCGCCCTCAGTTTGTTTTCAGTATTCAAGGGTCTCTCGTGCTTTGTCTCCCTCCCTCTC
>CM053579.1:33252829-33311636 GCA_028646485.1 Cryptoprocta ferox
AGATGTTTATAATTGTTAGCTCTTCCTGATGGAGAGACCCTGTAATTATTATATAATGTCCTTCTTCATCTTTTGTTACTGCCTTTACTTTAAAGTCCAGTTTGTCTGATATAAGTATGGCTACTCCGGCTTTCTTTTGACTACCGGTAGCATGATAGATATTTCTCCATCCCCTTACTTTAAATCTGAAGGTGTCTTCAGGTCTAAAATGAGTCTCTTGTAGACAGCAAATGGATGGGTTTTGGTTTTTTATCCATTCTACTACCCTGTGTTGTTTGATTGGGGCATTCAGTCCATTTACGTTCAGTGTTATTATTGAAGAATGTAGGTTTGGGTTCATTGTGTTCTCTGTAGAGTTCATGTTTATAGTGGTGTCTCTGGTACCTTGTATTCATTGCAACATTTTCCTAATATAGTCCCTCTTAGGATTTCTTGTAGGGCTGGTTTGGTGGTGACGAATTCTCTCAATTTTTGTTTATTTGGGAACACCTTTATCTCTCCTTCTATTTTGAATGACAGGCTCGCTGGATAAAGGACCCTTGGCTACATATTTTTCCTGGTCATCCCATTGAAGATTTCCTGCCATTCCTTCCTGGCCTGCCAAGTTTCGTTAGATAGGTCTGTAACCACTCTGATAGGTTTCCCTTTGTATGTTAGGGCCCTTTTATCCCTAGCTGCTTTTAGAATTCTCTCTTTGTCTTTATATTTTGCCAGTTTAATTATGATATGTCATGCCGAAGGTCGATTCAAGTTACGTCTTATGGGGGTTCTTTGTGCCTCTTGGATTTAAATGTCTATTTTTCTCCCCATATTCAGGATGTTTTCAGCTATAATTTGATCCAGCACCCCTTCAGGACCTTTTTCTGTTTCTTCATCTTCAGGAATTCCTATGATATGGATATTGTTCCATTTGATTGTATCACTCAGGTCTCGAATTCTCCTTTCGTGGTCCTGAATCAATTTCTCTCTCTTTTTCTCAGCCTCCTCTTTTTCTATACCTGTGTCTTCTAATTCACCTATTCTCCTCTTTGCCTCTTCAGTCCGTGCAGTGGCCACCTCCATTTTATTATGCAGCTCATTTATAGCATTTTTTAACTCGTCAAAGCTATTTTGAAGGTCCCTAGTCTTTGTATCAATAGTTTCTTTGATGTTTTTTTCATGTCCAGCAATTAATTTCATGACAATTGTTCTAAAAATTGTTCAGTTTTGTTGCTTAAATCTGTTTTGAGCAGTTCTGTGGCTCTGACTTCTTCCTGGAGTTTCGTTAGAGGAGAGTTCTTTCGTTTCGTCATTTTGGCTAGCTTTCTGTCTCTTGTCAGTTTTAAAAGCTTGTTATGCACTGTGCACCTGTTAGTGTTGCTCTATTAAAGGAAGCTCATTGACTGTCCAGGGCCTGTAGTTTCAGAAAGTGTTCTTTTAATGGTGTCTCTCGGTTTCTCTTGTTGTGACTTTGATTATTTTACTTCCCCGGTCAGTGATATTTGGGACTCTCCACCATGTGTACTTTGGCTTGTTTCTTGAAGTAGCCCTGAAAAGGAAAACAGACTAACATACAGGGAACAAAAGCATGCAAACACACAGACAAATCAAACAAACAAGCAAACCAAAAGGGGAAAGGAAGTAAAGAAAAGGAAAGGAACGGAAAGAAAAGAAAGAAGACAAGAAAATAATGAAGAAAAAGAAAAAAAACAAAACAAAAACAAGGGGGGGATAGAGACAGCAAACGACTATGGACAGTCTAAAAGCATATAACCAGCCAAGAGTAGAGATAAGAATAAGATAAGGGAAATATATCTGGATGGTGGAGAAAAGAAGGAGAAGCAAAGAAAAAAGGGGAAAAAAAGGCAGCTCTCCCGTGCGGATGGGCATGGTTTCGTGTAGGTAGGTGGGTCTCGGAGGCTGCTCTCCAAGGCCCCGCCTTGGTGGTTGCGGGGAGAAGAATGGCAGCTCCCCAAGCTCTGCTCGAACCAAGCGTTGCAAGCAGCTCTTCTGAGTCCGATCTCCCTGTGCCGCGGGCGAGCCAAACTGTGTTCTCTACGCACCGCCTCGCTTCCAAATCCTAGTCCATGCAGTTCAACACTGCCACCGGAGATGAGACGCGCTCCCGCTGGCGGCCGGCCTCCCAGCCAGGCTTGGGCTGGAGGCGGCGCCGACCCCGCCGCTGCCGCTGCCTTTATCTGTGCCGCCACCTTTTCCCGGTGCCGCTTGGAATGGATGCTGCTGCCGCTGCGCCCAAGGAAGAATTCGCCGGCCAGATGGGACGGATTTCTCTCCCGGCGCCAAGCAGTTATATATGGGGAGACAATGTGTATCTCCATCCCAGGACGAGTTTTTCCTCCTTTTTTAGAGATGTTTCTATGAGCGTTTTCAGTCTCTCTTTCTCTTCCCCTGGTCTCTCCGGGGCACAGCGCGCTCTCCCTGTGTTGGGTTGGGGCTCCCACCCCCTGCACCTCTGGGGCCCGGCCCGTCCTCCAATTTTCTAGTTCACAATCCCTCACTCAGGCATCTTTGAGGTTGTCTTCTTTCTGGCGTCTGTATCTTCTCTTCCCCCACTTGCAAATCAGAGTATTGTCCCTTCAGTCCTTCTCATTTCAATCGATGCGGGTGGGCATAGATTACAGAGCTCCCTACTTCTCTGCCATCTTGCCCTCCCCCCCAAATCTGTAGGTTTTAAGACCCTTCTCCATTCGCCACCCACAGCCGAGCCTCCATCCCTGAATTCTTCTCTTCCAGACCAGCCCTGTAAGGAACATCAGAGCTCTGACTCAGTTTTGCCCTTGAAACTTTGTCTCTGTATCAAGGGATTCTCCAACTCAGTGTTTTGTGTGCATTTTGGGTTCATGTAAGTGTGTATAAAGCAGGGATTGGTTCCACATGTGGGTGTCCTACCAGCATTTAGTGGGGAGAAGGCTAGATATCCCCAATATGCCGAATGGTCCCACACCATGAAGAAGGCCCTGTATTCTACCCAACTTTTAAATGCCACACCCCACCCAGTTATTCATGTTTGTAACGATCTCTGCCTAGAACATAATTCTGCTTTACATGTCAACACAAAGTACTTTTTTTTTCTGCATGGTTTCAGTATATGCTGAAATTTCTAAGAATACAACTACCACGTAAACTGAAGGAAAATTATATGTTGTTTTTCTCAGAACTCTCCCAAGAGTTCTTTAACATTTTTGAAGACCAAGTTGCTGACAGTAATGCTGCTTGTAGTAATTGAGTTAATGCTCCTGTATGGGTCTGCATTTGTAACTTCGGCATTTGTGTTGTGGTGTTTCTACACAGCGGTGCAAGTTTCTGTCTGTTCCGTTAGGTCTCTTAGTGTGGTGTGGCCAGAATCTTTACAGATGGAGTCATGATTAGTCACAAATACTTTCCTTTTATTTCTCCTTTGCACTAAAGTTAAGCCTTTCTCTCTCTTTCTGTCTCTTATACACACATGCACACGTGCACACACACATACACAAATACATAAAATTATGTGTATAGTAGGTACATAATATTGTCTCTGAGTTTTCTTTTGCAGTTTAGGATAGTAAGGGAGTTGTAGAAAATCTTTTATTAAAAATGCAAGCATTTGATTTGCCTCAGTGGCTCAGTTGGTTAAGCATCCAACTTTGGCTCAGGTCATGATCTCATGGCTTGTGAGTTCTAGCCCTGCGTTGGACTCTGTTGACAGCTCGGAACTTGGAAACTGCTTCGGATTCTGTGTCTCCCTCTCTCTGTCCCTCTCCTCATTCATGCTCTGTCTCTCTCTCTCTCTCTCTCTCTCTCAAAAATAAATAAACATTAAAAAAATGCAAACATTTACTGAAGTGCCTCATGCAGTTTCAAGTTCATTTTATATGTATTCCTCACTTTATCCTGACAAAAACTGAATGACATAAAGATCATTTTCATTTTTATTTTGCAGCTGAAGAATCTAAGACACAGAGAGGTTAAGTAAGTTGCCCAAGGTCACAGTTAGTACATGAAAAATAGCAGCAATATCAACCTAAGTCTGTTGGACTGCAAATGGGATATACATGTGGCTGTTGGCATAGATGGTAGATTCTCTATCATGGTTCTTACTGGTGTTAGGACATAGAAAAAGTACACATAGCCCCAGGATGACTGAAAACTGTCATGTATACATTTGAGTATGTTTCTTTAACACACACGACAGCCAATCAAATGACTTGAGTCAAATTTAATGGTGTTGTATTCCTTAATTGCTTCTTGCAGCCAATCAGAGTGTAGAATGCCTGAAAACACCTCTTTGGCAACCATACTTTACATTTGAAAAAAATAAGGTATGTTATCTGACACCGATTGTGACAATGAGACCCAAACCATTTCCATCTGGACTATCCTAGAAAATCCCCGCTCCACCAGCAACAAGCCACATTGCAAGATATATAGAGTGAAAATGCACATCACATATCTGCCTTATTCAGAGAAACTGCCCATTTATCTTGCTTTGTGTAGATACAGCCTCAGTGGGTTTCTCCATGCCTTCCTGGGGAACTGCCCAGCTCATTCCCAAGCATTTCTGAATTCTATCACTAGGTGGCAGCCTTCTCAAGGTTTTGAGTGGCACTGAAAGCTGGTTTTGCTTAATGCCCCTTTTTTTCGAGTCATAGGTCAAATAGACCATTGTTCCTTCCAGCAGAAGGAAGAATGCCCAGATGTTTTTCATGCTGCAATTTCAGGAAAGGTAACTTGTATTTGGCAACTTGTTGACATCTTAACGATAATCTAAAGCCTGTTCTGGTACACCTGCATCTCCTCTGTTGGTTTCAAATACTGGTTGAGCCCATGCTATGTCACAAATGATGTGCTAGGTGCTGGGGGCACAATGATGACACAAAAAAGGCTTAGTTATTAAGAAAGGCACAGTCTAGTGGGGACACTGATGTCTAAACAAAAAAGCCTATATGACAATATCCTAAGCACTGTGATAGGGTGAGCACAGGATGGGATACCCACTCCAATCTAGTGGCTCAGGGAAATCCTGGATCTTGTGACACCAAAAGCTAAATCTTGACGAATAGGCAACTATTATCCAGGAAAGAACATAGGAAAGGGGATTTCAGGCGTAGAAAACAGGCTGAGCAGAAAGCTCACAACAGTGTGGCATGTGCTGGAAATCTAGGTGGAGAATGTTGGGCATAATAAGAGAACATGGTATGAGGTACAAGGGGGTAGGTAGAGGTCAAGTCAGCAAGGGATGCAATAATCATGTCCTAACTGGATCCAATATATAAACCACCTATTCCTCCCAACTACTTCCTGAGATAAAAACATCATGATCTCACAATCTCTTCGTTTCTTACAGTTTTATGTTGGCAAGTGGAAATAGCCTTGGCAAACATTTATTGAGTCTCTGCTAAGTACTGAGCACTGTGCTAAGAACTTCTTCATGCATTGCTTTCTTTCATATTGGTGGCAACTCTATGAGATGGATGCCGTTATGCTATAATCTCATTTTACAGGAAAGGAAACCTAGGTTCAGAGAGGTTAAGTGACTTGCTCACAATCACACAGCTAGCAAGTGGTAGAGCACAGCTTTGAGTAGAAGCATGTATGGGACACAGAGGAAATATAAGAGAAAGAGGGAATCACCAATAACATTAGAAAGCATGGGCCAAGAGTGACAAGGAAGACTTTCTGACAGAGGTAATGCCAAAGCTAGGTTTAGTAAAATTAATAATATGGGGTGCCTGGCTGGCTCAGTCAGAAGAGCATGAGACTCTTTTTTAAAATATTTATTTATTTTTGAGAGAGTGTAAGCAGGGGAGGGGCAGAGAGAAGAGAACAGAAGATCTGAAGTGGGCTCTGTGCTGACAGGCTGACAGCAGCAAGTCGATGTGGGGCTTGAATTCACCAACCATGAGACCATGACCTGAGCTGAATTCGGACACTTAAACCACTGAACCACCCCAGCACCCCTAAGCACGGGACTCCTGGTCTTGGGGTTGTGAGTTTGAGTTCCACATTGGGTGTAGAGATTACTTTTAAAAAACCTTAAAATAACAATAGCAACAATAGAGACAATAATACCTTTAAATATGTGTTATGTGCTACATTCTATATTGTGTTTTAGAAATGTCACCTCATTTCACCGTGTGATGTATGGAATTGTTGAATCACTGTATTGCACACCTGAAACTAATAGAACACTGCATGTTAAGTACGCTGAAATTAAAATGAAAACTTAATTTTAAAAATCTTATCTCATTGAATACTTTCAATAACCCTATGAAGAAGTTACTCTTATTATCCTCACTTCACAGATGAGGACATGGAGGCACAGAGAAATTAATCAACTTGCCCAAGGTCACTTGGTAAGCAGTAGAGCTGGGATTTGAACCCAGGTAGTCTGGCCTGGGAGCCAGGAGGATTTGAGCAGGGGACATATGTGGGGACATTTCAGGCAGGGGAAACAGCATGGAAGGCTGGGAACTCAGAACAACTTGGGATTGTGGGGCTGTAAAGTGGGGGACCTGAGAGGTCAGAACTCTGAGGCTGGAGAGGCCCACAGGGGCCATATTGCGAAGGGCCTCCAGTGCCCTGGAGGCGGCTTGCACGTGGTACCCAAGAAGCAGGAGGCCGGGAAACACTGGAAAGTTGTAAGCAGGGGAGAGACCTAATCCTATGGGTACCATGATTGTCTTTCCATCGCCAACTCCTTCAGGTAGCAAACTCCTGCTGTGGCATGGACATCACACCAAAGTTCGTACTTCTCCTAAATGTCTGTCATTGTACTTCTTGCTATTACATTTCCAAATGCGCCCTGTGACAGTGATGTTCTAAGACAGATTCTCACAGTGACGTTCCTGCTCAGCAGTATCAGCATCAACTCTTCAACTCTGCAAACTTGATAGAAATGCCATCACTGGGGCACCTAGGTGGCTCAGTCTGTTAAGCGTGGGACTCTTGATTTCGGCTCAGGTCATGATCTCATGGTTCATGAGATTGAGCCCCACATAGGGCTCTGTGCTGAGAGTGCAGAGCCTGCTTGGGATCCTCTCTTTCCTCCTCTCTCTGCCTCTCCCCCGTGCTCTCAAAAATAAATAAATAAACATTTAAAAGAAAAAAAGAAATGCCATTTCTCTAGCCCTATCCAGCACCCACTGAACCAGAAATTCTGTAGGGAGGGCCAGGCAATGTGTGTTTTGATAAGCCTCCAGGTGATTCTGAGGCACACTGATGCTTGAAAAACCACTGCTTGACACGGTTGCTTGGATATTATGTGTGTGTGATTTATTTCCTTTCTCAGCTCCCTGAGAGCAGGAAGCAAATCTCCTCTTTTATTACCCTACCTGCCACTTCTGCCTCCTGCCCCTGGCACTGAACACCATGCATATCCGAGCTCTGGCACTGAGTAGCTCTGTAGAAGTCCCTTATTCACTCTATGCCTCAGTTTAATCATCTGTAAAATGGGAATAATAATACCTACTTAATTTGGTTATTGTATCAAGAGTTACTGCAAGTAAAGCTATTAGCACAGCTCAAAAAAAAGCTATTATCGCAGCTCTTCTTGATACATATAAGTATTTTATACATTATTTTATATGATATATTATTTTATAAATTACATAATATTTGCATGGTTCATTTTTTATAAAGTAGTATAAAAATTATATTATATATTATTGTATTAAATATGTAATTATATAATAATAATAATACAATAATTAAATAATAATATAATTATAATTATCCTACAGGGCTGTTCCAGCGCTCCAGGAACTTTGTGTGCTTTATTTCCTTTCTGACTTTGCAGGGAGTCAAAGAGGAAGAGAGGGAAGGGGAAAAGAGGCAAAATACACCTGGGTCCATTATATGAATTGTCCAGAAGAAGCAAATCTATAGAAATAGAAAGTAGATTAATGGTGGCAAGGGGGTGAGGTGGGTGGGAATAGAATGTGGGTAAGAAGATTTTTTTGGGGGGGGTGGTGAAATTGTTCTGGAATTATATAATGGTGATGATTGCACAACTCTGTGAATATACTCAAAACCACTGAATTGGGTAAATTTTATGGTATGTGAATTATATGTCAAATGTTCAAAATTAAAAAAAAAAACCAGTGGGCCTGGTCAACCTGAGAAGAGTAGCTGGGACTCTTGCTTTTTCTTCCCTTTAAGCCCCAGGAAACTAGGCACAGAGCAGGTGCAGGAAAAGTAAGGGTCTTGTGGCTGGATTTTGTTCTAATTTATTTGCTTGCCACATAGGGGCACCTGACTCATTTCCTGTGTCATTATTTTGAAAGGCATAAAAAATGTTTGACGTTTTCACTAAGACCCACGATATCAATGGCATAAATTAAATTGCGAGAGAAAGGCATAACCTGATTATAATAAAAGCACAACCCAGACTGGTATTTAATGGGGAATCTCGCAAACACGTGTGCCACGTCCATGAGGTCAATGTGGGCGAAAATATCAACCTTTGTTTTTTTTTCCTCTAAGTCCTCAGGCAACATAACTTATTCCAATAGTCCCGGAAGATCTCATTATATCCCCAAAGGCCCAAACCACTTAATTTTACCTCCCAGCTTTTAGAGTTTCCAAGAAAATCATTCAACAATTAGTTTGCAGAGTGAGAAAACAGCCATATACCTTTGTAGTACAGAGTGGATGAATCTGTACTACAGGAATTGTGAGGTTTAAAAATATATGCTCAACATTGTTAATTGTCGAGGGAGGCTGCTTTATTCTATTAAAGAGAGTCTAAACATCTGCCTTATTGAGTCTCTCTGTGACAGGATTGCTTCCTGCCAAGAGAGTTCTACCAGGAAAAATCGCAGGCAAACACAAACAAACAAACAAAAGTTAACATGCAAAAGTAATTTAAGCGAAGGCAAAAGGAAGGAGATACTTCTATCTAGCAGTTAGAGGAAAGGGTCCTACATGCCACAGACCTAACTTTATTAGGACTTAAATACTAAGCCAAACTAAAGAATGTGAATCTGTATAGTACAAGAGTTGAGCATGCCGGTTCTAGAATTCAGCTGCTTGGGTTCAAATTATTGGCTCTATTCTTGGTTTTCATGGCTTGCCTAAGACATTATTAGATTTATTTCTCTCATAGTATTTTCCCCAATCTTTATCATTATGCCCTGACTCCCACTAGATTATAAATTCTATAAATAAGGCAAGGAGCCATCTCTGGCTTAGTATGTAAGAGGTTCTCAATAAATACGTGTAGAATTGACTAGATCCCTTAGCTTTGTGTTCTTGGGCAACTTACCTCTCTAAGCCTTGGGCTTTTCCCCCTTCATTTGTTAATTGATGGTACTTGTAATATCCACTTAATAGGGTTGTTGAGAGGAATTTACATAAAAGTACAATACCTGGTACCTAGCAAAACCTCAAAAAAATGAGACCTATCATTCTCCTCCTCCTCCTCCTCCCCCTCCTTTTTTGGGAGAATTTCTGCATAAGCAGCATGCAGATACCAGAACAGGCAACTCAATAGGCTGGCTCCTTTCTTTAAAAGTGCCATTTTATTGGTTTAAAATTTCATCTGAAATAAATCTAGCAAGTATATTGGTGCATAAATTCTGGTTCATGGATACTTGGGTATTTTTTATGCTGCTCCCCATGGAGCCCAGAGTGGCCATTTTAAAACATAGCCCCACAATCTATGACACTTTTCTTATACACAGGTGGGGTCTCTGTCCCCTGTTGTTGAATTTTTGTTGTTGGTATTTGGTCCCCCCCCAGATTTATTGAGGTACAATTGACAAATGACACTGTATACATTTAAAGTGTATGTGGTGATGATTTGACATACATACACATTGTGACATGATTCCCTCAATCAAGTTAATTACCACATCCATCACTTCATAGTTACCATTTGTGTGTGTTGAGAACACCTAAGATCAACTCTCTGCAAATCTATTTGTCTTTCTCTGTCTGCTTATTTTATTAACTTAATGTCCTCCAGTTTCATCCATGATGTCATGAATGTCAGGATTTCCCTTTTCATGACTAAATGAAATTCTATTAGAGAGAGAGAGACAGGAACAGAGAGAGAGGAGAGAGAGAGATTTTGTTTATGCATTCATTTATCAACAGACACTTAGGTTGTTTCCATTCTTTGGCTATTGTGAATAATTCTTCAATAATCATGGGTGTACATAAATCTCTTTGAGAAAGTGATGTTGCTTCCTCTGGGTATGTACCCAGAAGTGAAATTACTGTCTCATATGGTAGTTCTATTTTTAATTTTTTTAGGAACTTGCACACTGTTTTCTGTAGTGGCTATTGTTGACATTCTCAACAATAGTATATGAGGGTTCCCTTTTCTTCACATCCTGGCCAACTCTTGTTATTTCTTGTCTTTTTGATAATAGCCATTCTGACAGGTATGAGGTGATGTCTCATTGTCCTTTGGATTCACATTTCCCTGTTGATGAGTGATGTTGAACATCTTTTCATGTACTAGTTGGCCATTTGTATGTCTTCTAGGGGAAAATATCTGTTCAGGTCCTTTGCCCTCCTTTAATTCAGATTAATTATTTCTGCTATTGAGTTGTGTGAGTTCCTTATGTTTTTTGGACATTGATCTCTGATCAAATATATGGTTTGCAAATATTTCTCTCATTCCATGAGTTGCCTCTTTGCTCTATTGCTTGTTTCCTTGACTATGCAGAAGTTTTTCAGTTGGATGAAGCTTTTCACTTACCTATTTTTACTTTTGTTAATTCTGCTTTTGGTGTCATATTCCAAAAAAATCATTCCCAAGACCAATGTCAAGAAGCTTTCCTCTAGGTTTTTTCTAGGAGTTTTGTGGTTTCAGTCTTACATTTAAGTCTTCAGCTCATTTTGCATTGATTTTTGTGAGTTTTATAAGGGTCCCATTTCATTCTTTTGCACGTGGCTGTCCGGGTTCCCCACAATTTATTGAAGAGACTGTCCTTTTTCTATTGTGTGTTCTTGGTACCCTTGTCAAAGAGTAGTTAACCATACAGGTATGGGGTTATTTCTGGAGTCTCTAATCTGTTCTATTGGTCTATGTATCGGTTTTTAGTGCCAATACCATACTGTCTTGGTTACCGTAGTTTCATAATCAGGAAGTCAGGAAGGTGATGCCTCCAACTCTGTTCTTTCTCAAGATTGCTTTAGATATTTGAGGTCTTTTTGTGGTTCCATACAAATTGTAGGATTTTTATTGGATCTTGCAAGCTCAATTGTACCCCATAGGATGTTGTAGGAGCGACACTGAATTCAGAGGTTAGATCAGAAAAGATGATTTCCATTTTCACCGTGCTTGCTAGAACACTTGCTCTTGGAGCCCTGAGCCACCATTTAAGAATTCTGACCATACTGTAGCCACTGGACGGTGAGGAAACCAGTCATGTGGATAGGCCACATGTAAAATTTCTAGTCTTGAGTCCTTCTAGGCCCCACACATGTGAGTGAACAAGACTTCAGCTGAGTCCAACCCCTAGCTATCAAGTCACCCCCAGCCTTCAAGTTTTCCCAGGAGAGAGACCAAGCATTGTGGAGCAGAGAGAGCTCTCCTCGTTGTGCCTTTCCAATATTTCCAACCAATATTCCATGAACAAAAAATCATAGTTGTTTTAGCTGCTGAATTGGGCAGTCATTTGTAACAGTGTGTTTGAAATATCTCATAGGTTTTTAAAATTTGTATTTATTTTTTAAATTGAGATCCAATTGACATATAGCATTATATTAGTTTCAGGTATACAACATGATTTAACATTTGTACGTATTGCAAAATGGTCACCACAATAAGTCTAGTTAACATCTGTCACCATGTATACTTATAAAAGTTTTTTCTTGTATGAGAACTTTTGGGGTGCCTGAGTGGCTCAGTCAGTTGAGCGTCTGACCCTTGATTTCAACTCAGGTCATGATCCCAGGAACATGGGATCGAGCCCTGCATTGCCCAGCCCATGCTCAGCATGGAGCCTGCTTGAGATTCTCTTTCTCCCTCTGTCCCTCACCCCAAAATCCCATTCTCTCTCTCTCTCACTCTCTTTTTCTCTCTCAAAGGAAAAAAAAAACTTTTAAGATCTACTCTCTTAGCAACTTTCATATACTCACTACAGTATTGTAACTATAGTCACCATGTCTACATTACATTCCCATGAATTGTTTATTTTATAACCGGAATTTGTACCTTTTGACCCCTTTCATGCATTTCACCCATCCCCAACCTTCCAGCCCTGGCAACCACTCATCTGTTTTCTGTATCTACAAACTCAGTTTTTTATACTTCATAATTGTAAAATAAGATCATTAAAAGGGCCAGTCCGCCTCTCATGCCAACTAATTTAGATTTGGGCAAGAGCTAGGTTGTGCCTCAAGAGTAGGTAGCCATGTCATGATGTCATTTGAAGGGCACTAAATCTGCAAAACCCAACACCCCATCCTAGTGTCTAAAACTCTCCCCAGTCAAGATTTGTTTGAAGGCTTTTACTTCCAAGTCTCCACTCCTAAAAAGTAAATAATCCTCCAGAAGGCATGGAGGTGGGGGACAAGAAAAGGAGGATATTTGATCTGGGCATCATATTCACAAAAGGTTTCAATTCTAGACTTACGAAGTTATAGCCCAGTGACCTTCTAAATATACAGTGTACAGTGATGTGACAAAAAAGAAGATATTTGTCATATGACCTTAAAGTTCTGTCTCATCACCATGACTACTATCTGTACTGTACTGTGAATTATAAATGCTTTGCATAAAGCTGGCAATTACCTTGTTACTAGCACAAATATATTGTAGAGCTTAGCCATATGCAGTGGAACATTTCAATTAGAATTAAGCTATAGGTGGAGCACCTGGGTGGCTCACTCAGTTAAATTTAAGCATGTTAAAGTTAAGCATCTGATTCTTGATTTCGACTCAGGTCATGATCTCATGGTCATGAGATCGAGCCCCTGTGTCGCTGCGTCACTCGGTTGATCTCATGGTCATGAGATCGAGCCCCTGTGTCGCTGCGTCACTCGGTTCCACACTGGGCATGGAGCCTACTTCAGCTTCTCTCTCTCCCTCTCTCTCTGCTCCTCCCCTGCTCATCTCTTTCAGAAAAAAGAAGAAGAACTAAACTATAGATTAGGAGTTACTCATGGTCATCAGCCAAACCTTTATCTGGCATAGCAGTTGCTGTTATATCAAAAATCCTGTGGCATTATTTAACAGCAAAGCTTCCAAAATTGTGCATCAGTCAAAAAGTACATTAGTTATTAACTCTTTGTGAACAGATAAAATCAAATTAATGCGTACTTTGTAGTTTGAAGTGTAATTTTGTGTGGAGCCTGGGTGACTCAGTCGGTTAAGGATCCAACTCTTGGTTTCAGCTCAGGTCATGATCTCACAGTTCGTGAATTCTAGCCCCTGTGAGTTCAGCCCTGCATCAGGTTCCGTGCTGACTCTGCAGAGTCTGCTTGGGATTCTCTGTCTCCCTCTTCTGCCCCTCTCTCCTCACTCTCTGTCTCTCTCACAAAAATAAATAAACTTAAAAACAAAAATAAAGTGTAATTGTGTGCCATGTAAACATTGAAAATACAGCACCATCTGTGAAACCCATTCAGTAGTTAAAATACATATATATGTGTGGAGAATCTTAGTCCCCAGAAATGGCTCCTGTCAGTCTGGCTCTCTGAGAAGCCCTGGGTGATAATACGACCTATCATTTTGGGAGATGCGGGAGATAAAATTTAATGATGGAGTTTTGTGCAGGAATTATCTTTGAAATCCTTTCTAACCATGAGGTCTACTGAGTGTTTGACCCAATAAAGCCTCCTGGAGGAGAAATATGGGGCCCAAAAAGGAGAAAAACTGGAGACCATGGCATCTCTTCTGTGGAATATTCTTCTCCCCAACGTCTGCCTGGGGCTTCTAGAGGGAGGGAGCCCAAGGGGCTGGGACAGACTGAATCAGCCTTCTCTGAACACATGCATGTCCTGATGCAAAACTGAACTCCCCTCTGTGAATCTGAACAGGGTAGCTGCACACAGGGTTACCATGGCTACTGCTCTATTGCACAAGCTCCCTGATACCAGGAAAGGGTGTGGTGCCAGACTGCGGGCCCACCCATTCTCTGCAGCTCTAACCCAGCCTCCAGAGCTCCCTAATCCAGTAGGCAGTGCCGGCCAGCAGATGGCGCTGCATGGCCTGCTGTGGGACCCGGGACACTGCCCTGAAGGGTCTCTCCCTGTGGCGGCTGCTGCTGCCACCTTGTGTCCTGGGAAGAGGCATTATTGCTTCCTGAGAGGAGAAAACAGCTCCACCTATCAATGAGAGAGAGCTCTCTCAACAAATGGGGTGGCTTGGCCTTCTCCTGTCCTACCTCTTAGCAGCTGTCACCTGGCACAGGGTCCCCCAAGATTGCTGGGTAGGGGCTAGGCTCTTCCACATGCCCTTCCTCCCTCTCATCTGTGTGCTTGCTCCTTCTCTCTTGTCTTCCCTGCATCTTTTTGCCTTCCTCCCACTTTTCTTATCTCTTTTCTTCTCTTTTCTCCACCAGCTTTCTGCTTCCCCTCTACCTCTTGAGCTTCCCACAATGCCTTCCTCATTTTCCTCTTTTATTACCCTTGGTTTGATCCTTCACTCTTTTCTCGTTTCTTTTTTTTTAATCTTTCTCCTTTTTTCCTGCTTTCTCTTTTGCTATCTTTCATGTTCTGTGCTCCTTTATTTCTCTCTTCTTTTTTTATTTAATGAAAAAATTTTAATGTTAATTTAATTTTGAAGGAGAGAGAGAGAGACAGTGAGCAGAGGAGGGGCAGAGAGAAGGAGACACAGAATCTGAAGCAGGCTCTAGGCTCTGAGCTGTCAGCACAGAGCCTGATGCGGGGCTCGAACTCACAAGATGTGAGGTTATTACCTGAGCTGAAATTGGACTCTTAACCAACTGAGCCTCCCAGGCACCCCTCTCTTCTTCCTTTTTGATCTTCAGACTCAGCTCTGTCTGCCATTTTTATCCCGAGGTTACAAACTGGTGGCTGATGAGCTAAATTTGGCCCGTAATTGGGTTTTGCTTAGCCTACAAGGTAGTATTTTCCTAATATGTATGCATTTTTTGCTAACATTAAACAATCATGAGATTTCTTTTAAAAATTCTGAATTTCAAACTTTACTTGAATTACAGTGTCCGGAATACTATACCCACATTTCTATTAAGACAATAATCAGTGGGAACTGAGTTGGGCTGCCTTTGACAAGGCCCAGCAAGCTTCCTGCCCCCAACACATGCTACCGGGCTAGCCCCTGTAGGTGTAAGGATTTCAGCTCGCATCCCGCATCTCTATTCTTCTTTCTTTGCATGGTTTTTCTTGGGATGCAGTAAAGCCCATTGGTTAAGCTTCCAACCTTTGGGGTCATTCAGACCTAGGGTCATATTTCAGTTTATCCAGCTGTGTGACTTCAGGTAAGTCTCTCAAGTTCTCTGAACTTCATTTTCCTCATCTGTAGGATATGGGTCTATTAATGCCTATCTCATGGGTTTATTGGTGGGAGATCAAATCAGATAATGCTTATAAAGTACTTAGAACAGTGTCCAGCACATAGGAGGCCCTCAATTAATGACATTTATTGTCTTTCTGCTCTTATTTACATCTTTATTTCACTGCTTTTTAGCCTCCTTTATTTCCTTTTCCTTATACCATTCCTTCTTTTTCTCTCTCTTGCTTTTATGTCTATTTGTGTGTGTGTGTGTGTGTGTGTGTGTGTGTGTGTGTGTGTATCTAGGCCCTATTATTCTCCTTACTTTTTGCTCTTACTTCCTTTTTTCACTTTCTTCCCCTTCTCTTGATCATTGGGCTTATTTAAGTATTTACTCTTCCTTCAGGCTTTCTTTCTTACCTTCTCCCTGGTTCCCCACATTTCTCACCCCCCCCCCCAATTCCTCATAGGTTTAGAAATATGAAGTTCCAGGGTTGCGGTGTATGTATGCAGTGGACCCTTGAACAATGCAGGGGTTCAGGGCACCCACCCCTGTACACTCAGAAATCTGTATATAGCCTTTGATTCCCCCAAAATTTAACTACTAATAGCCTTCTGTTAACCAGAAGCCTTCTCGATGACATAAACAGTAAATTAACACACACTTTGTATGTTTTATGTATTACATACTGTATTCTTACAATAAAGTAAGCTAGAGAAAATAAAAATGTTAAAAGAATCATAAGGAAGAGAAAATACATTTATAGTACTGCCTGTATTTATTGAAAAGCCTCCATGTATAAGTGGACTTCACAGTTCAAACTCACATTGTTCAAGAGCCAACTGTATACATAATATTAAGATATTTCTCATTGCCTGAACTTCAGAGGGATTTAGGATAGGTAAGAAGAAATAAAAACTATTACTCTAGAGATCTTTCCTAGAGCAAGAATGATGCATCTGCACTTCTAGATTCTTCAGGCCCTAATACAACAAGTTCAGCACTGTAGGTTAAGTTTTCCTCTCTGCCCAATACAGTGCAGTTCCAAGGAGCCTTTTTAAATTTTTTATTGTGAAATATTTAAAACACACAAAAAGTATGGGGGCTTTCTTGTCTAACTACCACCCAGCTTAAGAAATCAAATATTACCACCGCAGTTGAAGCTGCCTGTGTCTTGCTTTCTGATCCTACCTTTGCTTTCTCTCCCGAGGTTCCCTCCATCATAAATTGGGTAATTATCACTCTATGGGTCCCTTTATTCTTTTACCCTGTATGTATGCAGCAGTGGGAGCCCTTTTAAGGGCTTTGCCAACCTCTTGGTAGCAGGTTCATGCTATTTTGTCAGAGATGACAGATGATAAAAAGAGGAGGCTCTGTTAATTCTTTGGAGCAGACAGCTCTCAGGTTTATGCACAGTCTAAATGCTGTAGGCTGCCAACAGCTAGCAGAGAGTATGGTGGTTAAGAGGGTGGACACTGTAACTATACTGACTGGGTCTGAATCCCAATGCTGAATTTCCTGGCTATAAAACCTTGTAAAGTCTTGAGAATTGTATCTGGGGCAGAGTAAGTGCTCCATAAATACAAGCTTTCAATTAGTAATTGTGAAGGGCAATTGCTCGGTAATGCAGGTGGAAGCCTTCTTACTTGACATCAATAAAGAGAGGCTTCTGCTAGGTATTGAATGGTCACTGAGACTCCAAATGGGATGGTGATATTGACCCAAAGGAAGAGTATTTTGGGGCCTGCCTCACTCCAACTGGTGCCTTATAATAAAGGTGTTTAATTCTTGCAAAATAATTTCTGCAGAACCCTTCAAATTTCATTCTAAGGGTGCAAGTGTGCCTTTCTGATAAGGGCTTGGAGATTGTGCTATAAAAAGATGATGCTGTGATCACATCTATGGAATGATCACAAAGCAAGCTTTAATCCACCACCCTTTCCTTCCCTTGGGAAAAAAAAGATCAACAACAAAGAACAACAAAAGTAGGAACAAACAATGGATTCATCTTCACTTATTGCTGTGGACTTAGAGGTTTGATTCTGGGATCCTGGGAGTATGGTGGTGCCCCTGATGTACGTGGAGAAGTTGATGCAAAGAAGCATTTCAGAGTGAAAGATTCTGTTTATATACATTGAGCTGAACAAGATGGACTATATAAATAGAAATGCTCTCTGAGCAGCCCTGTAAATTAGGAAGGCAGTTGCCCCATTTGTTAACTGAACAAATAAAAGTTCAGGTAAAGAAGTCATTTGCTCAAAATAAAGAGCAATGGTTCTTCAATTTTAGGTTTTATCAATTAGCCTTGATGGGGCTCAGGAATCGCTTTTTTTAAAAAAATAGTATTTCAGGTGGCTCTGTGACAGGTGGTCTTTGTAAAGAGCACACGTTGGAATTTCTTCTGATACATGCTGCGAGGAAGGGAGTTTCATGTGGAGAAGAGGGTATAGTCCCAGGATGATGCAAAGGGAAGGAGGTCAAAGACCAGTCCATCCAGCTCCTCACAAATGTTTGCTGAGGAGCACCCCAGCCCAACCAGGCTTTTGGTCGACAAGTTGGTCCAGAACCCTCCTTCCATTCTAATTCAGTCCTCTCTTCCCTGACTGGGTAACATGTCATATATTCCTGTTATATTATGGTCTCATCTTTGGTTGTTGGTATCTGGCTTGGGGGATATGGAGAACAATCAGTAGTGGGGCACAGGGGAGTGTTCAGTACTTTGGGATAGGGTAAATGGGATGTAGACAGAGATGAAGGCTCTGAGCTTTGCCCTGAAGTTTCACAGTGCAACATGAGTTGAACTTGCTACTTTGAAAGATACTGGTCCAGGGCATGGGACGAAAGATTATTACTATAAAGGTACATTTCAGAGTTATTAGCATAGATGATAAGCATACCCCCCACTATGCAAAATAAAATAATTTGTCAACTCTGCTGTTTATTTATCAGTATAGACAAGTGATCTGGATAATTCAGGCCCTCCACAATGACAGCATGAACTACATAATTGCCAACTCACCATCTCACTTTGGACTATTGTAAACATGGTTCCAGTTACCACTTGGGAAACGTTCCTTGGGAAAGATCAAGTGAAAAGTGAAAAGATCCAGATAAAGTGAGCTCTGCCTGAAGAGCCATAGAACTGAGGATTGCTATGAGGTTGTAAAACCAAAGGAACGTTTGGCCATAAGAGGCATAGAGTGGGGTAGGACAGCTTGAAGCTGTTTAAATTTCTGGAGAGACCAATAAAAACCAATGGACTCCTTTCTTCCCTATAATCCACAAATAAGGGGTTACTCGATGAAGCCAATGGCAAATAAACATGGAACAATTCAAATGGATAATGTCTTCCTGTGTAGTATGTCACCCCTTTGTGGAAGTCACTACTGTAAGGAGCTGCAAATGGAAATGTTGAGACCATATTTTAAATGTGGATGGGCTAATTTCATAATCAGCTCTAGGAACATTTGCATCTTTGGCCTCAGTTAGGGAGAATTCATCTTCACACTTCACGTTCTCAGCTCATAACTCGGTGGGGTGGGAGTGCAGCTTCAAGAAGGATTCATGTCTCATAAGAGGAGCAATATACAATTAGCATGCATTGTGGGTTTTCTTTGGCTGGCTTGGATCAGTGTACAGGAGGCTGGGTTCGTTTGGCTCTCACATCTCTTGGATCCTTTTTTTTTTTTTTAGCTTTGCTGAATTCATGATTCATAGAATCACAGTACCACACAATTCCAAGTTGAAAGCATGCTTTAAAAGGACCTGATTCAACCCTGTTCTTTTTCCAATGGGATTCAGAGCTAGGAAATGACTTGCTTAAGGTCACAAGCCTAGTTATGTGCATAGAAACATAGAAGTGTGGTCAAACTAGTTATTTGGTGCGGTGCTGATGAAATACTCAGATGCTTGTCTGAATTGACTAGATCAGCAATTTTCAGCATTGGCTGCAGAAGTTGTATTCAAAATATTGAATAATGGGGACAGTGCTGGGCACTGACTAATTGGAATAGAATCTGGCTTAATGCTGAAGCAGGGCTCTGCAGGGCTCCTGATAGGTTAGGCATTAGCCATTTAGTTACTGATTGTATGGAAGTCTGAGGGTTCCAGGATAGAAAAGATGAGGTGTCCAGGGCACTTGGGTATTCAGGGCATTTACCAGCTTCACTGAAAGGATCCTCAGCATCTTCCCAACTGGTATGATTATGCTAGTGAATACTGACTTAATTATCCACCTTGGTGGGCCTGCACACTGGAATCATTTGGGGGGCCTTTAAAAGTATCAGTGCCTGGGTAATTTTAATGTGCAGTCAAGGGTGAGAACCGTGGACTAGATGTTCTGGCATCTACTTCTGGAGGTTTGGCAGACCCATTTCCTTTTAAGCTTAGCTCACAAACATTACTCAGGAACATAACTAGAATTAGAACAAGTGATCAAGCTTGTTGGACTTCTTCTAAGGCCTCTGGACCTAATCTTGTTTTCCAAACACATCATATCAGGGAAGGCCTTGATGACACTGCCTGGGCCCCACTTTCTGTACAAACTATCTTTGCAGTAAACTGAGGTCATTATATTTGGTCTGGATATGAGGGAAGACAAAATTTCCATAGAAGGCCATCTTCAACTGTACAAGCCAAGATGGATACCTTTGTGTGTCCACTGTGACTCCCCCTGTACTGTGAGCTTGGATCTCTGCAAGTAATGAGCCTAAAAGTAAATCCTTGTCAGTGGGAGCCAGGGAGGGGTTCTGGGGCCTGGGATGGGAGGTTCCATCTGTGGGCACAGGGCTGTTGAAGAAGTCCAGCGGACAAGCTGACTGAATCCCTTTATGAGAGGACAGTCTGAAATAGAATTAGTAGTGCAGATGGGAGTTATATGCTATGGGGCTTGGGGTGGATAAGAAGTGTGAGGAGACAAACTAAAACTTGAGGAACAAAATAGGAGAGGGCAAGTCAAACGCTAAATATGGGCAAGCATGGGAAATCAGACAGGAAGACATGTGGAGAGAAAAGGGATACTTCTAGATGAATCAGAACAACCATCATTTTTTTCCTCCCACGTTTTATTATCAATATTTTAAAACATACAGAAAAGTTGAAGGAATTTCACACTGAACACCCAGAAACCAAACACCTAGATTCCACAATGTATAATATATTGTTCTTGGCATTATCACACATCACCTCCCCATCTCTCTAACCACATCCATCATCTTATTTTGCTGCATGGCAAAGTTAACTGCAGACAATAAACTTCTCTCTCAACGAGTGCCCATCGTGAACTACAGTTCAGAATTTGTGTATGGCACTTTTTTCTTTTGAGGTCAAAGTTACATAAAATGAGATGCATATATCTTAATTGAAACACCAGTGAGTTATGAAAAATTAATACACATGTGTAACCTAAACACCTTTCCAGATATACAACATTGCCATCACCTCGGAAAGTTCCATATGCCTCTTTCCAGTCAGTCCTTGCCTTTAGACCTGCCTCAGGCAACCACTGTTTTTTCTTACCATAGATTAAATTTGCCTGTTCTAGAAATTTCTATACCTAAAACTGTGCATTTCATACTTGTTTGTGTAAGGATTCTTTCATTCAGCATAATGTTTTTAAGATTCATCCACGTCATTATATTAGTAACTCATTCCTTTCTATTGCTGAGTGGATACATTCCATTGTATGACTATACCACAGGTTTTTTTAAACGCATTCACCTATTAATGGACACATGCGCTATTTTCAACTCAGAGGTATTATAAATAAAGATGCTATGATAGCATTCATATACAAGTTTCATGTGGACGAATGATTTCATTTATTAGGGAAATACCATGGAATAGATTTTTTAGGTATTAGGGTTGCAGTATATTTAGTTTTATAAATAACTGCAAGATATTTTTCCAAAGTGGTTACACCATTTTACACTCCCAGCAAAAATCTATGCAAGTTCCAGTTGTTCTGCATTCTTGCTAACATTTGGTGTTGTAAGTCTATTTAATTTTAGCCATTCTTTCAAATGTGTGGTGGTATCTCACTGTGATTTTAATTTGCAATTCCTTAATGACTAATGGTGTTGAGTACATATTCATGTGTTTATTGGCATTCACATATCTTAGTTTTCGAAAATTCTGTTCAAATCTTTTTGTCTATTTTAATTAGGTTTTTGTCTTTATGTATCCTGGATACCAGTCCTTTATCAGATACATGCTTTGTGAATATTTTCTCCTAGTACATAAGCTTATTTATTCATTTTCTTAATGGTATCTTTTAATAAGGTCTAGTTTATCAATTTTTAATTATATGTTTATTGTTCTCTGTGTCCTATGTATGAAATTTTCATCTACCCCCAGGTCATAGAGATATACTCCCATGTTTACTTCTAAAAGATTTATGGCTTAAGCTTTTACATTAGGTATGTGATCCTGCCCAAATTAATTTTTGTGTATGATTTGAGACAGGGATGAAGGCCCAGGTGTTTTTTTTTTTTTTTCTATTTGGATAACCCGTTTCATGGCACCATTCATTTTTCTAAGTTTATTTATTTATTTTGAGAGAGAGAGAAAGCATGAGCAGGGGAGGGGCAGAGAGAGGAAGAGAGAGAGAGAATCCCAATCAGGCTCTGCACTGTCAGCGCAGTGACAGATTTTGTGGGGCTTGAACCCACAAAATCATGAGATCATGACCTCAGCCGAAGTCAAGAGTCGGACACTTAAAAAACTGAGCCACCCAGGTGCCCCTACAGGGCTATTTATTGAAAAGACCACTTCCCCTATTGGATTGTGTTGGTACTTTTATCAAAACTCAAGTGACCATTTAAGTGTGGGTCTATTTCTGGGCTTCATATTTTTCTTCCATTGCTCTCTGTGTCAATACTTATGTTAATACCATATGGTCTGGATTACCCCAACCAACAGTGCAGAGCCGGATACAGGGCTCGATCTCACAAACCATGAGATCATGACCTGAGCTGAAATCAAGAGTCAGAAGCTTAACAGACTGAGCCCCCAGGCACCCCTGACTTTTTTTAAGTTTGCTTTAGATATCTATATCTTTTGCATTTAGAAATAAATTTTAGAATTAGCTTGTACATTTCTACAAAATTCCAGATGCAAATTTAATATTTTTTAGAATTCCATTCTAAATTAAAACCGATTTGTTGACATTTTAGTTAAACTTTCTTGCGTTATACTTTTCGTGGTTGCTCCAAGGATTACATTATACATCCTTCTATTTTCTTTGTGTACTTGGAGTTAACCTTTTACCTTTTCCCATAAAATATAGAACTCTATAAGTCAATTTACCTCCCTTCCCATCTATGTGACTATAGTAGTCAGAGATATTATATCTACATACATTAAAATTTTTTTTAATGTTTATTTATTTTTGAGAAAGAGAAAGACAGAGCTCAAGCTAGGGAAGGGCAGAGAGATGAGGAGAGACACAGAATCTGAAGCAGGCTTCAGGCTCTGAGCTGTCAGCACAGAGGCCAAATCATGGCTCGAACCCACGAGCTGTGAGATCATGACCTGAGCCAGAGTCCGACGCTTAACCTAGTGAGCCACCCATGTACCCCAATCTACATATATTTTAAATCCCAAGTGATAATGTTATAGTCTTTGCTTTCAACCATTATATATATTTTATATTTACTAGGTATTCACCGTTTAAGATACTCTTCCTTCCTGAAGGGTTTTCATCTGGTATCATTCCCTTCAGCCTGAATGATTCCCTTTCTCATTTTTTATAGTGCAGATTTGCTGGACACAAAGTCTCCTAGCATTTTTTTCTATGTACAACTATTTTCATTTCTATTTCATTCTCGAGGGGTTTCTCTTGATATAGATGCTAGGTTAAGAGGTGTTTTGTTGTTTGTTTACTTTTTAGCACTCTACTTTTTTCTCCTAAATCCAATATCTGGATCATTTCTAGATAATTTGAATCATTGTTCTCCTGTATAATGTCTCATTTTCGTTTTTCCTTTTATTCTTGGTTTTCATCAGTTTGTGATTTGCTATGTATTTATTCTAGGATTCACTGAGATTCCTGAATCTGTAAATGTATATTTTCCACCCAATTTAGGATTTTTTCAGCCATTATTTCTTCAGAAAGTTTTTTTTTCTGCTTTAGTCTCTCTGTCTTTTCCTTCTAGAAGTTCAGTGGCACATGAGTTAGGACTTTGATATTGCCCCACTGTTCCCTGAGGCTACCTATTAGTTTTGGGTTTTTTTTTCATTTTTTTCTTTATTCTTCAGTTTTGATCATTTCTATGGATCTATCTTCAAACTCACTGACTCCTTTTGTCATCAACATTTTGCTGACAAGTCCATTTAGTATTTTTTTTATTTCAGGTATTGCACTTTTCAATTTTAAAATTCTTATCTGTTTCATTTTTAGCATGCAACTAGAGTGATGCTGTTAAAATGCAAGTTAGATGACACTCCCCTGGTCAAAATTGTCCAACAACTGACCATCTCCCTGAGAGTTAACACCAACATCCCAACTGTGACCTTCAAAACCCTACATGATCTGGCCCTGTTCCCTCTCTGACCCCATCTCCTTACCACTGTCCTCCTCACCCTAGCCCCTCCAGCCACATTGGTCTCCTTGCTGTTTTTTTGACCACACCAGGCACTGCCCCACCTTAGGGCCTTTGAACTTGCTGTTTCTTCTGCTTGGAACACTTCTCTCCCAGATATCTACATGGCTTACTCCCTTGGTCCCTTCAAATGTCACCTTCTCAGTGAGGTCACCCTATTCCAGAATTGATTCCATTCCCACCTCCATATCATATACATATGATGTATATGATGCTTGATCTTCTTACCTTCCTCTTCTTGATCTAACATAGTATATATCACAATCTAACATATTATACATTTTGCTTACTAACATAGTATATATCATATACTAATATATATCATATTATACATTTTGCTTATTTATCTTATCTACTATCTTTCTTTTCTACCCCCCACCCAAATAAAGGTGGTTTTTGTCCATCCTTTTCTATTTTGTTAGCTAATGTTCCCCAGAGCCTATAACAATGTTTGGCATATAGTTAGTGCCCAATAAGAGGAATGAATGAAAGTAGAGGCTGAGTTCTTTATTGATAACATTTGATCGTTACTGAATGAACTAGCTCAAACTTGGATCTTACTGTAGTTTGGGATCAAGGCAGTTATCAAAGTGGTTAAGGGCCCAGGTGCTGGAGTGTGACAGTCTGCACTTACAAGCTGTATAACTTTTGGCGAATACTTAACTTTCCTGAACCTCAGTTTCTTATTGGGACACATACACCTCAACCGACGCAATTCATTGAAGTGATCAGTTAATCCGCAAAATGGGTCAAAGTATGCTTTGCCTGATTCCACATATATGAGGGATCTAAAATAGTCAAACTCATAGAAGTAGACTGTAGAATGGTTGACAAGGGCAGAGGAGAAGGAATCAGTGGGTGTAATGTTTCAGTAATGCAAGATGAATAAGTTCTAGAAATCTGCTATACAACATGGTGCCTATAGTTAACAGTATTGCTATTACACACTTAAAAATCTGTTAAGAAGGTAGATCTCATGCTAAGGGTTCTTGCCACAGTAAAGTTAAAAAATTAAAATTAAAAAAAAAACAAAGACCCAACTAAAAATAAAACCCCAAATTGAATAGCCTTGTAACTGTGAAATAAATTGATTTCTTAATTAAAACTCCCCTATCACACACAAAACACATGCTTTGCAAGCACGATGAAACCAAATAGCCAAGGAAGTTCAAAACAATCAGGACTATGGGACTTAACTTAGATGCCAGGTTGAAGGAACACCTGTCTTAACTGGAACTACGTATGCTGACTGATTCATCAAAAGCCAAGTTCTTTGAATTTATATGTGAAGTAGTGAACAATACAGGAACTTTACCCATAATCTGGATTCAAATGTTAGCTTCATCATTATATGACCTTGATTTAGATAGACTTAACCCCTTTGAGACTTAATTTCCTCATCTGTAAAATGGGGATAAAAACAGCACCTTGCTAGGGTGCCTGGGTAGCTCAGTTGGTTGAGCATCTGACTTCGGCTCAGGTCATGATCTCACAATTTGTGAGTTCAAGCCCCATGTTGGGCTCTGTGCTGACAGCTCAGAGCCTGGAGCCTGCCTTGGATTCTGTGTCTCCTCTCTCTCTCTTTCTTTCGCTCTCTCTGTGCCCCTCCCCCACTTGCACTCTGTCTCTCTCTCTCTCTCTCTCTCTCTCAAAAGTAAATAAACATTAAAATTTTTTTTTTAAAAAACAGCACCTTGCTCATAAGGTTTTTGTGACGAGTTAATGAGATAAAGCATACTTAGTTCAGTGGATGGCACATATTACTATTATAATTATCATTATTTAAATCACCATCATGCATCGATTTGGGCTTTATAAATTATTTATTATTTTATTTTATTTTATTTTATTTTATTTTTATAGAGAGAGAGAGCAATAGCAGGGGAGGGGATAGAAGGGTGGGGGGGCATAGAGAGAGAGAGAGAGAGAGAGAGAGAGAGAGAGAGAGAGAATCCCAAGCAGGCTCCATGCTCAGTGCAGAGGCCAATGCAGAGCTCAATCCATGACCCTGAGATCATGACCTGAGCTGAAATCAAGAGTTGGACGCGCAACTGACTGAACCACCTAGGTGCCCCTATTATTCATTTTATTTGGGGTTTTAAGGAACTCTAAAGCCGAAAAAATATTAGATGCTGTATAAATGTTTATGTAATATATGAATGCATTTGAATCTGAACCAGGTACATATGCTTATCAACATGTACATAGAGCCCATCCACAGATTGTTTTCTTTTGCACTTAATGAACTGTGACAAAGACACCAAATGCACCTTTCAGGAGCATCAGAGGACAGGCAAGCATTATTATTTATGCTTCCGAAGCAGCTGAAATGTGAATGAAATCTTTAACATTTCAGGAGAAGAGATAAGGCCAAGAAAGTACAGAAAATGATTAAATGGGGGTTTTGGGGGGTAATTAGAATAGTTTAAATTCAACTGAAATCTATATGACATCACATATACATTGGAAATGGAAGAAGGGTAGTAAGTAGAATCCATTTTCAGTGGGATTCTTAAAAAAAAATTTAACGGTTATTTATTTTTGAGAGAGAGAGAGAGAGAGAGAGAGAGACAGATGGAGACAGAATCCAAAGCAGGCTCCAGGCTCTGAGCTGTCAGCACAGAGCGTGATGCGGGGCTGGAACTCATGAACCCTGAGATCATGACCTGAGCTGAAGTCGAATGCTTAACTGACTGGGCCCCTTTTTTCCAGTGGGAATCCTTAGTGGCCCAGTCTCCTTGATGTGTTAATATCCAACTGGTACACAAATGCGAAAGTTGATATAAAATTGCTCCTGAGGCTGCCCTTATGATGCCAGAACAGCTAGGACACCTAAGCAATGCAATGAAAAAGTCACTTAGATCTCTGCTTGGTTACACAGTGTAAACATCTGGTTGGTTTAATTTTTCACTTTTCACTGGGTTCCTTGGGTGACAGGCAGAGAAAGCCCAAATTTACATTTTTTTCTTTTCAATTTTTAAAAATCTGATACCACGCTTTTAGAAATGGAAACATCTGAGCCTCAATAGGTCACAATCAATTTGTCATTGAAGCACAAAGAACACAGAAACCTGGAGACATTTTGAATGAAACCAAGAACACCAAGCTTCAGCTTTGAGAATAGTTCTTGATGGACGAGCTTACTCTGATTTTCACATAAACACATTCTTATTTTTATTAAGTATATCTTGCATATGAGTAGCTTTTTGTCCACTTTTCTCCCAAGGCACATTATCTCATTTGCTCCTCCAAACAACTCCTTGAGATGAATAAAGTATCTTTGCTTTCATTTTCGAGATAAGAAAACAGAGGCAGAGAACTGGTTAGTGATCTTGTTTAGACTAGAGCCCAATTTCTCACTGCGGGTCTGAAACTTTCACAAAACCTTGGTGCCTCCTGATGCCCTTGACGCTTTACACATTTTCATGAACCTGTCCACCATGACGATCCTCATGAAAACAAAAAGTTCTCCCGACAAAACTATACAAAATTATTTGAATCTTTTAAAAGCCTCCTTAAATTAAAATGTATTCTTCTTCCCAGCCTCCCACCATCCTCCCTTCTGTATTATCATGGCCTCCAAACCTTGTAAAGTGACTGCAAAATCTAATAAGTAATTGGCTTTAGGCATTAAGGGCCTTTTCTCAAATGTGTCGGTTCTTCCCTTTTAAAGGATGATTTCCTAAATGCAATGTTGTATCCTGGGTGGAAGCCTGGGATGGAAAAAGGATGTTAGAAAAACTGGTGAGATCTGAATAAATCCTGGAGTTTAGTTAATAGTAATGCATCAGGGGCTCCTGGGTGGCTCAGCCGGTTAAGCATCCCACTCTTGATCTTGGCTCAGGTCTTGATCTCAAGGTTGTGAGTTCAAGCCATATGTTGGGCTCCGTGCTGGGTGTGAAACCTACTTTATGTAAAATAGGAGGGGAACCTGAGTGGATCAGTCGGTGAGGTGTCTGACTCTTGCTTTTGGTTCAGGTCATGATCTCAGGGTCATGGAATAGAGCCCTACATCAGGCTCTGTGCTAAGCATGGAGCCTGCTTAAAATTCTCTCTTTCTCCCTCTGCTCCTCTCCTCTGCTCTCTTTCTCTCTCATTCTCTCTAAAAATGAAAATAAAACTAAAAAAAAACAGTAATGCATCAATATTAATCTCTTCATTTTGAAAAGTGTGCTAGAGTTATGTGAGACATTAACGTTAGGGAAAACTGGGTGAAGAGTATTTGGGAACTTTCCTTATTGTCTTTTCAACTTCTCTGGAAATATGAAATTGTTCCTAAATGAAAACTGTATTAAAATATAATTGCAAAGTATAGTAACTTTGGAATTAACCTGTATTATATCTTACCTGGAACTATATAGATAGATGGATAGATAGACATAATTATCAGTACAGGATTTTACCTTCCCCTTTACTTTTCCCTTCCAGTTTGTGTAACTCCCTTATTGTTGGGCAGTGGAGGAGGTGAATCAAGAAAAAACAGCATCCCAAAATAATTTTCAATGTCACTTTCTCCTTTGAAATACCTATCCAGCTGCCAGCAAATGCTTCTTGAGGCTGTAAGCACATAGCATCACTGTGAAGAATAAGGTTTGTATTGACATTGCGAGTTAAAGGAGTAGAAAGCTGCCCACTGACTCAAGAAGAGAAATAGTGAGTATTACGTACCCCACCACCAGCCAACAGGCTGCCTGATCTTTTCCCTAAATCAAAGTTCATAAGCCATACACTGACAGATTGAAAGGAGAGAAGATTCTTAAAGCAAACCCCATCTTTAATTTCTTCAACCATATAAACCGCCTTCCTTCTTCTTACAAACACACTTCACACCCAGTAAAAATTTTCATTTCCAGCCTTTTGCCTCTAAATGGCACTTGTCAGTATCATGAGGTACCAAGTTGTGACAGAGAAAGGGAAATATGTTAAGAAATCTAGATTGGAATTGTGTTGGCACTAATGGTGGTGTAACTTTAGCAGAGTCAATGTTCTTTAGTAAATGGGGAGATAATCTAAAACATGACTAGAGGAATACTAATGGTAATGTTGAGCCAGGAACCACATTCTTTCTTAAACTTTCTCCACCCCACCTATCCTGTCTTCTGAGCAAAACTATCAGGAGAAAAAGGAAAAGAGGCCAAGTGGTATACTGTGTTTCCACTGTACAGACAATGCTCCTACAAAACAAGTCGTTTAAAATGTTCTGTGTGTGTGTGTGTGTGTGTGTGTGTGTGGTGTGTGAAAGAGAGAGAGAGAGAGAGAGAGAGAGAGAGAGAGAAAGAGAGAGAGAATATCTTAAGCAGGCTCCCTGCCCAGCGTTGAGTCCAACACGGGACTCGATCTCACCAGCATGAGATCATGATTTGAGCCGAAATGAGAGTTGGATGCTTAACCACTGAGCCACCCAGGTGCCCCATTCTTTTTTTTTTTTTTATTAAGTAAAACTATAGGCATTTATATTTATTGTGAATACAGATCTTTGGATTTACTTCTAACATTTTTTGCAATTTTTCTTTTTTTTAGGTTTTTATTTAAATTCCAGTTGTTAACATACAGTGTAATATTAGTTTCAAGTGTACAATAGAGTGATTCAGTACAACTTCCATACAACACCTGGTGATGATCACAAGTGCCCTTCCTGATCCCCATCCCCCTACCCACCTCCCCTCTGGTAACCATCAATTTGTTCTCTATAGTTAAGAGTCTGTTTCTTGGTTTGCCTCTCTCTCTTTTTCTTCCCTTTGCTCGTTTGGTTTGTTTCTTAAATTCCATGTAGAAGTGAAATCATATGGTATTTGTCTTTCTCTGACGGACTGATTTTGCTTGGCGTAATACTCTCCAGTTCCATCCATGTTGTTGCAAATGGCAAGATTTCATTCATTTTTATGACTGAGTAATATTCCACTGCATATCAGTCGATGGACACTTGGGTTGTTTGCATAATTTGGCTATTGTAGACAATGCTGCTATAAACATGAGGGTGCATGTATCCTTTTGAATTAGTATTTTTGTATTCCTTTGGATAAATACTTAGTAGTGCAATTGCTGGATTATATGGTAGTTCTATTTTTAACTTTTTGAGGAACCACCACACTGTTTTCCACAGTGACTGTACCAGTTTGCATTCAGTACCTGGGCTCAGCCACAGGGAGCCATCCTTACCCTCCCTTTCTCCTCAGACAGCTTCTTTTGACCAATGAGTGTCATGCTTAGTGTTTGATTAGTTAAAAGCCTTTGAGTTTGTATCTGTGTAATTCTTGATATATTAACCAACATGTATTTTCCTTCTAGGCATTTCCTTTTATTACCCTTTCTCCATTCAGGCTGATTCATTCAGAGTCAGCAACCATTGCCTCAGAGTAGAGACATCACAGGATAAGTGATGGGAAAAGAAAAAAAAGAGTCAATTGTTGGCTTTTAGAGTTCAAATACCCATCAGTATGAGCCGGGATGAATAAGCTGTGATATCTTCGCAGGATAGAATATTGTACAGCCATCAAAATGAATGATCTAGGGGCACTTGGCTGGCTCAGTCAGTTAAGCATCCAATTCTTGATTTCTTGATTTCAGTTCAGGTCATGATCTCATGGTTTATGAGTTTGAGACTAGTGTCGGGCTCTGTGCTGACAGCACGGAGGCTGCTTCAGATTCTCTCTCCTTCTTTCTGCCCCTTCCTCTTGTGTGCACGCACGTGTGCACACACCCTCTTTCTCTCACAAAATAAATAAATAAACTTAAAAAATGATCTAGAGTCACACACAACAAGATGAAGTTAGCAATATGATACTAGTTGAAAATATAAATGAAGTCCTGAAAGACTTTCATAAGACATGATATTCCTTTAGTAACATTAAAAACAATCATGATTTTGGGGGGCCTGGATGGCACAGTCAGTTAAGCGTCTGACTTCAGCTCAGGTCATGATCTCCCGGTTCGTGGGTTCGAGGCCTTCATTGGGCTCTGTGCTGACAGCTGGGAGCCTGGAGCCTGCTTCAGATTCTGTGTCTCCCTCTCTTTCTGCCTCTCCCCCAGCTTACACTCTGCCTCTCAAAAATAAATAAGCATTAAAAATTTAAAAAAAAAACATGATTTTAAAAATTACTTTTTGTAAGCTATGTAGATGTAATAAAATGATATAAGAAGAAAACAAGAGAATGATAAACATGGGGCTCAGGGTAATGGTTACATCAGGTAGGGGAGCAGAGAGAGGGAGGGGTATGATGGGGATAGAACACATGGTTAGATGTAGGTTATTGTTAAGCGTCTAACTTTCTAGCTTGTGTTTTGAATGGGCTGCTTTGCATGTCTATTACAATTATGAAAAATAACTAGTTATATCAAAAGGGGTCATGTATGGATCAATGATGAGGGTGTATCTTGAAACAAGGATTATGATGAATCCATTCCTTCCAATTGGAGGAGCCAGTCAGCAAGGAAACTGGTAGTGAGTCAGCATAGAGTGCCCTGAGTGAACGTTCTGTGTCTGACACTTCACTAAGAAGAGTTCTGGGAGCAGGAGGAACTGTGGGCTTTCCAACTAGTTTAGGGAACCCAAGAGGAGACTGATCCTGTGGGCCTGGGAAGGGCACAGAAGTAATTACTCACAGCCCAGAGGTATGTGGGATCAGAAGGACTGTCTACAGATGGGCCTGAAACAATCCCGCTGAATTTCCTGCAGCCCCAAAGGGACAAAGAGGAAAAAATTCCTGTGATCTATGGGCCCAAGGAACATGGAAATTAAGAGAGAGCTGGACATGGAGGAGCTTCATGGCAGAGAAGAGAGGACAATGGAACAGTGACCTGCTTGAATCTACCACCAAGGACCAGACAGAAGGCATCGCATGCAAGCTGATGCCAGTATCTCTCCACACCGACCCCACACGCACAAGTCCCCAACATCATTTTGGCCAAACTCTGGAAGCTCCTTAGAACTTAGATAGAACTTAGGAGAAAGGAGGCAGGACCCACAATGACTAGGAGGACCAGAAGTGCCTAAGATTGAGAGTCTACCAAGGGCTGGAAGGAAGACTTGGTACAGAAATGAGGTTTCGTTGTGGAAGATTTAAGAATATTTCTCAAACAACTGAACTTGTGGCCTAAGATATGCAATCCCTGCCTGTATAAGCTGTCAGGTCAATCCCTATGGCTCTCTGGGAAAATGAGATATGGGGGCAAATAATACAGAGTAGCCTTGCCTTTGTGCCATAACTGGCTGTGTGAATTTGGGCAAATCCCTGGGCCTCCGTCTCATTTATATAAAACAAGGGTGGTGACTAGATCCCAGATCAAGTTCTGACCTTGCCAGTAACTCGCTGTGTGACCTTGGACATGTCTTTTTCCTTCTCTGGGTCTCTAGTTCCTCATCCATAATGCGAGGGAAATAGATGAAGTCTCACCTTCCTTTTCAACTTCAACCATCTATAACTGAACTTTCACATGGGCTTCTTTGGACTTCTAATATGCCAGATGTAATGAATATTCTCTGGTTTCACTGACTATTAATATGAAAATAACTCTTACTTTCTTCTAAAAAGTTTACAGCCAGAGTGGGATTATAGAGGGTCATTTATCCAAATCTATAGCCTGTCACTCAGGTGGCCAGAAACAGCTGAGATGTTAATATTTAATCATGAATAACCAGCAGGATTCCTCCACAGAGCTAAATACAGTCCATTTTTGTTATTTTTCCAAATATTATTGGCTTGGCTGTCTCTGCTTGAGAACAGTTTCTAGGGTCATGAATACAATCAGACGGCCCTCCTCTTCTAAAGCAACCTCTAAAGCGGGAAGGTGGGTCTATTTATTTTTCTTAGGAGTCTGTGTATTCTTTTTGGCCCCTTGCCTATTTTATTTATTTGCCCGTGAAACACCATGAAGATGGGGAGGTGGGGAGAACGGAACATGGTGGGCACAGATATGGTGAGCTAGGAATCTGGGGATAGGGAAGCCAGGAAATTGACGATCAGGGGAGATGGGGAAAAGGAAAAAAGAGGCAGTGGTGCATGCCAAGACGTGTGGACACATGGCCTGCAGTCGTGAACACATGGACACACAGGTGGGTGGTGTAGCGATGGTTGAGCACAGGTCTTAGATTCAGACAGACACAGGTTTGAGTCTTGAGTTACAGGCTGTGAGAGCTTCCTGGTTTGTAAAGGATGGGATGATAGTAATAGTGTCTGCCTCATACGGTAGTTCTGAGGTCTTAAACAAAAGAATGCACGTAAACATACTTAGCATTATGCCCAACACACAGTGAGTACCTAATAAATCATAGTGGCCTGATTATTAAAAATAATCGCAATTCCACAGAATTCTAAAACTGGAAGGGACCCCTGAGATGATTTAACTCAGTCCCTTGGTTGTATAGATGAAGATGCCAAGGCCCAGAGAGGTAAAGGAACCTGTCTGAGGGCACACTGGTAGCTGAAGGACAGCACCAGGACTAGGGTGTGGTCTCCTAAAGTCTATTTCTTTGTCTCTTTTATTTAAAGTTTATTTATTTATTTTTGAGAGAGAGACAGAGAGAGAGCATGCATGAGGAGTGGGGGGGGGGAGAGAATCCCAAGCAGGCTCCGCACTGTCAGCACAGAGCCTGACACAGGGCTTGAACTCATGGACAGTGAGATCATGCCCTGAGCAGAAACCAAGAGGTAACCCGACTGAGCATCTCAGGCGCCCCTCCTAAAGTCTATTTCCAAGGTCTCTCACCCATGGCACAGGCTTACATAACCTGACAAAACTGTCATGAGGCTCACTTTGGTCTTCTGTGTCCGCCACCCTCCTTTCCCTATTCTGGTCCAAGTACAAAAAGCCCAGGTAGTTTCTGGTCCCTCTGAACCAACCTATCCTTAGAAAGGTCATGGCCAAAAATAGTGGCAACAGCAGCTTCCTCAGCAGCCAGAGCTAGATTCTTCTGTGCACACTTCCTGCTCACCCACTTGGTGCTGGCCCTTTGTACTTGATGCCTTGCTGTCTACCCAGGGAGCCTGTAGCAGTGGTGGTGCTCATGGCTCCAGGGTTGCCCTTACGGGTGAAACAGATTGTTGTTTTTGTTGTTGTTTTTAAAGTTTACTTATTTATTTTGAGATGGAGAGAGAGAAGGAGAGAGGGTGTGGGAGGGGCAAAGACAGAGAGGGAGAGAGAGAATCCCAAGCAGGTTTTGCAGTGTCAGCACAGAGCTCGACACAGGGATCGAACTCATTAACCATGAGATCATAACTTGAGTAGAAATCAAAAGTCAGATGTTTAACTGATGGAGCCATCCAGGCGCCACGAACCGGATTGCTGTTTTTCTCATGAAGATCACTTGGTGCTTTTTTCTGTAAGTTTCTTCTTACCACCATCTGCAATGAAGATACCATCTCTTGATATACTTAGGGTGATATTCTAAATGGTTAGTTTCTGGTCCAGCGTGGGCAAACGACCAACTGGAGAAGATGCCAAAAGATCCACGGGCACTGGGGACCGAAAGCCTTCTGCTGTACCAGCCATTAACCCTTTAGTTGTGGATTGCATGGAGAGTTCAAGGGTCACAGGGGAGGGGCAGGAGCCGTAGAGGCTGCTGGGGATACTTGGGGAAGCCTGGGATGGCAGCAATTTACCCAGTGCCAAGGACATATTTCAATGCTTTAACAATGGTACAATTGTACCCGAGCCATCTGCTAAATGTCATCCTGGGCGTACTCAGGTAGGGCTTTAGGTCTGGGTCTCACAAAGGGCACCAGCCAGAGCTGGGCCTGACACTCTAGAAGCTCACGTGTTAGACAACTGTGCCCACGCCAGGGTTCAAAGACAGCTGGGCAGAAGCGTGAAACCCCAATCTGCTGGCAAGCGAGCAATTTACAGCAATGTGGTCATTGTTCCCAAGGTTGAGAAGGCTCCTTGCTGCCACTACTTTGGCCTTCAAGGGTTTCAACTTGCAAACAAGTCAGGAGACATTAGACATTTACATATTCTGCTCACCACTTTTGAGATGGAGTGTCCTTTTTGTGAGGGACTGATTCAGGATTGTTTTGAATGGGAGCCAAAAGGAAAGATGACGCTCTGTGGACACCAATATATTTTTTTAACCCTGATGATTTGCCATGTAGTTACTCTCCTTCTTATTTTCCATGCTGAGGTGTTCCAAGAAACTGAAGAAGCACTGGATCTCAAAATGACTCTCCAAAGGCATATTTAGCCCATGTTGTTTTGAAAAAAAGTCGAGCTTGTCAAATGGGCTGCCTGAAGATGATAATTAAATTAAATGAAATTAATCCCAAGAACTACTATTATGGGATTGGCTGATTACATAGGTAGCTAAGACCCGCTAACTACCATTTTCCCTGCTGGACTCAAAAATGGCATTTTTGTTCTGTACGAAGAAGTAGTAACAGCAGCACAGCCCTGTCCACAGAAGGAACTCCTCTTTACATGTAGTGTAAATCGAGGCGCAGGATAGAGTCCCTGAGTGTGCTCTGGCCTGATGGCCTCCCCCACCTCGAAAGTGCCTTGCTGTGCTGTGCCACAATTAATCAAGCTTTCTAGGTTTTAGTTAATTTCAGGACCCCAATAAATTGGTTTGTACTGGCATTAGTCCAGCCCTGCTAATTTCACAGCCGTTTGCTTGGAAACTGCTACAAGTTTGCACAGGACTTAGCAAGCAGGGAGCTGGGGCAGAAAGCATAAAAGAAACTCTTGTTTGGTTTAAGTTCCATTAATATTGGGGAAAGCTGAACTCTAAGTGACAGAAAAACATGGCTGAGCACATGGACTTTGTAGCTAGGAGTGGGTTTCTCTGTGTTCTTTACACCCTCCCCCCACTCACGGTGGATTTGAAAACAATAAAATGAAATAAACCCAAACCTTAGTTTGACATTTCTCTTTGTCTGATTGTTCTCAAGTTTTTGTCTCTGATTTCACAAGAGTCCCTTGAGGAATAAGCACTGGAGCCCATAATCTAGTAAAAGGTTCATTTGGGTTTAGGCTTTTTATTTTTAAAGATACGATTCTTGGAGATTGTTTTTTCGATTACAGCAGGCTTTTATGACTGAGAGGTTACCAGGAAAATTCAAAAGCAGCCAGAGGAAGGATCCCTAATGAGAACAGACATTTGGGGCCGCCTGTGTAAATTAGCTGCTATGGAGAATAACCCTGATTACCGAATCTTTCAGGCTTCCAGAGGCTCAGCGATGTCTCTAGCACTTGGGTGTAGAATGTCCTACAGCCAGAGAAACACAGGTTGGAAGGGGCCAATAGGCTGAGTGAATAGGCACATAGAATATGATTTGACAAAGACTGCTTGAGCTTGAAGGAATCTGAGACATCACAGAGTTCCACTCTTACATTTTACAGATGGGAAAACCGAGGCCCAAAGGAGGCAGGAAGTTGGGATATGAGCCATCCAATGCAGAGACAGGACTAGAGCCAAGAGTCCTAATTCTCAGTTCCAGGATCAGTCCAGGTTCTGATGCTGCTTCTCTTGTGTCAAGAACATAATATTTTCTCTAATATGAAAAGAGGAAAGGAAGACATGGACACTTGCTTACAGAGCCAATGTAAGGGTGGTTCTTGAGGTTTTCAGATTGTTTCGGCAAAACTCTCTAGACGTGCAGATTTCTTGCTAGGTTTTAAAATCATCTAGGGATGCCTGAGTGGCTCAGTCGGTTGGGCGTCCAACTTGGGCTCAGGTCATGGTCTTCTGGTTCGTGGGTTCGAGCCCTGCATGGGGCTCTGTGCTGACAACCCAGAACCTTCAGATTCTGTGTCTTCCTATCTCTCTCTCTGCCCCTACTGCCCCTCTCTCAAATTAACATAAAAAATTTTAAATCATCTAAACACAAAGAAAACTGGAGACGAGTGTTTGACTCTGTCTACATGATGCCTAAACAGACAGTTGATTCAGTCAAAAGATATTAATCATGTTGTTGATTTGGAAACACAATAAGTTGGTGGAGTCAATCGCTCACTTTTTAACTCCTTGAGAGACAGTGTGGGGTTAGAATAAAAGCCCTAGACTGGCTGTCAGAAAACCTGGCGTCCAGACCCAGTAGAGCCACTTACTCACCTACCCACCCAGCCCCAGGCCTCAGTTTCTCCCTTTGTAAGTTAATCCGATTGGGACCAAGTTGTCTCTAAGGCGCTTTAGAGTTTTCACCTTCGAGAGTACCACTATATGCATACTCAGTCCTTTCCCAGTATGGGATGTGAGAGGATCATGTTCTGCTTGTGGTCTTTGTCATGTGCGTGAGGTCAGCAGCCCCACATTTCTAGTGTGAGAAGAGATTTTTGGATATAATTCACAGCCTACTTCCATTTCACTCTCAGCCTGGCTCCTAAGTAGGGCAGCTCACTGTTCGCTCTGGTCCCCTCCCTTAGTCTCCCTCTCATAAAGAGAAAAAGAGTCCAGTATTCAATAGACAGGAAGGACTCAGCAGTACTGTGAAGGGGGCCTGCACTTCATCATCTGACCTCATCATGTGAGTACCAACCGTTCATCAGCCCACACCTCCCTCCCGGACTACCCATGTCCAAACGCTGCATAATTGTCCTGCGGGATCCTTTAAAAAGAGGTAGGGAACAAGGAAGTAGTGTTGACTTAATGATGGGTTCCATGTCAGGTGTTGAATTTGACTTTTTCTGGTTGATTTCTGACCTTAGCCTATGAATGAGATCTCCTGGTATATGCCCCTGACCATCCCATTTACTTGCCGACATTTTTCTGAGTGGATCCAAGCCAGTGGTGTTCTGGCGCCAGCTCTCACCAGCCTGTGAGAGGCAACTGTGCACATCTCTTACCAACTCCACATTAAGCGACAACCTACCGGTAATTTAAAACTGGCCACGGTGGGGGTATTTACAGAATAGCAATTGGAAATTTCTACAAGTCAGGATTTTTTTTTCTTCCTAGGGAGCCAGTTGTTAAACACTTATCACTATATATTGTGATTCCAGCTCAGATACCTCTAGGGACTAGAAAGGTCATCTGAGTGACTAAAACAGGCCTTACAGTAACAATGGGAACATAGTAGAAAGTGACAGGGACTGAGAGAATTGATGAGCATTTATGCCATGTAAAAGCAGAAGCCATTACTCTCTTGTAGCCTATGTCACCATGCCGAGATGTCAGCATCATGTCGCCAGCAATTCCAATTTTTCGAGAGGAACTGCAAATCAAGGTTTTTGTGTGAAGTGTCCAAACAACAAAAACTAAAGATTGTTTTGAACCAATTCAAATTTTTACATCTTTAAAAATTTTTATTTATTTTTGAGAGAGAGGAATAGGGTGTGAGCGGGGGAGGGGCAGAGAGAGAGGGAGACACAGGATCCGAAGCAGGCTCGAGACTCTGAGCTATCAGCACAGAGCCTGATGTGGGGCTCCTACCCACGAACCATGAGATCATGACCTGAGCCGATGAAGTCAGATGCTTAACTGACTGAGCCACCCAGGAGCCCTGGAACCAATTCAAATTTTGAAAGACAAAATAATCCTTGTTCAGCCTGTCCAGTCAACACCTGTGAGCTGGCTCTCTTTGACCTTTGGGTCAGCAGTTGGCCTGCCATTTTGGCTTTCTGCCCCCCCCCCCGTTTCCTGCTCTTATTCCCTGGGTTACAGCTCTGATGCTGAGTGGCTGCCATCATATCCTAATGAAAACCAAACTCTCATTCCTCCTGAACTGAAAGAACGAGGGAACTTCGGATCTGAGAATATCCAGGTGGTTTCTTATGATTCTGCTCTGGCTTATGTCTTGTTTTCTAGTCCACATGCCATGAAGCTAGATAAGAGGATGTTAGGCCCAAATCCGTATGTAACATTTTATGATATTTTCCCGGCACCAGGGCAATCCCCAGTGCTTGTGCACCCGTGTGTGAGGAGAGAGTGGCTTCCATTTTGACATCAGTCTCTTTACTGTTCCACCTGAAGGGCATGTCAGTACTCTACTCTCCAACTCACTCCCTGCCTAGAATAGGGTGGGAAATTGGGCTAATTATTGGTTTTCTCTTCCTGCTTTTATCCCTACTCTCTTCTAAAGACAGGCAAACCAAAGCTTGAGTAGCTAATAAAGGACTTTACTGAATGGGGAATAACTCTCACATTTAGACTAAGTGGATGGGGGGGAGGGTCACGTGAGGATGGAAGTAACTAATGAGCACCTAATATATGTCAGGCAACATGCCAGTCACTCCACATGCAGTAGACCACGGAATCTCCATAGTGACATTATTATCCTCCCCTTTTGACATATAAAGAACCAGACTCAGAAAAGGTATATGACTTGGTAGGATTCAGATTCAGGTATGCTTGATTCTAAAGTTTTGGTTCTTTTGAGTATATCCTGCCACTTCCCTGAGGAGAGCTAGATACTGTGGTTAAGACAATGAGGTAGTCATTTCTGTTAGTTCTCCTGAAAAATAACAATGGACAGCTTTGCTTAAGAATAAAGGCTAATACCCCGGGATGTTTATGGTGGTTCTAGGGAAATGTGGGACCCTTGGGGTTCTACAGGAAGCTATCTAAGCCAATGCAATTTAATGTGATTAAATGCTCTATAATAATAGAGTTTCTACAAAGGCCATTTCTATCCTGCCACATTGCATTTTTCTATGCGCAGTCTAACACTTGGACATATTATATCTCCAGTTTGTTTTAATGGAACCCCTGGTTAACAAGTTTTACACACCTTTGTAGGACTACTCAAAAGTGTAGTCAAGAGGTGTCTGGGTAGCTCAGTCAGTTAAGCGTCCGACTCGTGATTTTGACTCAGGTCATGATCTCACAGTTCATGGGTTTGAGCCCCACATCGGGCTCTGCGCTGACAGTATGGAGCTTGTTTGGGATTCTCTCTCCCAATATCTCTGCCCTTCCTCACTTGCACTGTTTCTCTTTCTCTCTTTCTCAAAATAAATAAACTTAAAAAATTAAAAAATGTAGTTAAACTATGTGAAATAAATCTCCAATCAAAAGTGGGTGTATGTTATCCTCTGTCCATTTGAGCCATTCATTCATGGTAACTGTGAGCACACTACAATTTTGGATGAAGGAATGTACCCCCTTTCATGTTTTGGATATTTACCATAATCCTGCACACTATGACAAGTTTACCTTGTTTTTAAAATTAAACATGTTCTTGGGGTGCCTGGGTGACTCAGTTGGTTAAGTGTCCGACTTTGGCTCAGCTCGTGATCTCACAGTTTGTGTGTTCAAGCCCCACATCCGGCTCTGTGCTGACAGCTCAGAGCCTGGAGCTTGCTTCAGATTCTGTGCCTCCCTCTCTCTCTCTGCCCCTCACCCACTCATGCTCTCTCTCTCTCTCTCTCTCTCTCTCTCTCTCTCTCAAAACTAAATAAAGATTAAAAAAATAAACATGTTCCAGAAATTTTCTCTAAATCAAATCTTGCTTTTTTGATGGACTTTATGATTAACCTGGAGGCGCACTCCTTGAAAGTGCTTCACTTAAAATACTTTCACAAATATCTTAAAATCACTTAAAAGGAAAATCATTTCTATAAAAATACTGTCAGATATAATACAAAGCACAAATTTAAAAAAATACCTTGGGTTCTTTGTGTTGGATACAAGCATACACGGAGAATGACATCTTAACTATAAAGAATACACTGAACCCGAGAAAAACCCTGCTTCTATTAACTTTGTTTTGACAATTGTATAAACTACTCTGTCTTTTCTCTTCCATGGTTTTCATAAAGTTCTAGAAAACAGAATTGTTTTCACTGGCGGTATCAGTCAGGATTGACCAGGTTATGTCACACAAATAAGCCACCTCTGAATCTCAGAAGCTTAATTCACCAAGTTCCATTTATTACTCATTTCAGATCTCCCAAATGAGTCAAGTATGAGCTATGTTTATCTCAGTAACTCAGAAACTCAGGCTTCATTTGGATACATGTATTCATGATTCTTGTGGTAGTGAGATTCGTGATTCCTGTGGTAGTGAGAAGGGGATGTGGCAAATCATGCATTAGCGCTTAAAGTTTCCACCCATAAGTGACACATCACTTTTGCTAGGATTTCAATGGCCAAAGCAAATTGGATGGTCATGCTCAACCCCAAATAGTGAAGGGGGGTGAAATTCTACCAGGAACCTGAAGGGAAAAAAGTTGGAAATATTAAATGAACCACACCAATGACCACCAATTCTGTATTCTAGCATTTTTTTAAAAAAAGAAATGACTAGCAGGAAGAAAATACAATAGACAAAAATGTAGTAATAAACAAGAATACATACAAGTAGTAAAGTGGCTCAGGGGTGCCTGGGTGGCTCAGCGGGTTAAGTGTCCAACTCTTGATTTCCACTAAGGTCATGATGTCATGGTTGTGAGATCGAGCCCCAAGTTGGGCTCTGTGCTAGGCAAGGAGACTGCTTGAGATTCTCTCTTGCCCTCTCCCTCTGCTCCTCCCTCTCTTTCTCCCTCTCTCTAAAATAAATAAATAAATGTTCTATAAGGGTCCTACAAGGTCTGCAGAATGAATTGTCAACTTTGAAATATTGAATCAAGTATTTGACTAATACAAACTCTAGGTTGGTCTGACTTCCCGTATAAAGAAGCAAACCTATACCATAATACACTCTTCATCAATCTTTATGTATCCTGCCATTTTTTGGAAAGGTAATCAAATAACCTGAGTTTTCCAAGTTCCAATGAAACAAGAAGCATTTAAAAGGCTAAAATTTGTATTATCAGAACATTGTTCAGAACTAATCATTCTGAATACCTCTATTTTCACATTCATTTCTGCCATTTGTGACAACATGGATGGACCTTGAGGGCATTGTGGTAAGTGAAATAGGTCAGATAGAGAAAGAAAAATACTGTATGATCTCACTTATATGTGGAATCTAAAAAAAGCCAAACTCAGAGAGTAGAATGATGGTTACCAGAGACTGAGGGGTGGGGGAAATGGGAAGATGTTGGTCAAAGGGTATAAATTTCCAGCTGTAAGATGAAAAAGTCCTGGGGATGTAATGTACAGCATGGTGACTATAGATTATATTGTATTATATACTTAAAAACAAGAATGTAGCTCTTAAATGTTCTTACCACAATAAAAATTACATGAATTGATGGATGTGTTAACTAACCTTATTATGATAATCATTCCACAATATATAAATATTTCAAATTATCATGTTGTACACCTTAAACTAATAAACTATAAAATGTTATATGTCTATTATATCTCAATAAGGCTGGAAAAAATAAAATGAGTATGAGTTCTGCAACACACAGTATTTTGACACAACAGTCAGTTACATTAATATATACTAGCAACAAATCAAACCAAAATAAAAAACACAATAACATTATGTTGTATACCTGAAAATAATGGAACATTGTGTGTCAACTATACTTCAATAAATAAATTTTAAGAAAACACAATAACATTTACAATGGCTCCAAAGAAAATAAAATTTGTAGGTATGACTCTAACAAAACAGGTACAAGATCTATATGCTGGAAACAACAAAGCACTGATGAATGAAATCAAAGACCTAAATAAATGGAGAGACACACTGTGTTCATGGGTTGACAAGATTGAACACATGAAAAGTTGTCAATTCTCCCCAGATTTATCTATAAGTATAATGCAATTTCAATTCAAATAAAAGAATGTTTTTATAGACATAGATATGCTTATTCTAAAATTTATGCAGGAAGATATGTTACCTAGAATAGCTAAAACAATCTTAAAAAAGAAGAATAAAGTGGGAGACACCACTCTACTTGATAGTAAAACCTCTATATGACTATGATAATTAAGACCATGTGTTGTTGGTAGAGCACAGACATGTAGAACAATGGAACAGAATAGAGAAACCAGAAATAGATCCACACAAATATGCTGAACTGATGTTTGACTAAGGTGTAAAAGTAATTCAATGGCAGGAAGGTATTTTTTCAACCAATTATGCTGGAGCAACTGGATATCTATAGGCGAAAAAGTGAACTTTGACCCAAGTCTCACACCTTGTGTAAAAACTAACCCAAAATGGATCATAGATTTAAAGGTAAAATTTAAGGGGTGCCTAGCTGGCTCAGTCAGAAGACCATGCAACTTTTGATCTTAGCATTGTGAGTTCGAGCCCCACATTGAATGTAGAGATTAAATAAATCAGCTTTTAAAAAATGTAAAACTTAAAACTATAACACTTTTAGGACAAAAACAGAGGAGAAAATGTTTTTGACCTAGGGCTGGGCAAAGAGTTCTTAGACTTAACATTTAAACACAATTAATAAATAGAAAAATTAATAAATTGAACCTCATCCAAGTTAAAAACTTCTGTTCTATGAAAGTCTATGGGAAGAGGATGAAAAGAGAATCTATGGACTGGGAGAAAATATTTGCAAATCGCATATGCAACCAAGGACTAGTATCTAGCATATATAAAGAACTATCAAATTTCAACTGAAAAAAACATTCCAATGACAAAAGTGTGCAAAATACATGACTAGACAGTTCACTAAAGAGGATACATAGATGTCAAATAAATATAATGAAAAGATGGGAGATATCATTAGATATTAGGGAAATGTAAAATAAAACCACAATGAGATATCTCCATATACCTATCCAAATGGCTAAAATTAAAAGTAATGACAACAACAAATGCTGACAAGAATGCAGAGAAACTAGATTTCTCACCCACTCCTAGTGGGACTATTGATAGCACAGCCACTCTGAAAAGCATTTGGCACTCCTTACAAAATTAAATATCGCTCACCATACAACCCAAGTAAATACACTGTTGAGCCTTTATTCCTGGGAAATGAAAAGTTATGTTCATGCAAAATCCAGAGACATATGTTCATAGCAGCTTGATTTGTGACTGCCAAAATTTGGAATCAATTCAGATGTTCTGTAATGGATGAATGCTAAACAAGCTGTGATATGCGGCACCTGGGTGGCTTAGTGAGTTGAGTCTGACTCTTGATTTTGGCTCAGATCATGATCTCACAGGTTTGTGAGATGGAACCCTGCGTTGCTCTATGCTGACCATGCAGAGACTGCTCAGGATTCTCTCTCTCCCTCTATCTCTCTCAAAATAAATAAATTAATTTAAAAAAAAACAAGCTGTGATACATCTAGACCATGGAATATTAATCAGCCATAAAAAGAAATGAATTATTAATAAATGCAAGAACTTGGATGAGTCTCCAGGGAATTATGATAAGTAAAAGAAGGCAGTCTCAAAATGTTACATACTGAATGATTCCATGTAATATTCCTAAATGGACAAGCTTACAGAGATGGAGAACAGTTTAGTGGTTGCCAGGGAGCAGGAAGACAAGGAGAGAAGCTGGGTAAGACTGTAAAAGAATAATCCTGAGAAGGGGGGACCTGAGTGGCTCAGTCACTTAAGCTTCCCAGTTTGCCTCAGGTCATGATCTTGTGGTTTTCAAGTTTGAGCCCTGCATGGGGCTCTCTTCTGTCAGCACAGAGCCTGCTTCTGATCCTCTGTCAATTTTTCTGCCCCCCCCCACCACACTTGCACTTGCTCTTGCTCTCTCTCAAAAATAAATAAAAATTTTAAAAAAAAGAATAACACTGGGGACACTTGTGGTGCTGGCATTGTTCAGTATTCTGGATGTGGTGGTGGCTATATGAACCAACACATGGGATCAAATCTCATAGAACTATACACACAGATAAATGGGTGCATGTAAAACTGGTAACATTGGACTAAGGTGGATGGATTGTATCAATGTCAATTTCCTGTTTGTGATATCATACTACAGTTATGTGTCATGTTACCATTGGGGGTGAAGGGTATTTGGGATCTCTCTGAATTATTTCTTACAATTGTAAATCTACAACTATCAACAAATAAAAAGTTTTAAGAAATGAGTATGAGATGATATATGCTCTAATGCCCATTTAATAGGAAACAAATAAGATATGGACATAATCCTGTTTAGTTTGGATAAGACCTGGTAGGAAGTATAGGTTTGGACTCATCCAAACTGGAGTTCCCAACTCACAAATCAAGAGAAACTAATACAGGGATTACCAGCAGTTACACTAATGAAGAACCTTTCTGAAAATTCTGGCAGCACCCATATAGAGTTGCCAAGTGTCCAAGATATCCTGAACAAAAACTGCCCCATTGAAAAGAATCATTTGATCACAATAAACTGTTTTAAGCTTTAAAAAATTGTTTTATGCTTTTAAGCCACTAGGTTTTGTGATGGTTTATTATGCAGTAATCAGAATATTACATCAAGCACCGGGAGCGAGTGGTTATAACCAAATGGACAGGAGTTTTAAATTTCAGTGAGTCTACTGATTTTCAATGCTAGGATCCATCTTTGTCCCAGGTTGTTGTTCCTGAAACCCATTTTCCTGAATACATACTCTCCAGGCATGATGGGAGTGATGATGGAAGGGGGTTGGGGGATGCAGATACAAAGGAAATTGAACAACCAGTCCTTGCCTTGAAGAACTCACAGTCTAGTGAGACAAAACATTAGCACGTTAAATTGCATGAGAACAGTTATAAGGCAACAAATCTGCAAGTTCAAACTAATATACTACAACACAAATTGAATGCATGTGGCAACGTATGGCTACCCAAACAGCAGGATAGAGCTAGACATTTTGGACCCTGAAGGCAACATTTTAGAAAGGGCCAGCCCCCTTTCCTTTGTTAACAGTGAAATAAACATCCCCAGCAATGCAGGAGCTAGTTGGATAATATTAACACTTCTGAAGAAAGAAAAGGGAGGTAATTTCCAAGGACAGTTATTTTTGTTTTAATTTTCCTTTGTTCTGTGCTCCTGATATGTGATTTGGGGGCAAGCTACAATTTTCCCGAGCATCCACTTCCTCATCTATAGACTAGAGATAGCAATCAGAGAGTAGTGGGTTGAAAGTCAGGAAACCCGACTTGGAATCTCAGATCTATCATTTACTAGCTGCATGACCTTGGGTACATCACCTCCCTCCACCCAATTTCCTCTTCTGTGACATGAAGATCTTGAGCTCAATGGTTCAGAAAATCCCTACCAACTCTGAAACTGGAGGCCGCCTACAGTTCGCAGTTTGTCTTGAGGGTTTAAAAAGTAAGGATGATGAATATGAAAGTTCTTTGTAAGCCATAAAGATATACAGATGCTAGAAATATCAATATGATCCAGTACAGCACTGGGTGTCATATGTAAGCGATGAATCATGGGAATCTATCCCCCAAACCAAGAGCACACTGTATACACTGTATGTTAGCTAACTTGACAATAAATTATATGAAAAAAAAATAAAGTCATATCCCAGTAAAAAAAAAAAAAAAAAAAAAAAAAAAAAAAAAAAAAAAAAAAAAGCCCTGTAGCTCTCCTCCAAATTTGGGGGCTTAACATATATAAATGGGTACTGTCTGTCAAGGCAGAGCCTTTCGGGCCCTTACAGGATTCTGAGAATTCTTTGTAACTACGGCTCATCGAATAAACATAACTTTGCCCTAATCTGTCTCAGCCTCACCAAGGCATCAGCAGTGCTATTGTGATTTCAAGGCTGGATTCTTGGCCCAACTCAGAATCAGAACTGTTAGGGACTTCGAGAACAGGGGTGGCTGTGGTGGACCACTCCAAGTTATTTTCAAGACCCTTAACAATTAGTAAAGGCCCTTTTCATGGGGCGGTTGGGGCCCTCTTTGTTGGGAGAAAGCAGATTTCTAAATCGTCCCCTCTCCCTCCGCACATACACCCATCTCCACCCTGCCTTTAAGGACATCAACACTTTTCTAGCCCCAGTGTGGATTTGGGAAACGGCTCGAAATGATAAGCAGCTTGCTGGGGCATAATTTGCGAGGCCAGCTCCTCCGGTGTCCCGCGCACCAGCTCAGGACCCTACCAGGTGCACCCAGAGGGTCCCTGTGCAGGGAGCAGAAGAGTTGCGGGCTTCCAGACAGGGCAGTCGGAGGGTAGCCGGGGTCTCCGGGGCGGGCGCGGTGGTGGGGAGCTCCTAGGTGCATTTTGGCGCAGCGGGGGAGGAGGGGCTGGAGGAGAGGTGCGGTCCCTTTAAGACCCCAACGCTCGCTTAGCCAGAGGAGGGGGGTGCAGTGGGGGCGCTGCGTGATGGGAGAGTCGCCGGCTGAGCCTCACACTTTCTCCCGGTTTCTTAACTTTCGGCCCGGGGAACAGAAGTAGAGCCGCCGGACCGGGGCGGAGACGGGGTGCGGGCTAGCAGCGGCTGTGTGCCCGCAGACTTCCCGCCTGCGCCAGGCGGCCGGCCTCTCCGGCCAAGTGGGGAGCGGGCGGCGGGCGGCGGGTGGGCAGGTGGCCCCGGGCCGCCGCGCCCGCGCCTTGGCTCTGCCCCCGGGAACCGAGCGAGCCGCTGCTCCCTCGTGGTGTGAGGGCGGTGATGTTTTTCCTCCCACCCACTTTTGAGTCCCCCCTCCCCCCTCGCGCGCACTCTAGCTCTCGCCACAACCTGCGAGCCCCAGACCTCGGAGGAGCGCCCTGGGGAGTTCGGAGCGCGTGCACGCGTGGAAGACGGAGCAGGCCAGTGGCCAGGTCAGTGAGCAGTGCCCGATGTCTGCTTCCCCTACCTTCCTTTCCAGCCTTTGCACAGGTGGGGTGTCTTCTGTTGGCCAGAACTGCCCCTGGACGTTCCTCCAGGGCGCCGTGAGCTCCCCCGACCTGCCACCCTAACTGGGCTCTCGGGTCTAGCTGCTAGCGGCCGGGCTGGAGGTGGGCACCCAGGCGCCCCACCCGGGCAGGTTAGGGACTCTGGATTCGAACTCACCACTTGCCACTCCCCGCAGGGCCTGAATATCTCCACGCTCTGGCACTTCGGGGGAGGCCACTTGGGTAGCCACCTAAAGGGTTCTGCAGTCCCCTTAGATATCGCCTGAGTCTGGAGCCTTCTTTCTCGATTGCTGAAGTGCCCTGGACTAGCTGGTGATTAATATGTGCTAAAGTTAATGAAACAGGGCTGACGGGTGAGGGGCTCCACTGTCCTCTGGACATCTGTCTCATTTTCCGGCCCAGACCACTGGGGTCAGAGCTTGAGATGCAAGGCTCAGGAAGCAACGCAGTGCTGCTAGAGTTTAGGGCCTGGGAAGCCTGTCTTCCAGACCCTCCAGGCCCTGCCACTCACTCTATGGCAATGGGCAGTTGAGTTCTCTGGGCTCCAGGGTGCCCATTTTGGAGGTGGAGTTGTTGCAGGGAATAAAATGAAATGATGGATAGCAAGGTGTTTTGCTAGCCAAACGCAAGGCATTGTTTGTCAGTCATAAGCAGCAGTGAAGGCATTGACTCTGGCTGAGAGAGACACCCTGGGCTAGAAGTGCCGTTTTTCAGTGGCAACCCACCAGCAGCGAACTGAGTTTTTCTTGTTGGGTGGTAGAGTGGGGAGAGGATTTCAGCTGATGGAAGTGGGCCCTGAGACCCGTCTTCTTGTTGTTTGTCAGAAAGAGAATTGCTACCCTGGGGGCTGTCCCAGGAAGACAGTGAATGTGAGATTAGAAGGCCAGTCAAGCCTCTCTGGCGGATTAAAGAGACACTGTGGGGCATGAAGAACTGGCTGATGTGCTCATCCCTTAGCCTTCCTTTGGGAATGTCTCTTTGGTTCTCTTCTACCCAGGAGACCTCTTCTGAGAATGTCTGGACTTCTGACACTTGATGGCTCAGATTGCCTTGCATTTCAGCTGGGCAAGGAGCTTCCAGTCCCTTTGCTTGATGTAAATGAACTACATGAATGCTTGTTTCATGGAGCCACCTTCATGGATACACTTCCTTAGATTCTGACAAGTTTCTTGTTCTCTTATAAAGCCTCCTCCTCCCGCCCCCTCCCCAGTGTTAGTGGCGGGATTTTGTTTTCTTACTGGCTTTTTTGTCCGGGGCCTGGATACCCCAAAACGTGTGTCCGTGGCTACATTTCGAAGTAACCTGGGAAAGAGTCCATGCAAGTTCAATGGCACAACAGCCTGTGTGAAGCAGAGAGTTAATGCAGAAATAACTCCAGTTAACTGGGTCAAAGTATAATTTGAAAAATTAAGGACAGTTTGGCTCTTTGCAAGTATAAGAGTCGGCATGTTTGCTGAGCAATGCTTGCTTAGGTTTATTGCTGCAGTCCCCAAAAATGTCTTAAACCATCTCCCTCCCCCCCCAAAAGAAAAAGTTAAAGGGATAAAGAGAAATTAAACAGGGAGGAGTCCTGGGGAAGGAATTCTTCTCAGTTTATGTTTCTGCACAGAATACAAAGACAGGGCTTCAGATCTTGTAAATCAAAAGTGAATATTTATAAAGTGATTCATTTTCTGATGTTCTCCATCAGAGCCTGGGAGGCCACACAGATGACAGGAACGCCAAAAGAGATTAATTGCTCTCTCGTCACCAACTTTTCTATTTGCTCATAACATTAGTTGGGACCCAAGAAAAGCAAAAAATTCTGAGAGCCGTTTTCTTGCCAGCTTGAGTTATGAAGCAATGCTACTGTTCACCGAATCACCCCCCCCCCACATCGTACAAGAAAAATAACCCTGTTGGTTCTTGCATGGGGTGACCCAAAAACTGTGGTTTCAAAACTACCCCCTGAGATCCATACGTGATTGTGATAAACTGGATTTCAGCGGTTAGAAAATCTTTCTCATTTGAAGGCTTGGGGGATAAGCTTATTAAAGTAGGCTCAGAAAGAACTTCGCTGGGGTGGGCAGCTGTGTTAAACTGTTCATGGAAATGATTTGCTTCAGAGGACAGAGATGTTCTGAGTGATTGAAGCTGGACCACAAGTTCATAGAAGGGACCAAGACATCAGAATCGAGGCCTTTGGGAGGGTAGGAACATGTCCATGATCAGTTCTTCTTTGGTTACGTAGCCATAATTTTAAGCAATGGCTTTCAAATTATCCAGATAAGTTCATAGCATTTGAAGTATCCACATCATGGCCCAAAGACCATTGCATTCTCCAGAATGATCATGCTGCCAGCTATTTATACTCAATATTTAGGTTGGCCCCTCAGAAAAGATCAATGCACTCAGTTCCCATCCGGGGTTAATCCCGGATTGAAATGTGGGTTTTTTTTTTTTTGAACATTTAAATATGTTCAGATCATCCATTGGAAGAGTTTTGCAAACTCTAACGTCTGCGGAAATGACCTGTGACTGGATCTGAGCTCTAGCAACCGTTCTGTGTTCTAAGGCTCAAAAGGTTTAAGAATTTCCACCCTTCAGACTAGAAATAAAAGTCTCCTACTTTTAAGAATTGTAGTTGCTCTGATGATCTTCCGCAAGGCGGTTCAAGGTTAAACATGTTACCTATTTAAACTGTCCTAATTTCCTTTAAAGATGGCCCATGATAAAGTTCCATTTCACAATGGACTTCATGTGAGAGCATTATGTCTGAAATGTTAAGGTGTTTAATTGCATCCATTTGCCAATTACATCTGTCTTTTCCAACATAAGTAGCCAAACTGAAGATCTTTATAGATCTCATGGAAGACACAGGAGAAGCATTAATCAATTTATGCCTTATCCCTGAAGGATTAATAATAGCAGTAGTCTTGAAGCTAAGATGAGTTAACTTTCATTTCAGAAATGGTTTGGGTCCTGTGCCTATTATTTTGATCTTGGTTGCCAAAGGAGCCGTTTTGCAAACCCATTTCCCTTTTCTCCCAAAGAAAATCTCTTGAGAAACCATCTCTGATTCTGTTAGAACAGTAATTTCAAAATTTATTTTTCTTTTCCTATGACTTGACTGTAAGGATTTTTAGCCTTAGCATCGGACAGGAATGCATGTTCATCTGCTTGAATTTCCCCCCACGATCTTTGCAAACAGGAGAGGCAAGTTCTCTTTCTTAAGCAGGAAAACAATGCTTACACTTCTGTAAATTCTCCAGCGTTTTTCCCCTGTAACACGTTAAAAGCTTAAGCATTAGTGATCTCTACCAGTTTCAGAGGATCTAAGTCTTTTTTTTTGCTTTCTTCCCAGGAACTTGAATATACTGGGCCCTGACAGTTTTGAGTGGCCTCTTGCAGTGACCAACATGAGAAAAAAGTGGAAAGTGGGGGGCATGAAGTACATCTTTTCCTTGTTGCTGTTCTTTCTTTTCCTAGAAGGAAGCAAAACAGAGCAAGTAAAACGTGAGTGTCTTCCGTTTAAAAAACAAGATGCTTTCTTGTAATCTCTTTGAAAATGTGGTTATTATAATCTGTGGGGATTGCGATTTAGCCCTAATGTGGCCATACCATTATTCTGTTACTGGTTTATGCGGGAGTTGATAAAACAACGAGAGCTTAGAATCGGGCCAACTCAATTTGGGGCTGTTTTTCTGATTATCATATAAGTTTTCATCTCATAGAACACATGACACATTAGCCTATTTTCCTTTTCCTGTTCTAAACTGTACAAATCTCATTCCATTTTACGTAACTCTAGAAATATCTGACAGATGAGCTGGATTTTTTCCCAAATTTCAGACTCTTCTGCAAAGGTTTTCAGTTTATGAAAAAGAATAACACAGAAAAGAAAGAGGAAAAAGGAAAGCAGGCCCTGCCTATTCCCTTATGCTGAAAAACGAAGAAGGAAAAAACCCTTAACACGAACTGGATTCAGATGAAAAATCCTTTGAGGAAATTGAGATTCCAGGGACCATGAGCAAATTGGATGCCGTTTATTGAAAGAACGTCCCCACAAAGCCAGGGAATATTTCTAGAAAGTCAGCGATCTGTATGATGGGCTAACACATTGGAGAAAGCGGTTTGGCAGGAAGGGGGGGATAATTAACCCTCCTTGCCTCCACATTTGGGAGATTTATGCGTAACTGTGGGCATCCCTGCTCTTGTTATGAGCTTTCTGCTGAAAGTACGAGCCTCACCTTCTTTGGGCCACTTACAGCCCTCTCTGCGGTGGACCCTTGCTCTAAATGTGAAGGAAAAGCCCTAGCTCTAGTTCCCCTTTTTGGCTGCATTGACAGAAGCACAAAATGGAGCTGGTCCAAGAGGGGCATTCTCTGCTCCACTGAACTTATTCATGAGAAGGAACTGTGAAAATCTTCTTGATAGGAGCTGAAGCAGCATCTGAAGCCCATCACTTAAACATTTATCTCCTTTATCAGCGGACGTTTCATAGATCAGGCATGATGCTTGCTGACAGGGAGGATGGTGCCAGATCTATTCCATCACTACGTGTGCTTCTGCCTCACTATGATTTTCATAGTAATCTCAGTCTTCTTCCTGAGGGAAGTGGTGCTTTTGATTAGGCTTCTGAGAATGAGTGGCCTGTGGAGGTGACCTAGCATGATGGGGACACAAGAAGAAGTTTAGCAGGGAACAGTACTAGCAAGGAAACTTGGATTGGCCTCTCTCCTGTTTTCCTCCAGTGACCTCCTTTTCCTTCCAGAAAGCCCTCCTTTAAGTGGACGTGATGGAAAAGTTGTCCATCCATTCTCAGCTCTGCTTATAACCCAGCTGGGCCTAAAATACTTGCTGTCTTAGGAAGAAACTTCCCTTATGACCTGTTAGTGATGGTGTCATAGGGGAAGCTTGCAACTCTTAGAAGACCGTCTCTTCTGGGAGGTCTTCCATAGGTATGAAGAATTGAGGAATACTGTCCATGCAACTTGGAGCTTAATGGACAAACCGAGAAAAAATAGGACTTAAAAAATATTTATAGACCCCCAGACTTTCACTTTATAACATTTCCTGCTGCCTATGAATTTGTCCCAAGCCTTTTGGATATTTAGTTCATGTCAAAAGGATTATATAGTAGATGGCCTAGGGCATCAGTTCTGTTCTAGTGTTTCAGGTTTACTGTCAGATGATGAGGCTAAGGTTATTCCCTGAATGAGCCGCTCAGCATCATTCTGTGTGACCACACCCACTGTATCGAGGACATATGCAAAGTTATCTCCACTAAAGGGGAAATCTCAAAGCATATGCCCTCTGTATGTTGTCTCGATACACACAGATACACACACACACACACACAAGGCACGCATGGAGATTTATATTGAAGCTCCAACAATGAGAAGGCAGAAGCAGTGGAATCGTCAGTCCACTGAGGAATGGTCATATAAACGATCTATGTACTGGTCTATCAGGTTACCATTGAAAACATTGCCTTTTTACAAATTTGATGACTCTAGGCAGTGCTTAATTAACTTATTTTGAAATTTCCTAAATTTTTAAAAATTAATAATACTCATAGTACAAAACAATCTGAAAGCACCTGAGCTTTACAAAGAATGTGTGTCCCTCAGCTACCAACCAGGCACAGCCATTACTAATAGTTTGCTATGTGTTTTTCCAAACTCTTTTTCTCTGTGTCGTAAAAACCTACGTAAGTGTGGGTTCTTTTTTTTCTTTTACTCACATGGGCTATTGTATGTATTTTTCTGTAACCTTTTTTCAGAAGTGTGTCTAGGACATCCTGTCATGTCCACACATTGCAATATAAGAGTACTGTATTCTTTCTAATGCTTGCATAGTTTCCAGTTGTGTAAGTGTGCCATGGTTTACTTAACCAGTCACTAGTTGTAGATATTTAGATTTTCTCTAGTTTTTGCTATTACAACTAAGGTGTTAACGAACACCTCCAGGCATGTAGGCAAGTATTTGTGGGGAATCCTTTGGTCAAAGTGGATATTTGGTGTTAATCTTGGTAAACACAGTCAAATTTTCCTTCAAAGAATTTATATCAGTTTATACTCCCACCGTCTGTGTATGAGAGTCCTTTTCTAATTCTTTTACTACAAGTATAATTACTCTTTGTAACTTGGAGCCAATTTAATAGGGGAAATCATACTTCAGATTTGCTGTGATATTTTCTTATTACTGGAGTATCTTTGCGATTGTTTTCTTAAATTTTTTAATGTTTATTTTTGAGAGTGAGACAAAGTGCAAGCAGGGGAAGGGCAGAGAGAGAGGGAGGCACAGAATCCGAAGCAAGCTCCAGGCTCTGAACTGTCAGCACAGAGCCAGACGCGGGGCTTGAACCCATAACCGTGAGATCATGACCTGAGTCGAAGTCGGACACTTAACTGACTGAGCCATCCAGGCGCCCATCTTTGCAATTATTTTTAATCTAATTTTATTTCTGGAGTGCATTGCCTACTTTGCAGTTAGGTTGCTTGTCTTAGTGGTCCGTCAAAGCATACATATTAACATTTTGTTATTGCAAATCTTGTTCTTGACCTTTTGTGTTTAAAATATTATTTTCCCCTTTTGCCATTTGCTTTAAACTTTAAGTTGGATCTTCCCATATGGAAGTTTTAAATTTTTGTGTAGTCAGATCTGCTATTTATTTCCTTTATGGCTTCTGAATTTCTTTCTGTTTTTCAAGAGACCCTTACCACTCATTCTATTATATTTTCTTCTTCTGCTTCCATAATTTGGGATTTTATCCATAGTTCTCTATTTCATCCGAAATTTATCGTCATGTATAGTGTGCAGTGGGGAGTTAATTTTTCTTACCTGTGGGTGATAGGTTTATGACTTATTTTTGCTCATCTTCGTGCTTCTGTTTATTCTGGAGTTTCCACAATTGGAAAGTATTACTTTAAAATTTTTTAATGTTTATTTATTTTTGAGAGAGAGAGACAGAGCATGAGCAGGGGAGGGGCAGAAAGAGAGAGAGGGAGATACAGAATTCGAAGCAGGCTCCAGGCTCTGAGCTGTCAGCACAGAGCCTGACATGGGGCTTGAACCCACACACTGTGAGATAATGACCCAATCCGAAGTTGGTTGCTTAACTTAGTCACCCATGCGCCCCTAGTATTACTTTTAAAACAGGGATAAAAATCTGAGGAAACTCCAGGAAACGTATAAGTGTAAGGGTAATAAACCCTCACGTCTCTTCTTGCTGCCTGATGCCATTTTACACAGGGAAGCCAAGGTTTTTTGATCCTTTGTGGGTTGATTTCAATGTAAGTTTCTAGGTCAGTGCAGATTCTGTGCAGTCCGTTTGCCCTCCTATCTTGGACATCAGGGTGTTGGGGGGGGGCATGCCATGATGGCCAAAGATGCTTACTCAATTGGCGTAGAATCTGAAAAGGTCTGCAGAAAATGCCGCATTTGCAGAAAGCTGTTTTCACAAGGAAAGTTAGGGGTGGATGCTGCCACTTGCTAGTAGCTGATTAGCTGTGGTTATGTTCCTCTCACAGGAGATGAGATGGGCTCAGGAACCCAGGAAATACTGATGGTGCATTGCAATGGATGAAGGAGCCATTTGTGGCTTCTATAAAGTGTGTTACTTTCTAAAATCTGCAAGATTTGAGGTCTTTAGCTGGAGAAGAAAGTCTTTCTGTAACTCCATTATGCTCTGTTGTTAAAGTTGTCGTCAAAGAGGCCAGGAAGCTCTTTTCAAGTTCAAAGGAGCGTAACATTCAGTGCATAATATTCATGCAAATATGGGACAAATGAGCTCAAGAGTTTGCCTCTTTTGGTAGTTCTAACTTAGGTAATGAACTATTGATCAAAGTGAGGTGGAAGAATTGAGTTGTTAGGAATATTCAATTATGTATTTCAAAAGGATCTGCCTGTGCCAAGTCTGGCAAAGGTTCTGGGGAGAGAGATTGCTCATGTATTTCATGGAATTTGTTCCTGCTCTCTAAGGTGAGTTAGCTGGATCTTCTCACTCATTATTTCTCTTCAGGAGAAAAGCTTCCCACATTCATATTTTGCTAAAGATGGACCTCCTGTGGAGACTGCCCGGAGCTTCTCTGTTGTGAAAACCAACCAGAGACGCTTGCGTTTTCCTCTTCCAGATTCTCACTTGGACATTTGAGGTGATTGTTGGACAATAGAAAGAAGCAAGCCAAAGAGTAGACCTATTCGCATCTTTGAAGCTTTTGTAGTGGAAGTAGAGAAAATAGAGAATACTTTACATTTAGATACCTCAGTGCGTTTCAAAGTACATTATTCTTAATTTTTTTTATGTTGGGGGTGCCAGTGGGGTTGTGTGTGGAGGCTCTGGCGTTGGCTTAGATCCAAACCCCTGCTCAGTGACTTTCTTCTATACCTTGGGAATGTGACTTAACTTTCCCAGCTGTACTTTCCTTATTACTACAAGTTGGGGAAATCCTAGCATGATGACCATCAGCATAATCACTTGAAAAATAATGGAGATCGTGTACACTGAGTGCCCTGCGACAGTGACTGCTGCAGTTAGGCTTGAATGAGCAGTAGGACTCAGAGTAACTGTCTTGCAAGCCACATGATATTATCCCCTTAATTTTTCAATAGGAAACTTGAAACCCAGTGAGGTCAAGTCCAAGCCAGGACCGGAACTAAAACCCAGGTCTTCAAATGCTGTGTTCTGCTCACTACCCCCCAGTCTGCCTCTGGCCGTTCTCTGGGGAAGCCAGTTCATTCTCTTGAATAGAAGCCCAGTCCTTTGCACATAGCAGCCACTTAACACATAAGAGATGATCCAAGGGAATGAATAAAGAACTTTGTAACCAGAATTCCTAAGAGAGGCAGTTTACTATTTGGGAGTTAAAAGGGACTAGTACTAATGTTATTCAGGAACCTAAATAAGCTAAGCCAAAGGAAATTTGTGAGGAAGGTTAAAAATATGTGCCTTTATGTCCATGCCTCTGAGATTTCCCTGACTTCTCAGTAGGATTGGAATGTCCTCAGAGTCCAATGGAAAGAGGACTGTGCTTTAAATCAGGAGACCTCGTTTATGGTCAGTTCTTTTGCTTGCTGTGTGGTATTGGTTGAGTCATTCATGTTCTCTGAACTAAAGATTCTTGACTTGTAAACTGAGGATTCTTGCTTTCTGGGCAGCAGGGTAAAGGACGCCAGGATAGGCACTGAAGAAGAGGTGGGACAAAGGAAAACAGGGTTCTGGCTTTAGGTGCTTGGAGCACACCTGGAGTTTTATCATTGTCACAGAGTCATTGCAAAGAGTATTATTCATTTAAGATTTATAGCATGCCTGCTTCTAAAAAGGTTAGATGCAGGTTATTTATGAAAGAATAGTTGCAAAGCTAACATTTTTAAAGATGAAATAAAATAGAGCCCCTTTGAAGAATGTAGGAAGAGTAGATGTTTTTAACACCTGGTTTGGTACATTAGAGTATGCACACTCCAAATTTGGCTTGTGCTTTCGAAAAGATAAAAAGAGAGGTTTGGGGGCTTTTGGCAAGAGAAAAATTACAGTTTCATCTACAGTGATTATTCCCACCTCCTACCCACTCAGGCAGTATTGATCATGGGATGTTTGAATAAAGCACATTTGGATAGTATAAGGATTCCATCTGTAACCTTGGTTTCAGAGAAGAAAGAAGAATGGCCTTCCTTTATTGACTCTCTGTAAAGGAAGAGGGCAAGTAGTAAATTATAACTCAATAAAGGTCTTTCTGTAAGTGCTAAGGCAGTGTGGTCCAGACACTTTTAACTTTGGATGATCTAGACATACATAGACTAAATTGTCAATTACAAGGCGCCCTAAGCAAGCTTTATATTAACGTGATTTTTTCTGATTTTAAAATAGATGCTCAAAAAAAAATTAAGTCACCTCCGAAAAATAAGAAGAAAATAAAATAGATGGTCATTGTTAACATTCATTTAATTTTTCTAATGTTTATTTTTGAGAGACAGAGAGACAGAGTATGGGCCGGGGAAGGGCAGACAGAGAGGAAGACATAGAATCTGAAACAGGCTCCCGGCTCTGAGCTTTTAGCACAGAGCCTGACGCAGGGCTTGAACCCATGAACCGCAAGATCATGACCTGAGCCGACGTCAGATGCTTAACCGACTGAGCCATCCAGACACCTCTCATTGTTAAACATTCAGAAGACACATAAAAATAAAGAAAACAAAAGTCACTGGTAATCTCAATGTGTAAGGAAAACCATAGCTAATTGGTATATATACTTACAGTCTTTTTTTTCTGTGCTCAGCTATATGTATGTATTTTCATACATATATATGATTTTACAAAACAAAACCCTGCTTTGGAACCAGTTTGGTTTATTATGTCACTTCACATCTGATTCTCTAAAATGCACCTGTAATGGTGCTATATCCCATTCGTCTGAAGTGAAAGCTGGGAGTTTGAGATATCTATCTGTGGCAGGACATGCAAAGTCGATTCTGTTGTGACAAATTCAAGAGCACACATCTTGAATTCTTGACCAAATAGAAAGTAAACATCCTTTAGCATACACTTGTGCCACTGAGGTGCTGATAGGAACAACAACCAAGAGCTTTGATTTTCACCCAAAGTCCTGTGCCAGATAACATGTAAGAGATGATTTTCCCCAGAAAAATATTCAGGTCAGGTTTCACCGAGCCAAGAAGCATTTCTGTAAAAGGGTCTCCACGTGGCCTTATAGTGGGGAGGTATAGTGATGGTATAATGAGAATACCATCAACTCCCAGTTATCCATGCTAATGGGAACCTAAAAGAGAAGAAGAAATCGATATTTCATGGAACATCTCCATTTCTTATCATGGCCAAAGGTGTAGTCTTGCTCACGATCAAACCTCTTTGAAATATGGGATCTTTTCTTCTCATTGTGCTTGCCCACCTGATGACAGAAAATTGAAATGCCACAGGCAGATAGTGGGAGGACCATGATGGGCACAGGCTGCTCAATGTATATGCATTTGAATTAGTTTTGGGCATATCTAACAAGTAGGAATAACGTAATTAACTCCAGATACACAGGGATCGCTTGTATACCTAGGATGGAGAATTTGGCTTCTTCCTGGTTTTCCTTTTTCACTGACCTCCATAACCTGGAAATGAATTCTTTGCGGTCTGCTTATTTTTTTTTTAAACTTTATAGTTTATTGTCAGGTTGGTTTCCATATAACACCCAGTGCTCTTCCCCACAAGTGACCTCCACCAAGACCATC
>CM053579.1:33312136-33345511 GCA_028646485.1 Cryptoprocta ferox
ACTGGGTGTTATATGGAAACCAACCTGACAATAAACTATAAAGTTTAAAAAAAAAAACTGTTCTAAAAATAATGTTTATATTTTTAAAAAAATCATATCCCCAAATAAACATGTTAATGGAAGTGAAAAAAAAATAAAAAAATAAAAAATTATTAACCAAAAAAAAAAAAAGTGCAGTCCCTAGTCCAACTGCATTGGAATTCACTGAGGTGCTTGTTTAAACTGCAGAATACCCACTGCAGCCCAACTGAATCAGAATTTTTAGTGTAAGGCCTGGGAGTCTACATTTTATCAAATCTCTTAAGGTAGTCCTTAAGTACACTGAAGTTTGAGCAACACTAGTTTGGGGTCTTGTTGTAAAAGTGCCTGATTCCCTAATGAACTTCTCCAAACTAAGCTGCTCTGTCTACTTATAACATATTGTTGTAATATAAATGACTTCTGGAAACTGAATGGCAAAATCCAAGACTTCTTAAAACATATAGTAAGAAAACACTAATCCTTCAGAGTGCCTTGCAAAAAAAAAAAAAACAGCTGAACAAGTTTGAAAAATACTGCACCCCATACACCTCTCTTATAAATTCATATGTATATTAATATATTAAGGCTCTGAGAAGTCCTGCATTAAACGAAACCTATTTAACTTTCTTTAATCCAGAAAGTTATCTGCCCAGAAACTCTAAGTTTATTTGCCCATATAAATGTTTTCTCTAGTGAACTCTATTATCATCCCATAAAATTGTGTTCCTTGCAAGAAACTTTGGAAAACACTGCTTTAACCCAGAAGAGTGACTGCAATAGTGGAGGTTTCTTAAATATAGAAAACAAATGGAAGATGTGTTTGGGGAAAATGGGGCTTGTCAGTATCCCTCAATGAAGCACCGCCTTCTTTATCTTTTTGTGGGGTCAGCTTTGCTTAACGTCCATTGAAAGAGAGGGGTTTTACTCTATGAAGCAAAGGCACAGTTTTCCTAAAAGTCTTGTTCTTAGATGACATAAGGGCTTCTAACATCCTAACAGGAAATCACAACTAAATCCCCAGGGTTTACCAGAGACAATGATCACTCACCTGGACAGGAGGCAAGTTAGGTACCATTTTTCAAAGGAAGTCTTAACGCTTCATACTCTGTGCAGTGTTCAAGGGCCAAGCGTATGAGGAAAAGAATAGAAATAAAGCATGGAAGACAGTGAAAGGCTTTAAGATGTGAGAGAGCAGACTGTATAGATATGGAGGATCTAGTGACCAAAAAGGAACATCTCTGTGGATACCTCTCAACCTCTGGTATAAGGAACTAACAATAATAGGGGCTCCTGGGTGGCTCAGTTGGTTAAGCGTCCAACTTTGATTCAGGTCATGATCTCGCAGTTTGTGAGTTCGAGCCCCACGTCAGACTCTGTGCTGACAGCTCAGAGCCTGGTGCCTGCTCTGGATTCTGTGTCTCCTTCTCTCTCTGCTCCTCCCTTATTCATGCTCTGTCTCTGTCTCTCTCAAAAATGAATAAACATTTAAAAAAAATTTAAAGAGAAACAAATAATAATAATAATAATAATAAAGTAAAGCATCTGCTATCCAGAGACCAATGTTCTAGAATCCTCAGTGTTTTGGATAGCTCTGGACGCAGAAAGAGTTTTTTGAAAATACATCCAGCTTTTGCAAGCAAGGAAATGGCTCCCAACTGATCATCTTGCATCATCATACACAACTAATAGTGTAGTTGCATCAAATGGAAAGACTATGACGGTTGGCTGTTAGTGTTTAAAAGCAATGGACCTTTTTCAATAAAATCAAAAGAGAATACAGAATTCAGAAAAGAACAAAAGAAGAGAGGAGAGAACAATGGAGATAAGACACGAATGATGGCAATAGCAGCACTCAGCAGCCATCAGGATGGAAGGTGGCAGATACTCAAAGAGACGAACTAAAAGAAGATGGAGTGGCTTTAAAATTCAGAAGAGATTCCTCGGTGAGTTACACATATAATCACTATACAACTCAGAAAATCCCACTCCTAGGTATATACCCCAAATAACTGAAAACATATGCCACCGAAAACCTTGTACATGAATGTTCACAGCAGCCCTATTCACAACAGCCAAAAGGTGGAAACAACCCAAATGTCCATGATTCCATTTACATGAAATGTCCAGAAGAGGAAAAATCCATAGAAACAGAAAGCAGATTAGTGATTCCCAGGGGCTGGTGGAGAGAGGGAATAATGACCGTTTAATGGGCACAGAGTTTCCTTTGGGGTTGCTGAAAAATTTGGGGAACTAGATTAGAGGTGATAGTTGCCCACCATTGTGAATGTTCTTAATGCCACTGAGCTGTACACTCTAAAATCATAAATTTTAGGTTATGTGCACTTTACCATGATAACAATTAAAGAAATCTTCCCTTGAACTTTTGCCCTAAAAAAACACTGGAGGGAGTAAAACAGACCTGTTTACTTATTATTGTAACACTGCGAGTCACAAACATGGGCATGTAGTCATAGAACAGGAAGGGGAACACAATGTGTAGATAGGCCAGCGATTAAAGATCAAAAACCAGATTCAGAGTGGCTGAATGACCTGCAACTCTCACTGGAAACTGTCGAAGGCTGATTGCTGTGTCTCCACCTCTCATCTTATAAAGGCTAGTTCCACTGTGGTACAGATCTGTGTAATCCAATCTTGTTCAGATGCGAGTGGTAAATAAGAGAATACTATTGGTATAAAGTAGAAACTGCATTGGTTCATACATGACTTTTCCCAGTACATTAATATTTTGCACCATCAAGGAACAGCAGCTGACTGCCAGGTACATGAACACAACTGAAATCAGCAAATCATGAAAAAATACAGTAATCTACCCAAATCTCCATTCACCCCACATTCTTTCTCTTAGCTCAGTTTGGCCATACTTGTAAGTCTTATAAGTGCTTGTAACAGGATTCTCTCTGATCTTTGTGCACTTTTCTCTTGTCTCTATAACTCAGAAGTTTCAAACCTTCTTTCTTCCCCCTTACCCCAAGCTGATGTCACCATTTTAAAAGGTGAAGTCTATACTTACTGTAATATTCTTTTATTTATTAGAAATCTAAGATGCCTTTTTAAGCCATGCTAGTTGTTTATTAGTATAGTTCTTTTGTTAGTACTCTGGTTACAAAGTTGCATAAGTTTCCAGTTATTTTCTCAAATCTTGTTTGTTCCTTTGAGCCTTGTTATTTTTCAGCATATAATTATGAAGAATGTGGGGATTTTCAAAAATGCATATATGGCAGCCACTCTGGAAAACAGTATGGAGGCTTCTCAAAAAGTTAAAAATAGAACTACCCTACAATCCAGCAATTGCACTGCTATTTACCCAAAGGATCCAAAAATACTGATTCCAAGGAATACATGCAGCCCGATGTTTATAACAGCATTATCAACAATAGCCAAATTATGGGAAGAACCCAAATGTCCACTGACTGATGAATGGATAAAGAGGAGGTGGTATATATGGAGTGGAGTATTATTCAGCCATCAAAAAGAATGGGATCTTGCCATTTGCAACAACATCGATGGAACTAGAGAGTATTATGCTAAGCAAGTAAATCATTCAAGGAAAGATAAATACCATATGATTTTATTCTTATGTGGAATTTAAGAAACAAAACAAATGAACGTGCGGGTAGAAAAAGAAAGCCAAACCAAGAAACAGACTCTTAACTATAGAGAACACACTGATGATTACCAGAGGGGAGGTTGGTGGGGGGATGGGTGAAATAGGAGATGGGGATTAAGGAGAGCACCTGTTGTGATGAGCACCAGGTGTTGTATGGAAGTGTTGAATTACTATATTTTATACCTGAAACTAATATTACACTGTATGTTAACTAACTGGAATTTAAATAAAAACTTAAAAATGTAATTAAGAAATCCATATATCACATTATAGCAGAAATGCTTGTATTCACTAGCTAGCTGACAACCCAACTACCATCAAGAGACAAATTATGGGGCACTGTGGTTCAGTGGGTTGAGCATCCAACTCTTAATTTTGGCTCAGGTCATGATCTCACAGTCATGGGATCGAGCTCCAGGTCCAATTCGGCACTGGGCATGGAGCTTACTTAGAATTCTCTCTCTCTCTTCCCCCCACTCATGCTTGCTCTCTCTCTCTCTCTCTCTCTCTCTCTGTCTGTCTGTCTGTATCTCTCTCTCTCAAAAAAAAACACTTTTTAAAAATTAAAAAAAAAGAGAGAGAGAAATGGCATAGGGCTCTCTGTCTATATCTCTCTCTCTCTCTCAAAAAAATAACACTTTTTAAAAATTAAAAAAAGAGAGAGACAAATGGCATAGGGCTCGCAGCTTCTCCTTACAGTAACACACAGACTATAGTGCATCAGTGGAAAGATCATTTCTTTAACCTTCCTTGAATTTAAAAGACTGTGGTGAGGGGTGCCTCTCTTGGTAAAGCCACACTCTCACTGTCCCTTAAAATCACATCATGGAACTAAATTTTTTCACAGCTAGTCAAAAGGGAATGCTGTGGATTAGGTCTCTGGGAAGAGATAAAATCAGATATGTTGGCAATTTTATAACAGCTCTTTAATGACCCACAAATGCTAGAATACCCCCACAGGAACCCAAATTTATGAATTTGGAGTAGCAAATTCATTAAGATTAGGTATTAAAACAATCTTAGATAATACCATAATTTAGACTCCTGGTCTCTATAAAAGTTTTCCTTTCATGATAAAATTATATATAAAAAACAAAAGGAGAGGAATCCTGTCCTTTCTCTCCTCCTCCCCCCTTTACCACTTCACTTCCCCAAAAGAGATATGGAATTTTGTTCCTATAAATCTCTCATTATCATGGACTATAGAGAGTCCTGCTTATCAACTAGGATGGATTTAGTGACTCTTCTGACTTCTATGCAGTCTTGAGTTTTCCATTAAGAATGTTCTAAATTCAGGGTACCTAGGTGCCTCAATGAGTTAAGCGTCTGACTCTTGATTTTGGCTCAGCTCATGATCTTATGGTTCGTGAGATTAAGGCCTGAGTTGGGCTCTGTGCTGACATTGTTTATGGAGCCTGCTTGGGATTCTCTCTCTCCCTCTCTCTTTCTCTTTGCCCCTCCCCTGCTCGCTCTCTCTCTCTCTCTCTCTCTCTCTCTCTCTCAAAATAAATAAATAAGCCTTAAAAAAAAAAGAATGTTCTAACTTCCATGCAGCACCTGCCTCTTCAGGCATAGTAGAGCATCCCGTCGTATGTGGCCACGACCTAACCTTTTTGCCCTGGACACTTGGGGAAGCGCCGATAAAAAAATTTTTTTTTGGTTTTCTTTTCATGGGAATCGGTATAGATTTCTCTCTGGTAATTCTGGAAAAGTAGTGTGCCTACTTTGATTGCCACAGTTCAACAGGAGCTGCAGGAGACCACCTCAAATACAGGTGGGAACCTCAGAAATTTCCAGGGTAGGGAGTTTAGTGAGCAAGAACCAGGGGGAGCAGAGAAACGAAACAAATGGGGGGCAATGGCTCCTGTGTCTCCTCCAATGGAAGATCAGGTCCAGTCATATCTAGCAGGACCCTCCCACTGAATCCATCTCCATCCATGTGAATGCCCCTAGTCAATACTGCTATAGAACCGTATGCAAGGCCAAACCTTGGGTATATGGCTTCCTTGTTTGTTTTCTCTTTTTGATACAGAACTTGGTCATCATCTTGGCCTATAAATCTTCTACTTTGCAATGAAAACATTTTCATCACAGTGCCTTCCATTGGGTTAAGAAAGAAAACTAGAGCCCTGTCCTTTGACCAAACATTCCTGTGGCCCTGAAGGCAGGAGTTTCCTCATGCCTAATAATCACTGGGGTGGAAGGAATACAGAGGAGTCATCAAAGCCAGTGCCCTGTCTCAAAGCAGAACAGTGACAACTTTATCTCAGATGGGTGGGTACCTTTTTACTTACAGAAATATGCTGTAAAGAGACAGAAATTCTCCTTAGTCATTTATTCTAGGATTTAACAGCCACTGTGTCCCAAAGTTCATCCCTTTATCAAACTCCATTCTTCTCTGCTATGGTTTAAACCTGTTCACTCTTGTTTGATCTTCAATAGCAAGAATAGCTGGTTTGCATTCCTGTTCAATATGGCACAGAGGGCACAGGAGAGATCTCCCTGCTCTTTTCCCACCAAAGAGTGAGGGATGAAATGTAAAACTAACAATAAAGAAAAAATAAGTAAAAATGAGTAAATAAATAAGTAAATAAAAACTTTAAAACATATTTTAAATGTTTATTTATTTTTGAGAGACAGAGACAGAGCATGAGCAGGGGAGGGGCAGAGACAGAGGAAGACACAATCTAAAGCAGGCTCCAGGCTCTGAGCTGTCAGTACAAAGCCCCACGCGGGGCTCGAACCCACAAACCGTGAGATCATGACCTGAGCCGAAGTTGGACACTTAACCGACTGAGCCGCCCAGGTGCCCCAATAAATAAAAACTTAAAAACTGCAAAATCATGCTCAGAAACAAAATAAGACTCCTTGGAATAAAACATAGAATGAAAGTACAGCAATAAAGGGAGGAGCCAAAGCCATATGGTCCATATGGCAGCTGGAACTGGATACAGACAGTTGAGGCCAGACAGCCAGGCAAGAACTAAGGCCTCCAAGTGGCTTCTCATGTAAAGGTGGGGACTAGGGCTCCACTCCTCACATGTAAACAGGGATGGACATAGCTCTGCCCACCTGAGGTGGCTCTCCCAAGGTAGGCAGCTGGAGCTGAGGTCACAGTACAAGATCATTATCAGGGACTAACACTGCACAAGAAAACACAGGTCAAAATGGACCATCCAGGCATAAGGGAGCCCAAGCTGAGACACTAATGTATGACCTGGTTCAGAGCTAGGTGAACTATGTGGCCTAGAACAATCTTCCCACCAGGAAGGAAGGCCTTATGCAAACAAACAAGCAAACAAGCATTTTAGAAAACAAGGGGAAATTAAGAACTAAGAAAAGCCATCAAGAAACCCAGTAAAACTGAGAATTCACACCCGAAAAAAATATAGACATTTAAAGCATCTAAAATGGGACCCTAAATAAATATTTAAATGCCTTAAAGAAATAAAGAAAAGAATAAGGTCCCAAGAAATAGTAACAAGCGTTTATAAAACAGCAGTATGTAGATACTTTAAAATGTAATTCAAGAATTTGGGGGGAAATACAGTTATTGAAAATAAAGGAACAAACAAAACCCAACAGATGGCCTGAATAGTAGGCATGAAAAGGCTTGAGAAAGAATTCATGAATTGGAGGACAAAACTGAAATAATATATCATTACGGGCAGTTTCCCATGACAGAAAAAATAAAAGAGGCATTAAGAGATAGAGGATAAATTAAATGAGCTGCAAAAACATATGTCAAAGGCAACTTTGAGAATGAGGAAAAAAGAAGGGTAAGATGTAATTTTCAGAAAAACCATGAGTAAAAATTGAAGAGAAACTTGAGTCTTTTGGCTGAAAAAATGATGGACTGAGCAGGCTAAATAAAAATAAATGACACATCTACATACCTCATTGTGTGCATCAAAGAAAAAGAGGAAATCTTAAAAGCTGGGAGAAGGAGAAAACAGGTTACCTAGAAAAGAACTACAATCAAACATCGGACTTCTTATCCACAAAGGAAGGAAGTCAACAGACCATTTATTAGTATTTCAAAGTGTTGAGGGAATTTTTTTACGCAGCCAAATTATCATTCAACGATGAGGGCAAAATAAAGACATTTTTGCATATAAGGATTAGAGAACTTTGGTACCACCACCCACAGAAAGAACTGTTAAAGGTTACAGTTAACAAGGAGAAAAACTAACTCACAAGGAAGTGACCTACAAGAACAAGGGGGAAGTGAAAATGCACAGCTCATTTCTATATCCTAAAAATGGGCTTTTTAAGCCTTAAAGGCAATTTTCTCTTTTCTGGTATTGATAGCCTCTATTCCTTTAATACTATCTTTTCTCTTAAAGGAACTGCTGGCTTATACTTTGCTTTTTCTCAATACTTGCTTCCTATTCTGCAGCTGGGGTAGGTAATAGCCATATTGCACTCTACAGTCTTCTGCCCTATGGTTTGTATCTGGGTCATGCCTCAACCTCCCTCCCAGGGAATAACAATGTCTACATAGCTTAGATAACATTCCTATGGCATGAAACCACTTTTGGAGGCTTTGGGTGGAAAAAAAGTGGGAAAAAAAATCTCCAGAGTAGCCTTTTTAATCAGAAATTTTGCTCCATCTGCCAAACCCCTCCTTTGTAATCCAGTTTCAGTAGAAGCAGCAAAGAAAGAAATATAAAAATAGTAAGCCTCATTTAGGGATTTATTACAAAAACCAACTTTCAGGTAGATCTTATGCCAAGTCAGTCTCTTACACCTTGAAGCATATACTATCATCACCAATATTTAGAATGATAAATGTACGACATGGCATGATCTTTTGCCATCTGGGAGAGAATGCCGTGTCCATCAGCGTGTATTTACTGATGCAGGAAGTATAGTTCACAAAGGTTATGACTGAAATGGTTTGGGCGCTTCTTCTCCATTAAACACCTCCATTCCTATAACTGAAATATTAACTGAACTTTCACTGAACCTTATTCGTAGCCCCATTCCTACCATTGCTGCCCTGACACTTTTGGTTCCTCTCTTTTAAGTTCTGAAGGTTACTTACTACTTAAAAAAGCGCCACCTATGCCCTAGACTAGTGGTCCTTCGTGTTTTTAGGGTCACATACACCCCCTTTATGAATACCAATAAGACTATGGATCGTCTCTAAAGGAATTTACATGTAGACATAGTTACACCAAAAACGAAACAGTTTTAAAGGGTTCACTGACCCCATAAAGCCCACCCAAGCCCACCCACGGACTCCAACTCAAGAACCTCCATCCTAGAGGGAAAGAGGATCAATTTACAGGACCACAAGGCTTCTACTGCCCAGATCCCAAGGCCGTCATTTAGCTTTTCCTGGGACTGCTGTCCGGCCCACAGCATTCTCTTAACCATTCCATGCCTGCATGCCTCTGGTGTGGGAGCCAGGCCCCAGTCAGATGTGAACAAAGTGTCATTGAGGGAGCCGCTGCCTCAGACAAACACCCCAGCCGCAAACCATCAAAGTAGACGGTCCTAACAGCCTTGTGAAAAAGTCTCTGCCCGCCTCCCCCTTAGATTTGCTCTTAACAATGTGTACATAATAACTGTGCAGTCTGGAGGAGGTGACTATTCAGCAGGCAGGCAGCTTTATACTGTCATAAACCTCACTGGTTCAGCTCCTTTGATTTATGCAATCCCAGCACTAATTGCTTGAGACGCGTGCCGTCATGCTACAATTCCCCCGGTGCCCGCTGCCCATGGCAGGAAGAGGCTGTTTATGGCACAAACTCTCTGGACCACAATTCCCTTCCCCCAACTGACATCCACCTTCAAATGATTAAAAGCCCAATGAAAATCTGTTACTGGGTACCCAATAACTTATTAGAGCCTAGAATATGCCCCGCTTGGGCTATAAACAGCATTTAGGGGCCAGCATGGCCTGCCTGAAAAGCGTCCTATTGTTATTTCTGTCTGGAAGTTTCCCTTCTGGGGAATTAGACAGATGGAGTGGGTTGGGTGGAAGAGGGAGGAAGGAGAACCACAGCTGGGACAGAGAGAGGTGATCTGATTTTACCTGGGCACCGCGGGCAGCAGAGATGTGGAATATGCACGGGGGAGAGGCAATGAAGGCTTGGACATCTGACTCGGCTGCAAAGCACATTCCCATTCTGAAAGAGAAGAGGCAACCACGAAAAAAAAATTAATTTCTTTCAAAGGTCACCTGTGGTCATGCCAGTTTGGGAAACAGGCACACAGAGACTCACCCAGACAGCGAATGATGCATTCCCAAGAAGCTGAATGAAATCAGCATTTTCTTCCCTTTTCTCACCCCTAGCACCTCTGCCGGGTTGGTGGATAGCTCACTGGCATATCTTTCTGAAGCTGGGGCCACCATTGCTCTACTTTTCATAGCCTCCCGCTAATTGTGGGATAAAAGCTCCTCCTGGCCTGGCTTTGTGGTGTTTCTAGCATTTTTGGCCCCAGCTGCACATCAACAAGAGCCTAGTCTAACTACATAATCACCTACAGGAGGAAAGGGATAAGGAGTGATGGGTGCTTCTGAGCCGCTACCCACCCCTGGGCAAGGAGACATCCCTGGCACATGGGTCCTGGATTCCACGTAACTCTGCCTTGGTCCAGCAGGCTTACTGCCTCCTCTCCTCCTTTCCTGTTTCAGTTGTAAGTTTTCTGAGAACAAGCTAGGCTTTGGAATTGAACTGATCACCTAGTGTTCCTGGGTGGAGTGACTGGGTCCCTGCCCTATTTACAATGACAAGATTCCTAGCTCTGACAGCTCTCCGCCACTGCTAGATCACAGGAAGCCTTTGGAAATCAATTATGCATTAGCAGTTCCATCCATAATTCATTCCAAGCAAGGGTTACTTGCATCTGTCATGCTTTTGTGGGGGAAGAGGGTGACAAAGAGGATGCGGAAGGAGAAGATGCCTAGCGCTTGAGCTGTTGGCTTTGGGATCATATTAACATTTTCACTGCCCTGCAGACAGTAAAGCTCAGCCCCCAAGGGTTAGCTGTCCATTTCCAATGTGTTAGGTCAAGAATCTAACACAATCATGTCATACCAGGCAGTTAATCAGTCCCCAGATGCCCTATTTAATACCTGCCCTGGCCATTTAAAGAGGCAGGCTTCTTTGATCCAAATCCAAATGACCTTACTATAAACCTTTTTCTTTTCTCATGGACTTTCTAGAATACATTTTTGGAGTGTTGCGTTTGGAAACACCACAGAGCCTCCTTCTGTGCCACACTCCTCAGACCCAAGTGTATCATCTTGAACTGAAATCGCCAAAGCACATCAGAAACCACTCCTTCGGGTTGAGGCCTACACCGATGCTTCCTTAATGTGTTGAACTGAATTCTGTTCTAGAGTTAATAGATTAATAAAAATAATAGCCATAGTGATAGTGATGATGATGATTGACAGCAGCTGACATCTCTTGAATGCTGTGACCAAGCACTGTTTTAAGTGATTGAAATGTATTAGTGAATTTAATCCTTAGCACAACCGTATGAAATATGTAGTATCATTAACCCATTTTAAAGAAAAAGAAGCTGAAGGGATCGCAGGGAGGTTAGGTAACTTGTCCAATGTAACACGGCTCACAGGTGGCAGAGCACAGCTTGGACACATGGTCTGTCTTGATCCTAGAGCCCAGGAGCCTCTTAATATTACCTCCTATTGCCGGAAGGTTAGGTTTTCACATCCTTAAGATTCTAGAAGCCCAACTCTCTATTTAAATGGAAAAAAATCTGGCTTGCAAGTGACTGCTTCTACCTGGGCACTAGGGAGAAGTTACAGTTCTTCCACAAGGTCTCAAGTGAGACTGGTCTTGAAAATTCTTTACATATGTTCAGAGTTCTCTATTCTCAAGGCCTGGTACAAGGCTTCCTTTACCAATTGGCCTAGTGCAGTGGTCTCCACCAGGGGTTATTTTGCTCCCCAAGCAAATTTGGCCATATCTTGAGACATTTTTGGTTGTCACAACTGCGATTGGTGCTATTGGTGTCTAGTGGGTAGAGGCCAGGAACGCTGATGAACATCCTACACAGTCCAGGACAGCCCCTACAACAAGGATTTATCTGTCCCGGAATGTCAATACTGCAGAGGTTGAGAAACCCTGGCCTACTATATGATGATAGAAGCTTATCTAGAAAGATGGGCCACACCTGTGGTCCTGGATCAAGGCCATGGAAAGAAGATGAGACTACCTGTTTTGTCTATTGCAAATATTACATTTAAGGTGTCCAAACACCTCTCTGAATGACTGGTCAGGAGCCAAGACCAAGCCAAGAGAACTCTAATCATCAGCAGGTACAGGCCAAGGTTTCACAGCCTTGATCCTAATTATGGTTACTAAGGGAGACAACAAAAAATACACTCTCCCAATGAACCAGTGTATAACCTGTATTCATCTCTTCTTTAAAGGCCAGCCTTGAAAATGATCTTCGAAAACGATTTTGTCTTACAATCCAGGTATTATATTGAGCTTTGTTTCCCCATTCCCACTAATCAAACTCTTCTACCTTCTCCCACCATGTCCCATATCATTTGGATAAGAGACTATAAATATCTGTCCACAGAAAATACTCAGGGATCCCAAAGGCATCAAACCAAAAGACAACAAGACAAAAAAGTCAGGAGATGTTTATTTTTCCTTACAAACTGCTTCCTAACTTCTCTTAGGCTTTTACCATCCAGGCTTCCCGGCCATTCAGGCTAAGAAAGTATATCTAAAGAGCAAACTGGGTAATTATATGCCGTGAAGGACTGTACCTCTGAGCAGATGCAGTTCACACAGTAAACCAACCCATAAGGTTCCAGGTAAGGATGCCATCTCTCACCCACTCTGTACTTCTTGTCTTGAAACACACAATATGTCTCTGAATCTGTGAGGAAGGAGATGGAGAATATGGCGGTTAGAAACCACAGACAAAGTCATAAAATCCAAAGGCAATTACACTTTCCATCTGTTTTAGTGTCCTTTAAGAGAAGAGGCATAAGGAATATTTCTAGAACCCCTCCTAGGAGCTCCATGTTTAAATGCTTTGTTTATTTGATCCTATGATGATTTAGCAAGATAGGCATTACCATTAGACTCATTTCATAGATGAGGGAAATCAAGGGTCATCTAACCAGTAAGTAATTGACATGAGAGTCAAGCCCAGGTTTGCCTGAGTGAAGCCAAGATCCTGATTACTTCTCTGTTCCAATGGTAAGATAAGGGAGCATGTTGTGTGTCCTTTTGGAAAAAGTTGTGCTCCTTGCTTTGGAAATGCAAGCTAAGGTCTGAAATTCTGATCTCTCTTTCTCAGAGCTGCCCGGTGTGGTGTAGGAGTAATGAACTAAACACACTGTTAAGTTTACTTAACATAAGTTAAGTTCCTATAAATGGCTTTTGCCCATGCATGCTAATATCATTCAATCATTAAACAAATATTTGGACACTTATTTTTTTTAAAACTTTATCTTCAGAGAGAGAGAGAGAGAGAGAGAGAGAGAGAACACAATTGGAGGGGCAAAGAGAGATGGGGACAGAGGATCCGAAGCAGACTCTGTCCTGACAGCAGAGAGCCCAATGTGGGGTTTGAACTCACAGACCGTGAGATCATGACCTGAGCCAAAGTCAGACATTTAACCGACTGAGCCACCCACGTGCCCTGAACACTTATTGTCAGGCATTCTGCTAAATGGTGAGCAAAAATAACCATAGTCTTTGCTCTCATTCAACTCAAAGACTGTTTCTTATGTAAACAACTCCCAATTTGCACAAAAGTAATGTCCCCTTCCCCTTTGATGAACAGAAACTTTCATAGTCATAGCTTATCTTGTGCTACGGTTTCTTGAGCACATACTATGTTACTTGTACTACTTTACATGTCTTATTTCTCCATCGAAGTAAAAGTTCCTCAAAAGCTGACAACATTTGAGGTGCCTGGGTGGCTCAGTTGGTTAAGCATCCAACTTCGGCTCAGGTCATGATCTCATGGTTCATGAGTGGGAGCCCTGAATTGGGCTCTGTGCTGACAGCGTGGAGCCTGGAGCCTGCTTCAGATTCTGTGTCTCCCTCTCTCTCTGCCCCTCCCCTGATCATGCACTCTCTCTGTCTCTCTGTCTCTGTCTCTCTCTGTCTCTGTCTCTCTCAAAAAATAAACATTAAAACATTGTTTAAAGCAGGCAACATTTGTTCTTTGCTCTCTATCACATGGCCTAGCATACTGGGGCCAGGAAACATAATCAATTAACAAATGACTGGTGAATCTCCAAGCCATGTGATTCACCTTCGAATCCCATCCTTATCTATCTCCTGCTTCCCATCACACAAGGTCAAAACAAACCAAGACTCTTCTTGTAGCAAACTCATCAGTTTCCCCCACTCTGCAGTACACATTTCTCTGATGATCAAAATTGAATAAAGAACAGGCAGATAAGCAAGAAACTGGGAGAAGATATTTCCAACAAATAAAGTATGAGTATTGGGAACTTTTGATCATTTAAATTAATAAGTAAAAGACCATCCAATCCAGTAGAAAGACGATTTAATTATCTGGGACATGAATAACAATTTGGGGGAAGAAGAAATCGGAACAGGCAATAAACAGAAAAAGATGTTCAACCTCACTAGAAATCAGAGATTTATTTTTATTTATCTATTTATTTGTTCATTTATTTATGTTTATTTCTTTTTGAGAGAGACAGAGACAGAGAACGAGCTGGGGAGGGGCAGAGAAAGAGGGAGATACAGAATCCAAAGCAGGCTCCAGGCTCTGAGCCGTCAGCACAGAGCCTGATGTGGGGCTCAAACCTGCGAACTGTGATATCATGACCTGAGCCAAAGCCGGACACTTAACCGGCTGAGCCACCCAGGTGCCGCTAGAAATCAGAGATTTAGATTAATACTACACTGAAAGGGGCACTTGGATGTTTCAGTCAGTTGAATGTCAGACTTCAGCTCAGGTCACAATCTCACGGTTTGTAAGTTCGGGCCCCAATGGGGTCACTTCTGTCAGCAAAGAGTCCAGGTGGGGTCCTCAGTCCCCCTCTATCTCTGTCCATCCCCCACTCATGCTCTCTCTCTCAAAAATGAATAAACATTAAAAAATACTACACTAAGATCATTGTCTCAAGTCACTCACTCAAGACCCTCAATGATTTTTTTTTCCAACCACCCACAAAATAAATTCCAATTTACTTTTCAAACTGTTGTTTCCAACTTCTTTGGAAGGATGAACTGGGAGAGTCCAAAAATCTGAGTTTGAATTCTAAGCTAGCTCTACCTGTGTGGCATTGAACAAGTCATTTAAACTATCAGTCTTAAAGAAATAAAAAATAAAAATAAAAATAATAAACTGCCAATCTGTTTTCAACACCTGTGAGATATAGATTATCTATTTCTCAAGCAGAGTTTGGAGGATAAAATGAAACTCTGTAAATGATAAAGTACTACAAAATGTAGAGCATCATTTTATATTAATTGTTTTCTTCTTAGAAAAGCAATGAATACTTAATGTATAAAACTGGAAAACTTGCACAAAGTTCCAAAAAGAACAGAGTAAAAACATAAATGTATATATGTGAAAATCATTACACGCAATTCCAGCACGAGACAACCACTTTTAATATACTGGTAACTCATAAATAGCCTGTGGTTGAAGAAAAAAAATCAAATGGAAAGTTTGAAAATAGTTTGCACTAAATGAAAATAAAACCAGCATATCACAATCAATGCAATTTGGCTAAAGAAGTACTTAAAGGAGAAATTTATATCACTAGAACACCTATATTACAAACCAACACCTTAAGAAATTAGAAAAAATTGGGGTGCCTAGGTGGCTCAGTCAGTTAAGTGGCTGATTCTTCATTTCAGCAAAGTTCATGATCTCAGGGTCATGAGATCAAGCCTCATGTTGTATTCTGCGCTGGGTGTGGAGCTTGCTGAAGATTCTCTCTCCTCCTCTCCCTCTGACTCTCTCACACTTGCACGCTCTCACTCTCTCTCTCTCTCCCCCCTAAAAAACTAGAAAAAGTAGAGCAAAATAAACCAAAAGCAAACAGAAGAAAGGAATAATAAAGAACAGAAATCAGTGAAATTGAAGACAGAAAATCAACAGAAAAAAAAATCAGTGAGATCCAATGTGTTTTTTAAATAATAGCCATAAAATTGATAAACTTCTCACAAAACCAGCAATAAAAATAGAGAGGATGCAAATTCCCAATTTGAGGGACAACAGAGAGGATTTAAAAAAAAAGGATAAAAAAGAATATTATGAGTAACTTTATGCCACTTAATTTAGCAACCTAGATGAAATGGATGAATTCTTGGAAAGACACAAATTACCAAAGCTCAATCTAGAAGAGCTAGATAATTTGAATATTCGTATATCTTTTAAAGAACCTGAATCTGTAGTTTAAAACTCTGTAACAAAGAAAACTCCAAGGCCAGATGACTTCACTAGTGAATTCTATCATTCTACCAAACATTCAGAAAAATGAAGAGGAGGGATTACATCGTTGATGTGAGAATGACACTGACATCAGAACCAGATAAAGATATTCCAAGAACAAAAATAAAACTACAGACCAACATCACTCCTGAACATAGACACAAACATTCTCACTAAAATTTTAGTAAATTAAACCCAAGGAGGATAAGAAGGATAATACTTTATGAGAAAGTAGGGATTTATCCTGAAAATTCAAGGCTAATTCAAGATTGACGATATTCACAACTCAGTCAACATAATTCATCATATCAACAAACTGGAGAAGAAAAATCATGTAATCATTGCAATAGATGCAGAAAAGCATTTGACAAAATTCTATATTCATTTGTGACAGAAACTCTCAGCAAAGTAGAAGAGGGCCTTCCTCAACCTAACAAGGGCATCTTCAAAAAAAATCTACAGCTAACAGCATACTTTATGGAAAAAGAGAACACTTTTTCCCTGAGATTGCGAGTTATGCATGGATGTCTGCTCCACCACTTTGTGGAGATCCATGCCAGTGAAATCAGGTAAGAAAAAGAAGGAAAAAGTATGCCTATTGTAGAATAAAATAGAAAACTCTTCTATTAATAGATATGGCTGTCTACAAAGAAAAATCCCAAAGAATCTATTTACAGTTATTAGAAATAGTAAGAGAATTTAGCAAGATTACAGAATACAAGGCCAATATCCAAAAGCTGATTATGCTAATATATTCTATAATTAACAATTAGAAGCTGAAATTTGAGGGGCACCTGTGTGGCTTAGTTCATTAGGCATCCGACCCTTGATTTCAGTTCAAGTCACCATCTTATGGTTTGTGAGACTGAGCCCCACATCAGGCACTGCAATAACAGCACAGAGCCTGCTTGGGACTCTCTCTCTCTCCCCCTCTCTCTGCCCCTCCCCTACTCACTCTCTCTCTCTCTCTCTCTCTCTCTCTCAAAAATAAATAAATTCAAAGAGAAAAGACATTGAAATTTGAGAAAGTACCATTTGCAACACTCCCTCAAAACATGGAAATACTGAGCTATAAATCTAACAGGATGTGAGTCAGACCTGCACTCAGAAACCTACAAAACAACGATAAAAGAAACCAAAGAAGGCCTAAAAGATGAAGAGGTATACCTTGTTTGTGGATTGGAAGTCACAATATTGTGAAGATGTCAATTCCCCACAAAGTGATTTATTGATTCAATGAAACCCAACCAAGATATTTTGTAAAAATTGGTAATCTAATTCCAAAATTTATATGGAAAGTTAAAAGAGAATAGCCAAAACAATTCTGACAAAGAAATATTTGGGAGGACACATATGATGTCATTTCAAGACAATGTAAAATTATAGTTTTTAAGACAATGTGATTTTGGCAAAAGATTAGACAAATATATCAATAGAATAGAATGATGAGTCAAAAAATAGACCCACACTTACATAGCCAATTGATTTTCAATAAAGGTATAAAGACCATTCAATGGAGGAACAGTATTTTTTTCAACAACTGCTATTGGAACATTTGGATAGTCATATACAAAACATGAAATAAAATGAATCTGTATCTCAGACCACATACAAAAATTAATTCAAGATGGATCACAGATATACTTTAATGTAAACTTTAATATTTTAAAACTTTGGAAGAAAACATTGAAGGCTACCTAAGTGATACTGGGTTAGGCAAAGATTTCTGACATATGACACCAAAACTACAATCCATAAAAGAAATATTATAAAAAAAAGGACCTCATCAAAATTAAGCACTTCTGCCTCTGAATGTTAAGAGAATAAAAAGAAAAGCCATGGACTGAGAGAAATTATTTGCAAATCATATTTCTGATAAAAGCCTTATATATAAAGAAATCTCCGAATTTAAGAATGAGGAAACAAACAATCCAAGTTTTACAATGGGAATACAATTTGGGGGCATGTGGGTGGCTCAGCCAGTTAGGCGTCTGACTTTTGATTTTGGCTCAGGTCATGATCTCACAGTCATGAGATCGAGCCCCATGTTAGGCTCCAAGCTGAGTGTGAAGCCTGCTTAATATTCTCTCTCTCTCTCTCTCTCTCTCTCTCTCTCCCCCTCTCTCTCCCTCTGCCCCTCCCCCATGTGCTCCCTCTCTCCTGCTCTATCTTTCTCTCTCAAAAAATAAATAAAATAAAATAAAATAAAATAAAATAGGAATACAATTTGAACCAACACTTTACCAAAGAAGATATACAGATATCAAACACATAATCAATCAGCAGGGAAATGCAAATTGAAACTACTCACCTAACTCAAAAAACCTAACCATACTAAGTGTTGGTGAGGATGTGAAGCAACTGGAACTCTTCTCATACTTTGATGATGGAAATGCCAAGTAGTATAACCACCCTGGAAAACAACTAGGCAGTTTCTTATAAAGTTAAACCTACACTTCCTATATATATAACCCAACAATCCCACTCCTAGACACTTTCCCTGGTGAAATAAAAACGTATATTCAAACAAAAACCTGTACATAAATGTTTACAATGGGTCTATTCATTGTCAACAAAACCTAAAAGCAACTCACATGTCCTTTTATCTGATAAATTTGTAAACATCCAAACAATGGAATATCAGTCAGCAATAAAAAGAAATGAATGTCTGAGGCACACAAACATAGATGAATCTCAAAAGCATTTATGCTAAATGAACAAAGCCAGACTCAAAGCCCATGTATGGTATGATCCCAATTATTTTCATTCCACAAAAGGCAAAACGATAGGGAAAGAAAGGAGATCCAGTTACCAAGGACAGGGGGTGGGGGGAAGAATTTTAATTACAAAGGGGCACAGAGTAAATCTGTTGGGTGATGGAGCCATCTTTTATCTTGATTCTGATGGTAACTCCATAGCAGAATGTTTTTGTTGAAACTCACAAAACTTTACCCTAGAAAAAGGGTGAATTTTGTTGCATGTAAATTATACCTAAATAAAACAATAAAAAGAAATAGAGGAATGAAAAATCACGTAGAATTCTGCTACCAGAGATAACCACTTTTACAATTCTATAATGTCACTTTCATTTTTTTCTTTTTTTTAATCAATAGACTTTATTTTTTGAAGCAGTTTTAGGTTTACAAAAAAAATTGAGCAGAAAGTACAGAGAGTTCCCATATATTCTCTCTTGACCTCACCCCAGCTTCCTCTGTTACTGACATCTTACATTAAGTGTAGTGCATGTTACAATTAATGAACCAATAATGATAGATCAACTAAAGCACATAATTTACCCCAGCATGCACTTTGTTTTGTGTAGTTGTATGGGTTATGGCAAATGTATAATGATATATACCCAACTTTATAGTATCACACAGAATAGTTTCAGAGCCCACAACAGTCCCTGAATTCTGCCTGTTCATCTTTTCCCTCGTCTATCCCTCACCAACTCCTGAAAACCATTGATCTTTTTACTGTCTTTATAGTTGTCTTTTCAAGATATCATATAGTTGGAATCATAAGGTGTGAAGTCTTTTTAAACTTGCTTCTTTCACTTAGAAATATCCATTTAAGGTTCCTCCATGTTTTTTCATTGCTTGACAGCTCACTTATTTTGTCAGTAAATAATATTTCATTGTATGGATGTACAGCTTATTTATCAATTCACCTACCAAAGGACATCTTGGTTGCTTCCGATTATTGAAAATTGTGAATAAAAGGGCTATAAACACTTGTGAGCAGGTTTTGTGTGGACATGTTTTCAGCTCATTTGGATAATGCCTGAGAGTATGGCTGCTGGATCACATAGTAAGACGATGTTTAGCTTGGTAGGAAACTTCCAAACTGTCTTCCAAAGTGACTATACCATTTTGCATTCCCACCAGCAATGAATGAGAGTTCCTGAGTATTTGCTGTTCTCTGTATTTTGGGTAATAACCATTCTAAAAAGTGTGTGGCAGTGTCTAATTTGTTGATTTAGTTTGTAATTCCCTAATGCCATATGATGTGGAGTATCTTTTCATATACTTATTTGCCACGTGTATATCTTTTTTGGTAAGGTGTCTGTTTGGCTCCTTGGCCTTTTAATTGGGTTGTCATTTTCTTTTCTTTCCTTTCCTTTTCTTTTCTTTTCGTTTCAGTGTGTGTGTGTGTGTGTGTGTGTGTGTGTGTGTGAGAGAGAGAGAGAGAGAGAGAGAGAAAGAGAGAGAGAGAGAGAGATTTAATAGTTCTTTGCATATTTTGGACACAAGTCCTCTCTCAGATAAATGTTTTGCAAATATTTCCCTCAGTCTGTGGCTTGTCTTTTCACTTGCTCAACAGTGTCTTTTGCAGAGCAGAATCTTTTACTTTTAATTAAATCCAATTTATCAATTTTTTCTTTCATGGAGCATGCTTTTGATGTTATATCTAAAAGCTCACTACCAAATTCAAGGGCACCTAGATTTTCTCCTATGTTATCTTTTAGAAGTTTTATACTTTTGTATTTTATATTTAGACCTTTGATCCATTTCAAGCTATTTTTGTGAAAGGTTTAAGGTCGGTGTCTACATTTTTTTTTTTTTTTGCATGTGGATGTGTAGTGATTCTGGCACCATTTGTTGAAAAGATTATCCTTTTTCCAATAAAATGTCATTATTCCTTTTGTCAGATATCACCATATTTGTGTGGGTCTATTCCAGGGCTCTATATTATGTTCCACTGATCTATTTATCTCTTCTTTCAATAACACCACACTGTCTTGATTAATGTAGCTCTATAGCATGTCTTGAAGTTGGGTAGTGTCAGTCCTCCAACTTTGTTGTTCTTCAACACTGTGCTGGAAATTCTGGGTCTTTTGCCTCTTCATGGAACTTTAGAATCACTTTGCTTACTTCCAAAAGTAAACTTCTGGGATTTTGATTGGTATTATATTGAATCTATAGATCAAGTTGGGAAGAACTGGTATCTTGACAATATTGGGTCTTCCTATCCATTAACATGGAATATATTTCCATTTATTTGATTTCTTCCCTGAGAATTTTGTAATTTTCCTCACAGAGATCTTGTACATATTTTCTTAGATTTATACCTAAATATTTTGATTTTTTGGTGCTAATATAAATGGCATTGTGTTTTTAATTACAAATTCCAGTTGTTTGCTGCTAACAGAGAGTTAAGCAATTGACTTTTTAATATTAACCTTATGTCCTTCAACTTTGCTATAATTGCTTATTAAGTCTAGAAGGGTTTTTTTATTGACTGTTTAGGACTTTTTGCATAGATACTTATGTCATCTGTGAACAAAGGTAGTTTTATTTCTTCCTTCTAACTCTTTATATGCTTTGTTTCCATTTCCCATCTTATTGCATTAGCTATGACTTCAAGTACAATGTTGAATTGGAGTGGTAAGAGAAGACATCATTGCCTTATTCCTGATCTTAGGGGAAAAGCACCTAGTTTCTCTCCATTGAGTGTGATGTTAGCTATAGATTTTTTGGTAGATGTTCTTTATAATGTTGAAGAAATTCTCCTCTATTCCTGGTTTGCTGGATAGCATTGGATTTTATCAAATGCTTTGTATACATCTATTGATATAATCATGGGATTTATCTTCTTTAGCCTATTGATGTGATGGATTACATTAGTTGATTTTTTAAAATTTTTGTAAAATTTTTTAACGTTTTTTATTTTATTTTTGAGAGAAACAGAGTGCGAGCTGGGGAGGGGCAGAGAGAGAGGGAGACACATAATCTGAAGCAGGCTCCAGGCTCTGAGCTGTCAGCACAATGCGGGGCTCGAACCCACAAACTGTTGAGATCATGAGTGGAGCCGAAGCTGGCCACTTAACCGACTGAGCCACCCAGGTGCCCCTACATTAGTTGATTTTTGAATGCTGAAACAGCCTTCCGTTCCTGGAATAAATTCCATAAATTGTGTATTTTTCGTACACTGTTAGTTTCCATTTGCTAATATTTTGTTAAGAAGTTTTACATAAGAGATATTGACCTGTGATTTTCCTTTCTTGTAACATCTCTTCCTGGTTTTGGTATTAGAGTAATATTGGCCTCATAGAATGAGTAAGATAGCGTTCCTTATGCTTCTATCTTCTAAGACACACTGCAGAGTGTTAGCATTATTTTTTCCTTAAATGTTTCATCAAGTTCACCAGTTCATCATCTGGGCCCGGTGCTTTTTGTTTTGGGAGGTTATGAATTGTTGATTCAATTTCTTTAATAGATATAAGCTATTCAGACTACTTCTTGCATGAGTTTTGTTAAATGTATCTTCCAAGGTATTCGTTCATAGTTTCTAAGTTATCAAATCTGTGGGCACAGTTGTTCATTATAATCCTTTATTATCCTTTTGATGTCCATGGATTAATAGTGGTGATGGCCTTTCTTTTCATTTCTGGTATTAGTAACTTACGTCTTCTCTCTTTTTTTTTTCTTAATTAACCTGGCTAGATGTTTATTATATGAATCTCTTCTAAGAACCAGTTTTGGTTTCATTGATTTTTCTCTGGTTTCATTTTCATTGAATTCTGCTTTATTTTTTTAAATTTATTTCCTTCTGCTGACTTCAAATTTGATTCCAATTTTTCTAGTTTCCTAAGGTGAGGCTCAGATTGTTGACATTAGATCTTCCCTTTTTCTAATATATTAATTCTATGCTATAAATTTCCCCTAAGCACTGAATTTGCTGCATCCTGTGAATTCTGATTAAGTTCTATTTTTATTTTCATATAATTCGAAATATTTGTAAATTTCTCTTGAAATTTCTTTGACCCATGTGCTATTATTAACTGTATTACTTAATCTCTAAATATTTGGGGATTTTAGAGCTATCATTCTATTATTGAGTTCTAGCTTAATTCCAGTGTGCTCTGAGAGGATACTTTGTATAATGTCTATTATTTATAATTTGGTAAGGTGTGTTTTATGACTCATGAATGTGGTGTATCTTGGTGGATGGTCCACGTGAGCTTGAGGAAAATCTGTATTCTACTGTTGGGTGAAATATTCTGTAGAACTCAATTAGATCTGGTTGATTGATGGTGCTGTTCAGTTCAATTACATCCTTACTGATTTTCTGTCTTCTGGAAATTTTAATGATTAATAGGGAGTTGTAGAAGTCTCCAACTATCATAGTGGATTTTTCTGTTTCTCCTTGCAGCTCTAACAGTTTTTGCCTCACATATTTTGATGCCCTGTTAGGTGCATATACATAATTTTCCTTGCTCTGAATGTCTGCTTTGTCTGAAATTAATATAACTACTCCCACTTTCTTTTGATTGGTGTCACCATGCTATAGCTTTCACCATCCCTCTACTTTTAATCTACATGTACCTTTATATTTAAAGTGGGTTTCTAGTAGACAAAATATGGTTGGGTCATGTTTTTTTTTAATCTACTCTGTTGCTGTCTTTTAATTGATGTGTATAGACCATTCACATTTAAAGTGATTATTGACATAGTTGGATTCAGACTGACCATATTTGTAATTATTTTCTGTTCATTGACCTTGATTTTCTCTTTGGTGTATGTGTTCCACTTTTTTTTTTTTTGCCTTCTCTAGCTTTAATTGGGCATTTCTTATTCTTGCATTTCCTCCCTTCTCTTAGCATATCAATTATACTTATTTTGAACAAAATTCTGGTGGTAGGGCTAGAGTTTTCAATACACATTTACAACTAATCTAAATCCATAAAACACTATATTACTTCTCAGGTAGTGCATGTACCTTACAGCAAAGTACTCTTTTCTCTCTCCTATCCTTTGTAAGATTGCTGTTATTCATTTTACTTTTTCATAAGCTATAATCATTCAATACATTGTTGCTATTAATAGTTTGAACAATTTTTTCTTAGACAATTCAGAATATGAAAAATAAAAGATTTTTCTTTTACCTTCATTTATTTCTTCTCTAGTGCTCCTCCTCTCTTTTGGAGATCCCAGTTTCTGGCCTATATCATTTTCCTTCTTTCTGAAAAATTTCTTTTAACATTCAGGCAGGTGACAAATTCTTTCCATTTTTGTCTGAGAACATTAACTTCTTTTTCATTTTTGAAGGATAATTTTGTTGGACACAGAATTCTAGGTTCTAGGTTGGTGGGGGTTTCTTTCAATATTTATTTCACTTTGTTTCTTGCATGGTCTCTGGAGAGAAATTGGATGTAATTCTTGTCTTTGTTTCTCTACAGGTAATGTATTTTTCCTCTAGACTCTTTCAAGACGTTCTCTTTGTTTTTGATTTCCTGCAGTTTGAATATGATATGCATAAGTGTAGATCTTTTCATATTTTTCTTGCTTTGTATTCTCTGAGTTTCCTGGATCTGTGTTATAGTGTCTGTCTTTAATTTTGGAAAATTCTCAGCCATTATTACTTCAAAATTTTTTTTTGTTCATTCTTTTCCTCTCCTTTTAGTAGTCCTGTTACACATATGTTAAGCCTTTTGTAATTTTTTCTCAGTTCTTGATATTGTTTCATTTTTCTTCATTTTTTTCCTTTTTATTTTAGTTTGGGAAGTTTCTATCAGAATATCTTTAGCTCACTGATTCTTTCCTCCATCATGTCCAGTCTACTGATGAGCCCATCAAAGGCATTCTTCATTTCTTACAGTGTTTCTGATTTCTCACATTTCCTTTGCATTCTTTCTTAAGAGCTTCGATCACTTTGTTTACATTTCCCTTATATTTTTGCATATTAGCCACATTCCCCATTAGCGTCCAAAGCATATTACTCATAGTTACTCTAAATTGCCAGTCTGATAATTCCAAAATATCTTCTATAACACAGTCTGGTTCCAATGCTTGATTTGTGTCTTTAGACTGTGGTTGGTTTTTGTTTTTGTTTTTGTTTTGCCTTTTAGCATGCCTTTTACCTTTTTGTGATAGTCAGAAATGATGTATTGGACAAAAGAAACTAAGGTAGATATACCTTCAGCATGAGGTTTTATTTTAATCTAGCTAGGAATTAGATTACTTTCACTATTCTTGCTGGGATGTCAGAGGTAAAATTTGCTCTAATGTCCTTGTTTATTTCCCTTCTGTTGTCTTGGGCTTCCCTAAGATACTGTTTCTTAAATAATGTTTGAGGTTAGCAGTTCTTTCAGCTGTAATCTCCTGTTATTATACAAGGGCTTCTGTTGATGTGGTGGTAAATTGTGGCAGGGGTGGGAGGGAGAAGCATTCTATAAATATATGATTAGTTCTCAGACTTTTAGTGAGCCTGTGTTTCTGAGGTGTGACCTTCAAAACTGCTAGTTAGGTTTGCTCTCCCCTATCAGTGTAGATAAGACAGGAAGGCTAGTGGAGTTGGTTATTTTCCTTCTACACATTAGGTTAGGCTCTGATAAAATGCAAATCAGTTAGGCTCTGGTAAAACCATTTCCCTTGAGGGCAAGCCTTAATTAAGGACTTAATTAAGCCCAAAGAGCTTTGGGCTTCTTTCAGACTGTTACTTTTTCCCTCCTGTGCCTGCAGCATCAAAGAATTTTTTTTTTCTCTAATCTTCACCCTCAGAACCTGATGGGGCTCCTGGGGGTGAAACTGACAAAAAGAAGTTTTTTCTCTCAAGGTAGTACAAACTTGATCTCCAGCAATTAGTCAATTACCCTTGCTCCTACCAGGGTCAAGCAGCAGTGATTACATTCACCAGGCTTTTCCGATTTCAGAGTAAAAAACATAGGGCAGCCTGCCGTGTGACCACAATTTTCTAATTGATTTAAGAGGAGTCATTCCTTCAGCTTTTTTCTTGTGACAATAGGAGTGACAACTTCTAAGCTCTATATATGTCAGACCAGAAACCAGAAGTTCTTTCCAGTTTTTTTTCTATGCATTGTGTGTATAAAGGTTTTATCACAAAATTAACAGCATATAGCACATAACGTTTTGTAAACTATTCTAAAATGAACATATCATGAATATTTTGGGACCATTAAATATTTCCCTTATACTTCATGCTTGGTGACTAGATTCTACATCAATACAGCTGAACCACAATTTATTAACCAATACCCTATTTGGGGGGATTAGGCTGTTTTCTTTTTTTAAAACAAATTCTTAGTATATAAACTTTTGTATATAACATTGGTTATTTATCTTAATATAAATTTTTAGAAGTAGATTTATTGGGTCAAAAGTTTTGAATGCATTCAAATTCTTGACCTGTACTGTTTAACTGCCATCCAGAAACATTATACTAAATTTACTGTCCCATTAGCAGGTGAGAGAATGCACAACACTGGATAATTAAATTGTTTAAAAGTTTGCCAATTTGGACATTTGGGCTCTTTCCATAATGTGGCTATTGTAAATAATTTTGAAATACACATATGGGTACATGTATCCCTTTGAATTACTGTTTTCGTATTTTGGGAGTAACCACCCAGTAGTGTTATTACTGAATCATAGGGTAGTCTCATTTTTAACTTTTTGATGAACCTCCATATTGTTTTCCACAGTGGCTGCACCAGTTTGCATTCCCACCAACAACACATAACACATGAGGGTTCCTTTTACTTCACATCCTCACCAAAACTTTGGTGTTTCTTGTGTTCTTTTTTTTTAATGTTTATTTATTTTGAGATGGAGAGAGAGAGAGAGAGAGAGAGAGAGAGAGAGAGAGAGAAAGAGAGCAAGCAGGGGAGGGGGCAGAGGGAGAGAGACAAGAACCCCAAGCAGGCTCCACACTCTTTGTGGAGCCAGACACGGGGCTCAATCTCACAACCACAAGATCATGACCTGAGTAGAAATCAAGAGTCGGATGCCCAACCAACAGAGCCACACAGGTGCCCATCTTTTTGTGTGTGTGTCTCTGTATGTGTGTGTGTTCCTGATTTTAGCCATTCTAACAGGTATTAGGTGATACTGGAGTTGTGGTTTGCACTTCTCTGTTGGCTCTGTTGATGAGTGATATTGAGCATCTTTTCATGTGCCTGTTGGTCATAAGAACGTCTTCTTTGGAGAAATGTCTGCTCATGTCTTCTGCCCATTTTTAAATTGGATTATTTGTCTTCTGGGTGTTGGGTTATATAAATTCTTTGTACATTTCAGACACTAACCGTTTATCAGATATGTTATTTGGAAAGATCTTCCCCCATTGAGTAGGTTGCTTTTTAGTTTTGTTGATTGTTTCCTTCACTGTGCAGAATATATATATTATATATATATATATATTATATATATATAATATATATATGTAAAACAGAATATTATTTAGCCATTAAAAAGAATGAAATTTTGCCATTTGCAATGACATAGATGGAACTAGAGATTATAATGCTAAGCAAAAGACATCAGAGAAAGACAAATACTATATGATTTCACTCATATGTAGAATTTAAGAAACAAAACAAATGAGCAAAAGGGAAAAAAGAGTCACACCAAGAAACACACTCTTAACTACAGAGAACAAACTGATGGTTACCAGTGGGGATGGGGTGGGGGATGGCCGAAATACGTGATGGGGATTAAAGAGTACACTTATCACGATGAGCACTAAGTAATGTATAGAATTGCTGAATCACTATAATGCACACCTGAAACTGATATAACACTGTATGTTAACTATACTGGAATTAAAATTAAAAATTTGGGGGCGCCTGGGTGGCTCAGTCAGTTGAGCGTCTGACTTCGACTCAGGTTATGATCCCACTGTTTATGAGTTCAAGCTCTGTGTCGGGCTCTGTGCTGACAGCTCAGAGCCTGGAGCCTGCTTTGGATTCTCTCTCTCTCTCTCTCTCTCTCTCTGCCCCTCCCCTGCTCATGCTCTCTCTAAAAAATTAAAAAAATAAAACTGCCAACTTCGTAGTAAAAAACAGAATATTTCTTTATCAGGAAGGCTAAATATGTATTCACTTTTAACAAGTATTTTTAGGGGCGCCTGGATGGCTCAGTCGGTTAAGCGTCCGACTTCGGCTCAGGTCATGATCTCACAGTTCATGGGTTCGAGCCCCACGTCGGGCTCTGTGCTGACCACTTGCTCAGAGCCTGGAGCCTGCTTCAGATTCTGTGTCTCCCTTTCTCTCTTGCCCCTCCCCCACTCATGCTCTGTTTCTGTCTCAATAATAAATAAACATAAAAAAATTATTAAAAAAAGTATTTTTATTTCCCCTGTTGTGATATTACTATTGTTAGCATTGTTATATTAATCTACATTTCTGGGATAAGAGCAGGTGTTCAAAACTGTTTATTAACTGAAAGAACCCAGGAAATCAAAATTACTTTTTGGGCAAAACTTGTATGTTTTTCAGCCAAGTCTTAAGTATATAATTTTCTTGCTATAGACACAAATTAATGAGTCAATTTATAATATTCTAGAATGGAGTAGGAAATACTTTAAATATTTTAACAATCCCAGCATCTTTAACCAATATCAAATGATCATGAATTTCCCAAAACAAACATCCAAATAAGGCACCGTTTGCTACCTTCCATATGTGGGTGAGAGGTGACTGATAAATTTATAGTCTCACTCTCCAATATCTGATTTTCCTCTCACATATACGACTTTTCTAGACACTTCACAAAGAATCTAGGTATACACTTAGAAGCAAATCCATTGAGGCGCCTGGTGGTTCAGTCGGTTAAGCATCTGGCTCTTGGTTTCGGCTCGGGTCATGATCTCATGGATCATGGGTTCGAGCCCCACATCAGGCTCTGCACTGACAGTGTGGAGCCTGCTTGGGATTCTCTCTGTTCCCCTCTGTCTCTGCTCCTCCCCTGCTCATGTGCTCTGTATCTCTCCCTCTCTCTCAAATATAATAAATAAACTTTATTTTAAAAAAAGAAAACAATGCAGCAAATCCATGAAGGGGGCTATTTAAAGGGCATTATTAGGCTAGCATAAATAGTTCTACTTGTACTGGTCTGCAGCCACTAACATGTAAACGGAGGGAAGCTAGAAGTTACTTTGTTGATTTAAATCCACACTGCACAGATGGAACCTTGTGTCTGATGCATTTGATTCTGGATTATTTCACTTGTTTGAATTAGCTCCGTCAGAGGTTGACATTAAAACCTACCTATTTCGGGGGCGCCTGGGTAGCTCAGTCAGTTAAACACCTAACTTTGGCTCAGCTCATGATCTCACGGTTCGTGGGTTCAAGCCCTGCATTGGGCTCTGTGCTGACAGCTAGCTCTGAGCCTGGAGCCTGCTCTAGATTCTGTGTCTCCCTCTTTCTCTACCCCTCCCCCACTCATGCTCGCTCTCCCTCTCTCTCTCTCTCTCTCTCTCAAAAATAAATAAATGTTAAAAAATTTTTAAAAGACCTGCCTACTTCAAATATGAAATTGAACGAATTTTCACTATCAGCTAGCTATGTGGTGACAGTGAAATCTTTTTGGTTGGGTGATTTACTACTCCCTACTAGATGGGGGGAAAATGGGATAAATAAAAGATAAAGACCCTTGAAAGACTGAACAACTACTAAAATAAGACAAGCTATCAAAGTGTGGGTTTCAAGTGTATTTACATATTTTTAAAACTCACTGCCAAATTATGAAAAGGTTTTAACTTGCAGGAAAGTCTGTGTCCAAAGGAACAGTATATACTTACCCCACAAGAAGGGTATTCTTTACATATCACTATTAAGCAAGCTGTCATTTCATTTATGAAATATTTTTAAGGTACGTTATTTCACAGACAGTATTATTAAGTGGATCCTTTCAATATATCGGAGCTCACCATATTCATGAAATCCAGAGATCTACCTGAAATAACCTGTTTCAGTCAAGACTTCATTTCCCCCCAAATTCAGTCTCTGAAGAGTGTTGTTGGACAAAGTGTGAAATCTGAATGATCTGAATTTTCCTGCTCTAAATGTGGCAAGTCTAAGAGGAAGCTGGTAAGTGTAAAAAGCAGCGAGGGAACCTGGTCCTAAATGGCAGAGCCAGATGAGAATGGTATTGATAACAGTAATAACAAAAACAGCATTTGTTGAGCTAATATTTGTTGAGCACTTTTCCAATAAAAGCCAGGCTCTGTTCTAAGGGTTTTACGTATATGAATTCACTAAATTCCCACAACAGCCCCAGGAAGTAGGTCCCATTATTAGTCCCATTTTACAGATAAGGAATCTGAGGCACAGGGAGATTTGGTCACTTACTCAAGTTGACATGATTCATCAGGATATGGAGCTGGGATTCAAACCTAATTAGTCTGATTCAGACCTAAGGACTGTAACCACGATAGGATTCTGCCTTTTCAGTTACATAGTTGTAAGGTACAGGTCACCCACTCTTAGAAATTGGAAAATAAAGGGCTTCCACACATTCTTGCCTAATACGTTCTCAAATTACCCTTCCACTAAACCTGTGAAACAGCTTTGATCACCTTTTAAAGAATCAGATGTTGTCCACAGTAAAGTCAAGTCATAACAAAATAGACTGTATAAACTGGTACAGATGGCAGAATTTATTATGCATTTTTTCTATCTATCACAGTGCTAAAGGCACAATGTATAATATAGTACCCATGCTTGTTTTGTCTTTTAGATTCAACATATAAGTGAAATCACGTGGTATTTTTCTTTCTCTGTCTGCCTTGTTTCACTTAGCGTAATACCCTCTAGGTTCATTCATGTTGTTGCAAATGGCAAGATCTTATTCTTCTTTTATGGCTGAGTAATATTCCTCTGTGTGTGTGTGTGTGTGTGTGTGTTCTACATCTTCTTTATCCATTCATCTACCCTTGGGTTGCTTCCATATCATGGCTACTGTAAATAATGCTATGATAAACATAAAGGTGCATATTTTTTTTGAATTAGTGTTTTCATTTTCATTGGTAAACACCCAGTAGTGGAATTACAGGACCATGTGGTAATTCTATCTTTAATTTTTTGAGTAATCTCTATACTGTCTTCCACAGTGGTTGCTGAATCAGTATGTTGTACACTAGAAACAAATATAACATTGTATGCTAATTATACTTCAATAATTTGTAAAATGTGTTTACAAGGCTAAAAAAAATAGTAGCCATCCTGCCAAAGGGTTTGAAATCTAGTTGGGAAGATAGACTAGCTCAGCTGAAAGTTCTTTTTCATTCTTTTTAAACCTCATAATACTCACATGGCATTTATTCCATATGATGGTACCAGTGTCCTGCAAACTAAGCTTCTTGACGAAAATATCTTTCTCAAACACTAACTTCTGATTGAAACCTGGTCCTAACTGCAAACATAATAGTGTTTCATCAGGGTCATTGTTCCTATTATCTGAGAAATATAGGATTTGGCCAATTATGCCTCAGATAGAAACAAACACATCAAGTAGCAAATTCAGGAACTGGAGGCAGACAGGGAGTTGAGCAGTAATGCCACTGAAGTTACTAAACAAAGCGTCTGCAATTACCAGCACTGATTTGTTTCAAGCACAGAAAAAAAGTAAATACTGTAATTTCCAAGACCTGTTTTACCATTGGTGTCTAGGATTGAGTGGCACCATTACAGCTGATTTCTCAAGGAGTATGACGAACAGGTATCAATCTTAAGAAATGATGATAAAAGTCAATTTCAGCACATGTTTGTAAGTCTGAACTTTCCCAAAATTTTTGGCATTCCCCAGGGGAGAATTCAACAAGTTGTGCAGCATAACTGACCACACCTAAAGTCCCAGTAGATAGTCTTGGACAAGATGCACATGTGAGCTGATTTTATTAAAACAATGATGACTCGCCAACTTCTATAAGATACAGGCAAGTAAAGTAAGTTTATCACTTGCCAGTAGCTGAGAGATACCAGCTGGAGAATACCCACTAACTAAGGGTATCTGTGAGGAGAACTTGGTCCCAAAGAAATCGCAGCTAACGTTTGAGGTGGACCTTCAAACTTGCAGCATCATAGCAATTTTTTTAGATGGTTTGGCTGGCCTTAATCCCTGCTACTTTTGGGGCCCCTGTTCACAGAAACAATGATAAAAATTAAACAGCAGAGATGTGCCACTATGCCATTGATGTTTTGCCCAATCACAGCTGTCTAGCACCCAGGACTAGGTAAAAAGGTCAATAACTTCAACACGGATCTAAAAGCAAGAAAACATTGTTAGGAACTGTTTTTGATAACAGCTATTACTCTAGACACATCATCATGCAAGTATTCCAATAATATTTATTTTATTATAACACATACAGTCCACGAAGAGAAATGAATCTTTGCTGTTCATTATAAGAGCAGACAATTCAAGTAAACAGATTCCTTTTTAATTGTTTTGTTAAAAGCTACTCTACACTGTAATAAGGTTGAAAAACTAAAGGCAGAAATACGTCTTTCATTTATCAGACTTGAAACAGAATGGGGGAAGGACAAGATACAGTAGCTACAGGGAAAAAAAGTCTCCTATTTCTCTGGCAATTCGGTTTCTGGGATTGAAGTCTCTATGAGATTTCCTTAGGGCTTTAAGAATTCATTTCCAGGTGGCAGGAGCAGGCAAGATGGCGGAGAAGCAGGGAGCTCTGTAATCCGCACACGCCCATATGGATTGAACTGAGAAGGACTGAAGGGATAAAACTTGGATTTGCAAGTGGGGGAAAGAAGAAACAGACGCCAGAAAGAAGACAACATCAAAGATGCCTGAATGAGTGACTGTGATCTGGGAAATTAGGGGACGGGCGAGTCCCGGTGGTGCAGGGGGAAGGAGCCCCCGAGCCCACCACAGGGAGAGCGTGCTGTGCCCCAGGGAGACCAGGGGAAGAGAAAGAGAGATGGAAATCGCACCTAGCACCATCTCTAAGAGAGGAAAAACTCGCCCGTCTCCCCATATATAACTGCCGGGCGCCGGGAGAGAAATCCGTCCCATGTGGCCGGCAAATTCTTCCTTGGGCGCAGCGGCAGCAGCATCCACTCCAAGCCGCACCGGGAGTAGCAGCAGCGACGCCAAGAAAGCCGCCTTGAAAAGCGACAGTGGCGTTAGCGGTGGTGCCGGCGGCGGCGGCGGCGGCTCCGCGAAAAGGGCGGCGCAAGCTGGGCCGCGAGGCCGGCCGCCAGTGGGAACACATCTCATCCCCGTTGACGGTGTTGAACTGCATGGACTGGGATTTGGAAGCGAGGCGGAGCTTGGAGAATACAGATTGGCTCGCCCGCGGCACAGGGAGATCGGACTCAGAAGGGCGGTTGCAACGCTTGGTTCCTGCAAAGCTTTGAAGCGGCGCCATACTTCTCCCCGCAACCACCAAGGCGGGGCCTCGGAGAGAGCAGCCCCCGAGACCTGACCTGACGCCAGACCACGCCCATCGGCACAGGGGAGTTGTCTTTTTTCTTTCTTTTTTTTTCTTTCCTGTTTTCTTTGCTTCTCCTTCTTTTCTGCTGCCATCCAGATATA
>CM053579.1:33346011-33453823 GCA_028646485.1 Cryptoprocta ferox
AATGAAAATGAAAATACAACAATCCAAACTCTCTGGGATGCAGCAAAGGCAGTCCTAAGAGGAAAGTATATTGCAATCCAGGCCTATTTCAACAAACTAGAAAAAGCGCAAATGGAAAATCTAACCGGGACTGCACTTAAGTTCCAGGGAAGATCTTGATAAAGGAGCTTAAGAGCACTGCCTACACTATCTTGGAATAGAGGACCCTGTGCATGTGCAAAGGGCCAGGGGCAACACAACAACATTGTTTCTCTGATAATAGGGAATAGAAGTACCTCAGAAACATACTTTTTGACTGCATGACATGTTCCCAGGGCCAATCCTAAAGTCACATGTGCACACTGTTCCATCTGGCCAGCCTCCCCGCTTTCCCAGAGCTCCCATGTAAAGCTTTGCTTTTCTGCTGCCTTCCACATTCAGAGCCCCTGGCTGTTGTGTCCAGAAAGAAAGACCCTCCGTGGGGAGCTCCCCCCTCTACCCCGCCCATTGTCCATGACTTGTTGTTGGCAAGAAATGAATGGCATTTCTCGGAATTAGCCCAGGAATTTCTGCTGATAAACAAATGAAACTCTCAAAGGGAAAAGCAATCAACATAGTTTGAAATAAAATCAGTGTTTTCAGCTTAGTCTGTTTTCAACTTAGTTTGAAATAAGAGTCACATCTAGGGTATTTTAAGGAAAGGATTAGTAAGATGTCCTTTACTGAGCATTCTTCCTGGTTGCCGGGCTGACTCTTAAACCGGAGCCTGCTTTCCGAGTAAGTGGGTCGGGCGATTATTACCTTGATTTCCCATCACCGGTGATTCCAAGACCTGTCCAGCCAGCATTGCGACAGCCTCCCCCTCCCCTTCCCCATTTCCCTGCCAAGTTGCTTGACACCTGAATTGCTATCATTACTACAGCTTCACCTTCTTAATTCAGGCTTTGACTCCTGATAAATTTATCTATCTTTGAAAGTGAGGACTTAACTCTTATAACCATTTCAATTTAATCTGCACACAGCATCTAGAAAGCAGAATTCGATGGTAGAGAGTGAAGGTAGGTGGATGGGGGGAGATCCCTAGGCCACTAGCCTGGGTACCTGGAAGAGATTTGCAGTGTGGGGGTTAAACAGGGGAGGCTGGGGAGTCAGGCTCTAGGCTTTCCACAGCCCTGCAGAGCACCAAGCCTCTCTGTAATATCAAGGGTAAGTTCTTTATTCGTGGCAGAGGACACGGTAGTTTCTACGATGAGTTGCCAGCTCTCAAGTTTTTCACTTTGGGGTTGTTAATTTAAAACCAATATGTTCTCGAAGTAACCAAATATCCTTGCTATCTGTTGCTTAGAGCCAACGGGTTTCACTCCAGGGTTTTGGATTCAAAATAACTATAACCCAAAAGGTTTACCAGATTATTTGCAGCCACTAAGATAAATAACAGTCTTTATTAGAATGATTTTCATCTGATTTTTGTATTTAGAGTTTTACACTGTCAGCTATTCCCTAAAATGATTTTAGAAACTGGCAGACGTTAGGGTGTCAGTTATTGAAATTTGTTCCAAAATCCACCTCCTTGCAAGACTCCACTTTTGGCCATCAAAATAGTCTATTGTATAAATGTCTTGATGTTTGTCTCTTGTCTTTGCCACATAGACGCTAAGACCCAGAGAGTGGGAGGTGAGTCAGCAGTAGATGGGTGGCTGCTGAAACAGTTCTTTATAGGGTTGTACTCCTTGAATGGGAGAGAATCTATGAAGGATATGTACTGTATCTTTAAAGGATATATATATCTATATATATAAATTTAAATTATATATATTTATATATATAAAGCATATAAATATATATAATATATATTTAAAATTAAAATTTTAATTTTAACGAGGCTACTACACCCAACGTGGGGCTGAACTCACAACCCTGAGATCAAGAGTTGCGTGCTCTACCGACTGAGTCAGCCGGGTACCAGCAAAAGGGATAAATCAAAGTTGTGGGCAGGAGGAGGAGGAAGATAGTTCATTAGATTTTCTTTTTAATTGGAGAGAAAGGGAAAGACATCTAACTTGGGAGTAGAGGTTACCTTTAAATTTTTTTAATGTTTATTTTTTTAGAGAGACAGAGCATGAGTGGGTGAGGGGCAGAGAGAGAGGGTGTCACAGAATCCCAAACAGGCTCCAGGCTCTGAGGTGCAGGCTCTGAGCTGTCAGCACAGAGCCTGATGTGGGGCTCAAACCCACGAACTGTGAGATCATGACCTGAGCTGAAGTTGGACACTTACCGACTGAGCTACCCAGGCGCCCCAAGATTACTTTTAAAACATAAAGATAAGTTAAGTGTCCGTGCAAGCTCAATTTTTCTTTCCTTCAGCAAATTTTTTGCAGCTTTGATGTTTTTGATTTTTTTCACATTCAAAAGGTCATGCCCTCAAGGATCTAAGGCCAAATCAGAGTCCACACTCACCATCATACCTTTTATATGGTGTATTCCTTTATGATTTTAATAGGACAGAAATGGGGGTTGAGAAGGAGGGGCAGGGAAATTTGGCTTGCTTTCTTCCTTGCTTTTTCTTTGTTTCCCTTTCTCTCCCTTTCCCTGCCTCTCACCTCCCTCCCTTCTTTTCTGTCTACCTCTTAACGTCTTTTTTGTAAAAAAATATATATATTGTAGTAAAATATGCATAACAATATTTACCATTTAACCACTTTTTAAATATATTTTTAAACGTTTTATTATTTATTTATTTTGAGAAAAAGAGAGAGAGATCAGGGGAGGGGCAGAGAGAGAGGGAGAGAGAGAATCCCAAGCAGGCTCCACACTTTTAACGCAGAGCCATACACAGGGCTCAGTCTCACAAAACATGAGATCATGACCTGAGCCGAAGTGAAGAGCCACCCGGGAGCTCCACAATTTTAACCACTTTTAAGCATACAATTTTGTGGCATTAAGTACATTCATGTTGTTATGCAACCATCAGCACCATCCATCTCAGGGACTTTTTCATCTTCCCAAACTGGAACTCTGTCACCATTAAATAAATCTACATTTCTCCCTCCCTCAGCCCCTGGAAGAAATCATTCTCCTTCCTGTCTCTATGAATTTGACTGCTCTAGGTACCTCCTATAAGTGGAATCATACAGTATATTTCCTCTTGTGGCTGCCTTCCTTCACTTAGCACAGTGTCTTCAAGGTTCATCCATGGTGTGGTGTGTCGCTTTCTTTTTCAAAAGGGGAAGAAAGCAGAGAAGAAATTTGACTAGACACTGGTGGTACAGATGAGCAACTGAAGTCAGGAGATGACCAAGGGGTCTTAGAAGAATCTAGCAAATTTCAATTCAGAGCACACTTTTCACAGGATAAAGAATGCTCCAGAAACCACACTGTCTTGAGCAATGACAGCCATGATAAGCGGTAACTGGCAGTAATGACTGTGATGTACTGGCTTTTGAAAGACAGATGTATTCCATATTAGCATTTCCTAGGGAACTTCAGACAGTGTCATCTTTTAGCAGCTGATTGACTGGCAGCTTTTGTCGTCTTCTGGAGAAATCCATAGGGGCAGAACTGTGTCCCTGTTTCTCTTGATCTAAAGACATGTATTTCCAAAAGGGCTTCTGCTGAGATTGTTCTCTGAGGGAAATCACGTCTGAAGCCATTCAGTATGGTTTGATTAGAAAGATTATTAAAGGATCAGAGTATCAAACCTAAGAGGCAATGTTGAAGGAAAAGTGTAATTACTGAGCCCTGTGAAGGAAGGACTTTAACATTCTTCTGAAAGATAAAGAAATGGGTCCTAGAGGCTGCTGATCAACTTTCTCTTCCACCTCCAAAAGTGAGGAGTAGACAGATATGGGCTGCAGCATATGAATGTTAAGTATGAGGAAACACAGTTGACCCTTGAACAGTGAACTTGAGCAGGGGTGAGGGGTGCTGATGCCCCACAGTGGAAAATCTGATATAACTTTGAACTTCCCTAAAAACTTAACTCTGAATAGCCTACTGCTGACTGGAAGCTTTACTGATAACATGAACAGTCGACAAGTTTGTATTTTATATGTATAATGTGTTGTGTTCTTGCAATAAAGGAAGCTAGAGAAAAGAAAATGTTAAGAAAATCCTAAGGAAGAGAAAACACATGTATGGTACTGTACTGTGTTTATAGAAAAAAATGTGCATATAATTGGACCTGTGCAGTTCAAACCCCTGTGGCTTCAAAGTTCACCTGTCCTTTTAGGCACGGAGAAAGGAGCAGAAGTCTTTTTAAAGTCAGCATCTTATGGGGTGCCTGGGTGGCTCAGTCAGTTAATTGCCCGACTTCGGCTCAGATCATGATCTCACGGTTTGTGAGATCAAGCCCCACGTCAGGTTCTCTGCTGTCAACTCAGAGCTTGCTTCAGATCCTGTGTCTCCCTCACTCTACTCCTCCTCCAGCCTCTCTCTGTCTCTTAAAAAGAAATAAACATTAAAAAAAATAAAATCAACATCTTACAACTCAAGCTTGACGTTGAATAAAAAAGCAAGACACGCATCCATGAACAAGTGCATTCAGTGCGTTTTGGTTAATTTGAAGTTCACAACGGGCAAAATGAAACTATATTGTTTAAGGAGGTTACATACATGTAATAAAACTAAAGTAAAAACACACACACACAAAAAAAGCAATGATTGTCCCAAAAGTAAGGACTGTGGTTCCCTCCGGTGGGGAGTGAGTGGGCCTTCTAGGCTGTTAGCCATACTCTCTTGACCTACATGGTAGTTACAGGGTTATTTGCTTTATAATCATCAATTCCGCTGTATGTTTATGTTTTAGATACATAAGTTCTATTTCCCAGCATAAAATATTTTTATTTTATTTTTTAAGTTTATTTATTTATTTTGAGATACAGAAAAAGTGTATGCGGGGGAGGGACAGAGTGAGAGAATCCCAAGCAGGCTCCGTGCTGCCATCGAGCCCGATGCGGGACTCGAACCCACGAACCATGAGATCATGACCTGAGCCAAAGTCGGATGCTTAATCGACTAAGTCACCCAGGTGCATCCAGCATAATATATTTTTAAACGATAGTACATTTTCATTTGTTTTTAGATGGTTATGATTGGAGGCAAACAGTGGCCAGAAAACTTTTAAATGTTACAATTAAGCATAGGATTGTGTTTTTGCATTTGGCTGTTTGGGACCTGTTATTTTTGCTTAATTGTTTACATTATTTTGATCTTCTTGGTGTTTGATTTGGTTTTATTTGGTCTGGTCTGGTCTTTTCTTTTTCTTTCTTCTCTTTCTTGCCCTCCCCCTGCCCCCCGAAAGCAGATCAGTACCCAAAGTGTGGAGAAAGAGCACTCTCCCCTTGGAATTAATAAGAAGGCATTTGGGGGCATTTGGGGCTTTGCCATCTGAACTGCAGAGTGCAACAGTATGTTGATATTCAGATGAAGCCTTCCGGCATCAGGTCTGTATCACTGACCAGAGGCCCCGTTTGGCTTTCAGAATCAAGACCACATTTGGGAAGGAGAGAGAGCTTTGCTCCTATGGGGTACACATTCCCTCCCCCAACATGAGGCTGTACTGTGCTGTCATCAGGGGAGAAAGGCACAGGGGCAGAAGGGAGATGGGAAATGACCCTGTTCTTCCCCCAGTTCACTGTGGAACGTACACAGAGCTGGCTGGCCTCTGTGTGCCTGTCTTCCCAACTTGTAAAATGAGAGTGATAATTCCTACCTTCTACTAAGGTTTGCATTGACAATGAAAACAAAGCTGATGCGGGAAAGCATAAAGAGGTGCATATATAAGGAAGGCAGTATCCAGCAGGGGAAAGAAGGAATTTGAACCCGAAGTCCCCAGATTGCATCATGAACAGGGTATGTGGGCAAATCCTGACACTCAGGCATTTCGGTACGTGTTCCCGTAGATCCCAATGACAGCAGGTCCATAAACAAGCACTGACCATATGTCTCCAGCCTTAGGGAAAAGTTGGGGTGGGGGGTCTAAAGGAAACAGGTGACAGGTTTAGTGAGTGTCAGGAAAGAGGTGCAAAATAAATGGCATCCGCTCTGCCTTTCCTTTCTATTTCCTGCTGATGAGATTTTCAGAAGTGCCCCGAGTGAGCCTGCTGCTCAGTAATGCTGATGTTCCCAGAGCAGGGTGAGCATTTAGCAGAGACATGGGGCAATGCCGGGAATGCATTCAGAGACGAGGTAACAATCTCTGGCCTGCCATGAAAGCTTGACTGGCTGTTTTTCCTTCTGGCTAGGCCTGCCTCTGCCCCTTGCCTCCAGTCACAAAAAACGTTGAGTGGGCTTCTTTGCTCTGCATTGTTGAGTGCTGATTAGGCTGCCATAATTCCTCTTAGCAGGCTGGGAGTGCTTCAGTTCCTACACTCTTATGAATCCATGTTCTGGCTGGAGCCTATCATCCAGCACCTTGCGCAGGAGCAGAGCATGACCCTATTGCAGGGGGCCTCTCGGACCACAGGGATGGGGGCAAAGAGCTATTGCCATAGCATTGCTTCCCAACTCGGGAGGATCAGTACGCCCCACCCCACCTTCTCCCAGGGCTTTGGAAATGTTGGGGAACTTTTTGGTCATCACAGCGATTGGGTGATGTCCTCAGCATTTACTAGGCAGGAACTAGGGATGCTAAATGTTCCATGGTGTGAGTGGGAACACAGTGCAGTGAAGAAGCATCCCATCTGAATTCCATTGGTGACCCTGTTGACGAACACTGGACAGCAGCCTTATTCAGAGGAGGCCGGGGAAGGGAGTCTCTTCCCAGCCAGAAGTTGGTAGTTTATGTCCACTCACTCACTTATTCCTTCATTTCACAAACGTTTCCAGAGTACAATCTTTGGGCCAGGTCCCATGAATGATGGTGAAGTTTCAGAGTCCCTGCTTCAGACAGCCCACAGTCTCATTGGGGAGACAGGCCTAACAAGATCACTAAAACATAATGTGATGAGTACTTCAGTAGAGGTGTGGACAGGGCTGGGCAGGCAGAGAGGGGAGGAGGAGAGACACTTTCCAAAAGCCAGGAGCCAGGCTCCTCAGAGAAAAGTCACTACTTAAGCTGGGTTCTGACAGACAAATGGAGCTTTTCCAGATGGAGAAGAAGGAAGGGGAGGGCACGTGCAGAGGCACGTGTGGGACCATGACTGGAGTGGGTATGGTCTGTGAGGGAGGGAGGAGGCTTGAGAGGTCAGATCAGTGGGGACTGCATCTCAAAGGGCCTTTCATGCCCTACAGTTAGACGTTATTTTGGAGAGCCTGCCCGCTGCACACATTGGCAGTAGATGAAGTTTGTCGTTAGTGCACCTGGACATCCTTTTGCACCCTCTCTTCTCTCTCTGAGTTCCCCAAATCCTCATGTCTGTCCCTACTACTCAGCTCTCATACAGGCACTAACATCTGATGAGAACAAGGCTGGGTGACCCCTTCCGGGGGGGGGGGTTCACCCTGTAGTAGCAGAAAGATCAATATTTCACTTAAATAATTCACAGCAGATAGAATTCTAGATGTCGGGGGGAGAGACTTTGGGAAGAAGACTTTGATGAACTAAGCACGGAGGAGATATTGCCGAGGGCCTTTGTTCAATGACCACACACTCATTGTGAGTATGAGAGTATGTGACGTGTGTGTGAGCAGGTGTCAGGGGATAATAAGAGCTCCTACCTCGAAGGACTTTGAGAGGATTAAATGAATTAATACACGTAAGAGCCTTAGCACTGAGCCCAGCCCATAGCCCACTCTCGAGAAATGCAGGCTCCTTTTATACTTTTTTTAAATGTTTATTTTTGAGAGAGAGAGAGATGGAGCAAAAGTGGGGGAGGACAGAGAGAGAGACACACAGAATCCAAAGCAGGCTCCAGGGTCTGAGCTGTCAGCACAGAGCCTGATGCAGGGCTCGAACTCATGAACTGTGAGATCATGACCTGAGCTGAAGTCAGACACTTAACCGACACCTAGGTGCCCCTCCTTTTATAATTTTCGAATGCAGGGCCACACAGTGGAGTGGGGATGTGAGGACATGCTGGCCAGGATGGAGATGAGAATTTGATACTAAGACTTTGTGGCTCTATCTGGCTAGTTTCCAATCTGTGCCTAGCTAGGCCACATCCTCAACCCAGAACAGTATAATCTTTTAGGATGTCACTTATCACACTCAATTTTCTTAAGTGGAGTCCAAGCATTATTTTGTGTATGTTTGGGTTGATTTTTTTCACCACCATTTGGAGGACATGCAAGGTGGGAAGCTGTTGTTTCACAGATGGTGCAAACCTGCCTTTAGACCCAGGTCCCCAGTCTGTCGTCCTCCTGCATGGGTTCACAAAATGGAAGAACCACAGCACTTAGGGCCAGAGCCAGGAAGATGCATTAGAAAGAAATTAACTTGGGAGGGGCTGGATGAGGGAACAAAAGTCTTAGCTGGAGAAGGGAAGCAGCAAAAGGGGAAAAAAAACTGGGACAGGATACATAAAGATCATCCAGCTGCCCCCAAACTGAACTTACAATGTTTTCTGTGTTCTCTTAGGAAGGCGGGTTGGCTTGTCCAGCATTCAGTGGAAACTTGTTGATTGACACTGAGTTGGGCACAAGTTCAATGTGAGTGTGCCTTCAGCTATTTATTTGATTTTTTAAAATTGCACCCTTTGCAGTAAGACTGTTCCATTTCTCCTGGCAGCCCCAGGGCAGTGAATTTGATTGTTAAAATAGCAGCCGTTAACCCTATCTGTGTTATGACACTGTCCTCCTCGCCCCCCTTCAGAGGAATGGGGCAATGAGGTTGTTTGACAAAAGTTAAATTCTCTTCTCCCCACCAAGAAGGACGGAGACTCCTCCTCTGAGTCAGAGGTTTGCCTAAGCGCCTTCACTCTGCAAGCCTCCAAGTTTGTCCCCCCCCCCGCCATCCCAGCTCACACACACATGACTCTCACAAACACAGCCTTGCTCCCCTTACACTCACACCCACACCCATCCCATGAGCTAGAGGAACCCTGGGTAGTCCCTGTGCTGTGTTCCTATTCTTTTGTTTTGCTTTCCTTTATTTGCTTTGTTTTGATTTGAAATCAGTCTTTGGGATTACATGGGATGATTTTTTTTTCATGTTATTAATAGTGCTGTGGAGGGAGCATGTAAGGACTTTATCCTCAGTCCTGGCCATGCCTGCTTCTCCCAAATAATAAATACAGTGCTGATCAATGGAACTGGTCACTGTCAGACTTCACATACCATAGCTCTTGGGAAAATAGCCCAGGGAGGTCTAAAAGATGCATGCATTGTTGGATTATCTAGATTATTCATATGTCTGTTTAAAAGGGAATTTTTCATGAGAGGACTGGATGGCTGTTGGTTTTCCTAAGGGCCCTGCAAAAAGATCAAAGGAGCAGAGTCAGTGGAGGAAGTATAGAGGGGCTGAGCTCTCTGAGCAAGGCAGTAATGGGGGCCAGAGCACAGCCCCACCATCAGAGAACGTCAGCATTGATCACAGCTGGACAGCCATGAGGAGCTCAGACCTAGAGGGCATGGAGGGTCAGTTCTCTGTTTTCTGGTTGTCTTTGGTGCAAGTTGTCTATACTGGTGCTGTCCAACAGAACTTTTTGCAATGATGGAGCATTTCTGTATCTCTAGCATCCAATATGGCAGCCACAAGCACATGTGGACGTTGGGCTTTTGAAATGTGACTGGTGTGATTGAGGAACTGCATTTAAAATGTTATTTAAGGTCAGTTATTTTAAATATATACGGGCACACGTAATTAGTGGCTACTGTAGTGGATAGCATGACTCTGTACCATTCATTGGATATTTTTCTGTTGCATTGAGTTTAATTTCGTACCTTCTGCCTGTCTGTTCAGTGTCTTACAATTATTTATTTGTTGAGGACAGGAGTGGTAGATTCTACAATCACAAAAAATCATGTCTTGAAGAGATTCTTTTGTCCAGCCCCCTCCCCTCACATTTGTCAAATGGGGAGACTGAGAAAGACTGTATTTTACCTGAAACCACAGCATTCATTGTAAGTAGCTGAGCCTGGAACCCGGATCTCCCTGCCTCCTGTACTGTGCTTCAGAAGGGTAAATGCCCTCTTCCTTTCCACTCTCTTTACTCTATAACTGAGATTAATGCCCTCATATTTGGAAATGATTTGGACCCCGAGTCTGTCTTTATCTACTCATATGCCAAGGTGCAGTGTAGGCTCTGGACTTATGTTCGTGGGATGAATGAATTCTCGAAGGCCTTTCCGTTTTCTGTTCTTTTTAATGGTATATTTTCTGAGAAAATCTGTTGCTGTCTCAGATGTTCAGTGTGTTTGAGTTAGCTTGTGTTCCTGCTTTGTCAGCCCAGGGAGGCGGGGCCTCTACTCTGTGGATGTGACCATGGCCTGTGCAAGTACTCAGGTACAGATGAGAGAACCTCTGGAAGCTGCCTGGCAGGCTGATGAAAATGCTGCAGCCCTTTGTGCTCTAGAACCTACCTGCATTCTGGATTCTCTAAACTTGATGGTAACCAGGAACATCAGGCATAACGCTCTCCCTTCTCCACTTTTCCCTGGCAAAACACAATCACCTAGAACGAAAGGTCCCTCAAGTAGGACTTGAGAGCCATATCTTACCCGGTCAACTTAGAAACTGAGAGGAAACATCCAGGCCAAACTGAGTTCAGAATCGACTCCTAAAAGAAGACCGTTCAACTCCTAAGCCCAAGTAAAGTATACTTATTTTCATCTTCTTTTTTCCTCTTTCTGTTTCCCACCCCAGGCCTTTGTCCCCAACCCAGAGCCAACTGACAGTAACTCAGAAATAGCTGAGTTGAAGCAAAACCTGTTAACAGCCACCAAAGGCTGAGTTTTAGCCAAGCAGCTGGCTCCTCCAAGTGGCCGTGCCAAGAGCCAATCTGAGGCAAGGGAGCAAATGGCCTGGGTCCTATCTGCAGTGAAATGGCCAGTTCATTTGTTAGTACCGTCTAATGAAGGAGTGATCTGGTACTGAGATAGAAGGCTTCCAGGGACCCGCCAAGCCCTAAAAATCTTAAGCCCAAGTATAGTCATTGGATGCCAAGGACACTGGAGAAAATCTTTGGAGCATGTAGAACGCCAAGCCAATTGTAGTGCCTGCTAAGCCAGTCCAGGATTCCTAGCATTCCAGCCACCCCATATACACCCCCACCCGCAGAGGGCAGCCAATGGCCACAGCGGAGGCTACGTCCGCCCAGCAGGCTGAGACCCTCATCAGATCCTCCAAGAGGCTGCTCCCTTGCTTAGGGTCGGGCTGCTTGCTTTGTGCTGAGTTCAGGGCGGTGGACAAACCGTACCGCCCAGTTTAGCCTAAGAATCTCATTTGCCATGGAATCTCCACGCAGTGAATCATTTCGAGCAAGCACTTAAGCAACTTTCCACTGAGTCATCCTGACGACTGTCAGGTTCACTAATCCTGACATATACTCTGTATATCCTTTGTTCAGATCCCGTCCCCATCCTGATTGATACTTGAGTTGGTAAACAACCGAGCTTTAAAGATGTGCTTATTGGAGCACGTTTGTATCAGTGCTACCTTTGCCTACCTCCCAAAAGGCCTGAAGCACTAACTAAAATCCTGCCAGTACCAACTCTTGATCGGTGTATACTCTTGGCTACATAGCTACCAGAAGTGTGTACTCTTAACTGTGCGTGGCAATGCATACTGGATTTCTTTTCCAGATACTCCATTGATCTGTTTCTACTTGGCTTCTTCAAGACCAGGGGTCAGGAATTTTTTTTTCTGTAAAGGTCCAGATAGTAAATATTTTAGGCTCTGTAGGCCATACTGCCTCTGTGATGACAACTCTTCTGTTGTAGTGTGAAAGCAGCCATCGACAACACGTAAATAAACAGTTACATCTGTATTCCAATAAAACTTTATTTACAAAAACAGACTGCAGATCAGATTTGACTCACAATGCCTCTTCTAGATATAAGGTGCCAAGTCCAATTAGTAGGCAAGACCTGTTTTCGGCTGGTGGAGTGTTTATGAATATCCCTTTGGGAAAGGGATTATCCTTACCCCTCAGTTCATCTTGGGAAGAGATGTAAAAATTGCGGGAATATGTTTCATCTCATTTTAAATATGAAAGCCCATTCTTCATCCAATGTTGAATGCCCTATAACAATCAGAAGAGGCTAAATTATGATGCAGCCACAACTAACAAATCTCAGTGGCTTAAAACAAAGGTTTATTCCTTACTGTGCCTCTCAGGTTAGCACATGGCTTTCTCATCCAGGGACCCTGGCTGACCAAGCATTGTCATCTGGAATTTAGTTCCAGTGACATGGGAAGGGAGCATAGCAAATTTTTCCCTGGCTCTTAAAGACTTCTGCCCAGGAGTGACACAGATTACTTCTGCTCAAATGTCAGTGGCCAGAGCAAGTCACACAACCATGTTTTGACTTCTGGGGATAGGGGAGTATAATGCTATCATGTGTCTGAAAGGAGAAGAATAAGAATATTGACGAATAGCCCTAATGATTACCACACTTTCTAAAAACATTTTTTTTCAGCTTCTTCATATCCTCTTTTGCCTAGCCCTTAGGTCATCTGGCCTATTTGCCTCTTTCGCCCAACCCTGGCTGACTTTGTTCAGTCCTGCTGGTCGTTGACATTGACACATGAGAGAATAGCTTAGGAACTAAAAGAATTAGGACAGCAATTATTCCTTAAAATGCCATGTTGGCCAGCTATGAACATCATGTTGGGCCTTTGAGCCAGGTCCGACATGCCATTAGACGCAAGGATTGATTGCCTCTGGGCAGCAGGCCTGAGAACAGTTTGACTTCCCATGGTTCTGGGTTTGATTTCACTTTAGTTTGCTTTTAATAGGAATTTGAATCAGAGGGGAGGTTCTAAGCATATTGACTCTGGGCAGTTCCTGCCCTTAGTGCTATGGAGGGCAGTTGTCAAGATGGAAGAGGGAGGTGAAAAGCAAACGGTAGAAAGTGATTCCAATGCAATATTACAGGCTGAAGCGAAACTTTTGGCCCATGATTTTGGAGGAGGGAATATGTTTGTAAAGGCAGAAAAATTAGTCAGGATAAGCTAATTGCTCTCCAATCCCAGTAGCTCAGTGGCTAAGCACAATGGAAGGGGGAGGCTGAAGGGAAGGAGGGCTCTACTCCATGATGTCATTCGGGGATCCAGGCCCTTTTCAGGGTAGTGGCCTTGCCATTCTCTGGGGACTGAGAGTCCTCCATGGGATCATCCACATGTGCCACGCCCCCCAAGTCTAGGGGAAAGAAAGAAAGGAGGGTTGTGCATTAGGTTTTGCAGGTCAGGCTTCAAAGATGTATATGTCAGTTCTCACCACTTTTCATGGACTAGAAATCATTCCGATAGCCCTACCTAACTGCACACGAGGCTGTGAAATGCAGTGTATCTGAGTGTTAAAGGCATGGGTGGCGTGGAGAGGAGGAAAGTGGGTTTTATGGGCACACAGCATTGTGTATACTACTGTATACTTGTCTTTTATTTTTAATATTTATTTTAGACAGAGAACACAAGCAGGCGAGAGACAGAGACAGAAGGAGAGAGAGGATCTGAAGTGGCCTCTGTGCTGACAGCACAGAGCCTGAAGCAGGGCTTGAACCCACAATCCGTGAGATCATGACTTGAGCTGAAGTCAGACACTTCACTGACTGAGCCACCTACGTACCCCATTGCTGTACACTTGTCTTAATCAAGGGTGACTTTTCCTAGGAAGAGGTCAAATTGCTGAGTCTTTGATTGAAGTCTTCACCAACATTCTCTCAATATTAAAATGTTTGCCACTCACAGAGCATTGTAGGCTTTGGTGCAATAAGAGAGTAATCTTTCCCTCAGAGAACTTGTATTATAAATAAACATAAATGCACCCCCAACCCCATAGCTCACATTTTGCATTGTGCTTCATGTAGCCTCTAGACTCATAGGTAAGGGCAGTTATAGTCTTGCTGGGTACAGAGGCTTGGAAAATGTGTGACCTAGGGGCAGAAAAGTAAAAAAGATGACATTCAGTAAAATGATTATCAGTGATCCTGGGCAACTCATTCTGAATCCTAGACTGTTCATAAATCACTCTAAGAAATGAAAAGGTAGTCCTTAAAAGGGGAATTTTTTGCCTTGACTATTGGGTACTCAGAGTCTACTAATGCTCACATACAATAATTATATTAACTCTATAGGTTGGTATTTCTTATAGCTACTTCTTGGTTCATGTTTTTTCTATTTTAGTTTTTTGTTTTGTTTTGTTTTAATGTTTATTTACTTATTTTGAGAGAGAGAGAGAGAGTGCATGTGCATGAGCTGGGTAGGGGCAGAGAGAGAGAGAGGGAGAAAATCCCAAGCAGTCTCCACATTCAGCGCTCAGTGAGGAGCCCGATGCAAGGCTCAGTCCCACGACTGAAAGATCATGACCTGAGCCCAAATCAAGAGTCAGACACTTAGCTGACTGAGCTATCCAGGTGCCCCTGTTTTGTTCTTAAGCGAACTTCATGCACAGCACAGTGACCAGTGTGGGGCTTGAACTCATAACCCTGAGATCAAGACCCAAGCTGAGATCAAGAGTCAGACGCTTAACCCATTGAGCCACCCAGGCAGCTCTCTATTTTAAACTATTTCATGATGTATGCCTTTTCTCCTAGAAAGGAAAAGGTGAAGGTGTTTTTTTTCTTGTTTTATTTAATGCTGAGTTTGAAAATTAATATTTGCAAAAAAAGGTTTTTGGGGTGTATTGTGGCTTCTGAGCAGTTGCTTTTACATGGTGTAGTTTTAGAGAAGAACCTTGGGTCAAAGAAGAAGGGCACAACTCTCTAAGCGAAAGGAGTACATCACTCCTTCAAGGGCAGCTAGAGCTGTGTGTTCACCCTATAGCTATTGGTCAGAATGGAGAAAGCCCTTTCAAGAAAGTTGCCTTTCTCCCTAGTTTTGTATCAAGTATTTACATGTCAGATCATTTGTTTTTATTATTTCCTCTGGTCCAGGGTTTCTCACCTGCTTTGGGGCCAGGTAATTCTTTGCTGTCAATCACTGTCCTGTGCACTGGAGGGTGGTAGTGGCATCACTGACCTCTACCCGATAGGTGCCAGTAGCACCTTCCCCTACTTGTGACAACAGAAAATGTCTCCAGACAATGCCAAATGTCCTCTGGGTGTAACATTGCCCTCAGCTGAGAACTATTGCTGTAGTCTTAAAGTATTTGTGATATTGCATAGATATCCTCACTTTCACCAGGATCTTGGTCTTTCGTTACATGTATTTTGCCATTTGTCATAGAGATGGCAGTTTGAGACAAAGGTTATGAGTGGCAGGGAGCTCAGTTCTAAGATTGCTTGCCTATCTACTCCCATGGGGCAGAGGTTGAGGCAACGTGGAACAAATGTCACATGTAGATGTCCAGAACTGGGAATAAAAAAGCCTTCTCTGCCTGGGTGGCTCAGTCGGTAAAGTGTCCGACTTCAACTCAGGTCATGATCTCATGGTTCATGACCATGTTAGTCTCTGTTCCAGCCCCATGTTAGTCTCTGTGCTGACAGCTCAGAGCCTGGAGCCTGCTTCAGATTCTGTGTCTCCGTCTCTCTGCTCCTCCCCCACTTGTGCTCTGTCTCTATCTCTGAAAAATGAATAAACATTTAAAAAATTTAAAAAAAAAAAGCTTTCTCTGGACGCCTGAGTGGCTCAGTCAGTTGAGCATCTGACTCTTGATTTTGGCTCAGGTCATGATCCCAGGGTCGTGAGATCGAGTCCCGCATTGCACAGCATGGAGCTTGCTTGGGATTGTCTCTCTTTCTCTCTCTGCCCCTCTCCCACGCTCTCTCTAAAAGTTAAGAAAACAAAACTTTTTTTAAAAAAGCCTTCTCAGTACTCATGAACCTTTTAGAAGGTGACTCCATTTCTAGGGTATTCTTGAAGGTTTGGAAGACCTTCAGTGGGGTTTATAACCCGAAGCCCTAAAGCAGTGCCTCTCAAACTGTAATGAATGCACGTGAATCATTGGGAATCCTTTTCAGGCACAGACGCTGATTCAGTAGGTCTGGGTGGGGGTCTGAGATTCTTCATTTCTAACCAGCTCTCAGAGAACACTGATGCTGCCAGTCCCCATGCCACAGTTTGAGTAGAGAACGGGTGGTCACTGGGACAGGGAGCTGGCTATGGATGCTATTTTCAGGTTCTGTAGAGGGAATTGTGCCGTTTCAAGATCATTTCATCGGCCCAGTAACGAAGAAGGTAATCGGCAGTTTGTGACCATCCCTCTTTCTGCCACTGTCAAGAAAGCACAGCCCAAGGTTATAGCCTCCCCCACCCTCTCCCGCATACTCTCCCTAATAACCATGTGAGGTTATTTTGAGGTGAGGTAGTCACGTGCTTCCTTTTGGTCCTTATAAATTTTTTTAGATCTTCTTTGTGCCAGGGAAAGAGCGAGCATGCAAGAGCGAGGCAGGGGGTTCTTTCCAGGGAGAAGAACTTTGGAAGAGCAGTTTGAATGTCAGAAAGGATTTTGTGTGGGTGGGTATTTTGCCCAAGCGGTGGCTTCACATAATGCAGTGTAGAGAGATCCTGAGAGCGATGTAGTGTAGCTCCACTTCTGGGGCCAGACACCATGTTCCAGTTCCAGTGTTACACTTTCCTTTTTTTTTAGTATTTAAAGAAATTTTTTTAATGTTTATTCATTTCCTAAGAGAGAGACAGAGTGCAAGCAGGGGAGGAGCAGAGAGAGAGGGAGACACAGAATCTGGAAGCAGGCTCCAGACTCTGAGCTGTCAGCACAGAGGCCAACGTGGGGCTCAAACCACGAACTGTGAGATCATGACCAAAGCCAAAATCAAGAGTTGGCTACTGAGCCATCCAGGAGCCCCCAGTCTAACCAGGTTCTAACCTTAGTTTTCTCATCTGTAAGGGAGATAATAACAATACCTACCTCATGGGGTGGCATCCAGGAGAACAGGAGTAATGGACACGCAGATACGATGCCGAACACAGAGCCTGCTCAGCATAGGCACGAGTCAGTAAATAGCAGCTGCTAATGATATTGATGCTATCACTGTAATTATCGGAACTGTGGCTCTCAGATTTGTTCCTTGTCTCTGAAATGTCTGCACATGCCACACTCCCATCAGTGACATATGTCATTATGCTCAGCAGTTCCCAGTTTGGGGTGGGCCAAGGCGTGAACCTTGAAACTGCTCCCATCAGAGACCCTGGTCGTCGTGAGAATTAAGGGACCCTCTCCTTTTGAGAATAACAGGCCCAAAGCAATGATTGAACCTCGTATTTGCATCTCCAGTCCTGGTAAATCCAAAGATGGCAGCAGACCTTATTTTCTTGCCTAATCTCTGATCCCTACAATCATGGTTGCCCATAATCTCTTCACTCAGAAATGAGGAGGAGGGCCATACTGTGACTATTGTTCACGCCTCCATTTCCTGAGGAATACTCGCCATCCCATGACAATCAGTGGTGTAGTTTTTTTTGCATGCAGTTTCCCTAAACACTTGCTTTTCATTCTCTGTATTGTATACTCTTACATGTGTTACCCTTTGCTCAGCAGGGATTTTGGCTTCCATACTTGAAGGGTCTCCTTAGAAGGGGAAGCACCATACTTCCTCTTTTCCTCTGGTAGTTCCATGACAAAGCAGACAAGCCGCCTCATTTGGTCTCCAGGAAGAGGTGGACTGACTTTTCCTAACAGCACTCTGACTGCTCCAAGCAGCCTGGAACCTTCGTCTGCCACCGCCTTCCCTCTGCCTCTGCCAGTGGCCTCCAGAGACGATTTTCTAAAGCCTGCCATTAACACTTTTCCAAACACAACAAAATGTGTGTTTGGGGATACGTTTTCTCAATTAATCCTCAAGTGCTGAGTGCCTCTTTTCTTCCGTTAGCATGTAATATGATAGCAATAGGTTCTTTCTCCAGCCTCCTGACAGGTCTTGCAGAAATATTCATCTCACCAAACAACTTCACTGCCGAAATCACTTCACTGGCTTCTCCTCCTATACAGGAAAAATCCAAACTTCCTGGGCCTGACTTCTTTCACTGCCCACCCCCATGTCTGGTGTCACTGGGCTGTTATTCCAAGTGCCAAACTGTATGGTTAAAGTTAGTAGCACTCTCCAGTATTTCATAAGGGGCAATTTCTCTTGCTTTACAGGGCTTGCTAATGAAAGAAAAGAAAAGAAAGGAAAGGAAAAGAAAAGGTGCAAGAGGTGCTATACAGCTACCCAGGAGAAACATGTTAGATCTTAGCGGAAGTTTGAGTGACTGAGCGTGGGGGAGCAGGGTCCTGAATTCAGTAGTGCCTACTGTCCATGAGATGGCAAATCTCCAGATCCTCAAAATACCTAGTTATGAGCTCTCCCGGAGTGGTCATAGCTATCACATAGATAAAAAAAAAAAAAAAAAAAAAAAACTGCAGCGGTTCAGGAAAATCGGTCTGAGAAAATGCGGGGTTGTAGTGAAAAACGGGTTTCTTTCTTTACTGTGGGACTTCTGATATCCTTTAACACGCTGAGAGGGATTTTGTGAGCCTAGAATATGGATCTTTTCCCAACTTTATTTGAAGCACGGAATTTTTGTTTGCACAGAGCATCTTGTGGACTAGTAGTGCTCTGCAGAGCGGACTTGGGAAATGCTGGTGTAGGCAGTACAAAGGAATGCTTGACTGCACTCCCCACTGTCTCGGCCAGATGCCTCACATTGTTTCTGTAAATGCTGCTTGAGGGTAGTGACTAATTTGTCCATTTCAAAGGGTCATTGCCCTTCAAAAAAAGCCTAGTTCCCAAAGGATTAGAACTAACCAAGTAATAGTAGAACTCATTCTTATTTTTTTAGGGAGAAGAAGAAGGCAGTGAGTGACACTTGTTACTGTGAAACCTGTCATTAACAATCCGGTGTCATGCAGAATAGTTAATTTAAAATTTCCATTTCAACTACAACTCAGTTTATCCCACCACTGGGTAATTAGACAAATTTTAAAATGTATTAGATAGTAGCATAGGAATAACCTATCAGATCCACTGCAGAAGATGCTCTTTTTGTTTGGCTACATAGCCTGAGTTACGATGAAGACTTGGGATTTGGAAATTGGCCCCTGAAAACAGAAGGATTTGTGTTTTCTTCTTTCCCAGTCATTGGACTGGATTTTAGTGGGCTTCTCTAGCCCTAATGTTTTACGGCTCTTGGTAAAATTAAGTTTGAGTCCTTGCTCTGGCACTAAATAATGGTGTCCATTCCAATCTCATTACCTAAGCCTTCTAGAGTTTCCCATGTAGATCTCCAAGAGGAAACTGGAAATGCCCTCCTCTCTGGACAGATGCAAACGAGGCCCAAATGAGATTGGAATGGTCCATGAGCTGAATAATGGAGCTGATGATAAAGCTATTCAATAAAGTGGAGGAGGACATTTTGACAGGACAGAACATGGAGAGGTTCCCTGTAAAGATTGGATTATGGGAAGCTGTCACCAGTAACTGCTCTTAGCATACAGAAAGCAAAAACTGAGCATGCGTGACCCTGGAGCCCTAGAAACTGGACTGAACTGCCAGCAGAGTTCCAGTGCCACTGAGGTGAATCCCACAGGCTCCTGGCTTTGTGTTCAACTAGCAGAGGCATCTCTTTTCAGTCATGGAACATTTTAAGAAGCTGAGAGAACCCACGGACCCTCTTCTCAAAAGAATGCCTATACCCTCACACACCCAAAATTCTATAATTCCCTTTCAGAATTCCTTTCAAGAGTCACGCTTCTTGCTCTTCCAGCCCTCTGGGGCTCCAGTGAAGAACAGCCTTGCTGTATCTGAACAGAATTAATAGACTCACAGCATTTGAGCATGCATTGCTACTGCAATGTTTGTTCCTCTGCTCCAGTGGTAGAGCCAGCAGGAGACAGAGAAGTCAAGACATAGGCCTGGCCTCCTTTACACTCTTCGATCATTTATCAAATAGTACACTGTTACCAGGTGCTAGACTATAGGGTACGGACAAGCAGGCCATTAGAGCAGCTACAAGAAATCAGAGCGTGCTGGATGGATGGTAAGGGCTGGATAAAATATGAGCAAGCAAAGGGTGGTCTGTGGCTGTGGTTGAGTCTGGCATGAGCCAGAGCAGAGTTGCCAAGGAGCACAGTGGGGGGGGGGGGTTGGGGGGAGTGGGGCGGGTAAAGACAGGCTGGTCTGAAGTAAAGCATTCTTAATTTTTTTAATGTTTATTTTTGAGAGAGAGTGGGGGAGGGGTGGAGAGAGAGAGGGAGACACAGAATCTGAAGCAGGCTCCAGGCTCTGAGCTGTCAGCACGGAGCCCGACTCGGGGCTCAAACCCACGAACCACAAGATCATGACCTGAGCCAAAGTCAGACACTTCCAGCTGAGCCACCCAGGCACCACTGAACTAGAGTGTTCTTTAGCCAAGGGGATGTATCTTTGAGATGTGCTTCATTACCCTGGCTGGGCCATGCCATGAGGCTGCTCCACACCTAGGGCCTCAACCCTTGGGTGCTCACCCACAGGCAGGAGACTGTCACTGCAGGGCTAAGATTGCTATCTGAAAGGCAGCAAATCACAAACTGAGAGGCCTTTTCCGAGTCAGCAGACCCATCATGAGATGCAGTAAGTTCTGGACACTGGACCATTGGAGCCGACTCAGTGACAAATCTTCGTGCCTTCAGGTGGAATGCACTTGGTAAAGCTGGAGACCATCACAGTCAACGGGTTGTGTTGGTGCTAGCTTCTTTCCTCCCCAAGCCTTTTAAAAAACTAGAGAATCTCATTCACCCTCCCTACATCCCTGTGAAGTAGAAGCCAATGAAATGATTGTCCCCAACAAAGACTTACACATACTCACAAATGCGGAGAGTTCGTTAGAAGTTGTAGGCCCAGAGCTACAGACTGACGGAGCAAGTCAGTGGCACCACCCAACCAAGGACATGTGTGCTCCCTTTCTCCCCAGATCCAGTGCCCCAGCTGCCAGCACTGCTTGCTTCCTAGAGACACCGTCTTCCCTCTGGCGTAAACCCTCTCCTCAAGCCGTAATTCCCAGCATCTGTCTGACAAGAGGGCATATCCAGGCAGGGTCAGCTACTGACTGCCAGCAGTTGAAACATTAAGGGAAGTGGGATGAAAAACAGCCTGAAGATGGGTTCTGGGTGAGGAGGGAAGAAGCAGGATTACACTGGGGTGCGAGCTTTCAGAAAGCACTTTCTTCCACTCGCCTCTCCAGCTGGACCAGCAGATTACTGTTTCCTCTCACTCGGCACCTTCTTGCTCGGACAGAGTGTTGTGTCTCTGTCTCTTGAACTGCAGAGTGATCTCCTGAATCTGCTGCAAGAATTTCCTGGCCCGGGACCCCACTGGGGGGTTGGGCTGGGGGTGTGAGTACGGAGGCCACTAGTCTTGGTGTGGGCCTGAACATGGTCTTCTTGAATATTCCAAGCAGTAAAATCCAGCCCTGCATCAGCCCCTTACTTTGGCTCAGCTGTCTGGCAGGCCAACCCCGCCTCCCAAGGTGAGTAACCTGTGGCATGGCACGGAGCACCAGACAAAATTATGACTTGGCATTGACCTCCCCATCCCAGCCCCTTGACACCTTTGTGGGTTCTCCTTTCCTGTTTCATTTACCTTTCCCTTCTTTATATGCCTCCCTGTCACCTTACACAGCACCTTCGTTTTGTCCAGGCTTGCCCCACTTGAGTACTCAGCCCCTGTGTCCGCATTGTAGAGGTGTTTAGTGATTTCGTTTTATTGGTAACAGCTTTATTGAGATACAATTCACATACCATTTACTCTTTTGAAGTGTACAGTTCAATTGGGTTTAGTGCAGTTACAAGATACCACCACCATCACCACTGTCCATTTCCAGAATAGTTTCATCACCCCCAAAAAGGAGGCTCATACCCCTGGTAATCAATCCCCATTCTCCCCTCCCCACAGCTCCTGGCACCAACTGATCTACTTTCTGTCTTTGTGGATTTGCTTATTCTGGATATTTCATCCAGATGGAATCCTATGTTCTGTGCCCTTTTGTGTCTGGCTTTATTCCTTAGCCTAATATTTTCAAGGGTCATTTATTCAAACTGAATAATATCGTACTGTATGGATATACTGCTTTTCGTTTATCCATTTATCCATTGATGGATACTTAGGTCATTTTCACCCTTGGGCTTCTGGCTCCTCTGAATAATGTAGCCGTGAACATTCATGTACTGTACCTATTTGAGTCCCTGCTTTGACTTCTCTTGGATACATGCCCAGCAGTGGAATTACTGGTTCATGTGGCAACTCTATATTTAACTTTGAGGAACTGCCAAACTCTATACCATTTTACAGTTTTACATTTTTTAAAAATATTTTTACATTTTACATTGCTATACCATTTTACATTTTTACACCCCACTGGTGGTGTACAGGGGCTCTGGTTTATCCACATCCTTGCCAACACTTGTTGTTATTGTCTTTTTTATTACAGCCTCCCAGGTGGGTGCGAAGTGATAGCATGCTGTGGATTTTTGTCCCCTGCCCCAAGGCCTTGCTCTTCATGTGGGGCTTTTCCAGTCTTCGGTACTCATTACTATGAATTTATTGAACCTCTGAAAGAGGCAAAGCCCTTTTCTAGCTAATGCTTGAAACTGGGGCCATGTCAGGCACTCTGGCAGAAGTTCCACTGTGGCAGGAACAGTCTGCTCTACCAGTCCGCCAAGAGCAGGGGCATAAAAGGATTCTTAGTGAATATGATGGCTCAGAGGTGACTTTCTAGTCACCACTCAGAATTCGTCTATCTATCTATCTATTTATTTATTTAGAGAGAGCACGAGTGGGGGAAGGGGCAGAGAGAGGGAAAATCCCAGGCAAGTTCCTCAAGGTCAGTGCAGAACCCAATTTGGGGCTCAAACTCACTAAACCGTGAGATCATGACCTGAGCCGAAATCAAGAGTCCAAATGCTTCACCGAGTGAGCCACCCAGGAGCCCCAGAATCTGGCAATTATTGAGAAGTTCTACAGGGCAGTGGAAAGCAGTTGTCTTAGTTTGAGTCGCTAAAACAAAAATACCATAGACAAAAGTACCATGTTTGCTAGGACAAACATTTGTTTCTCACAGTTGTGATGGCCGGGAAGTCCAAGATCAGAGTGCCAACAGATCTGGTATCTGGTGAAACTCCATTTCTTGGCTTATAGACAGCTGCCTTCAGGCTGTTTCCTAATGTGCTGAGAGCAGAGATCATCTCCCTCCTGTGTCTTTTGATAAGAGCACTAATCCCATTCCTGAGGGCTCTGCCATCTTGACCTAATCACTTCCCAAAGGCCCCACCTCCTTTTTTCTTTTTCAAGTTTTTATTTAAATTCCAGTTAACATACAGTGTAATATTAGTTTCAGGTGTACAATTTAGTGATCCAGCACTTCCATACAACACCCAGTGCTCATCACAAGTGCACTCCCTAATCGCCATAACCTATTTAACCCATCTCCCTACCGACCTCCCCTCTGGTAACCATCACATTGTTCTCTGTCACTAAGAGTCTGTTCCTTGGTTTGCCTCTCTCACTCTTTTTTCTCTATGCTCATTTGTTTTGTTCTTAAATTCCACATATGAGTGAGATCATATGGTATTATATGGTATTTGTCTTTCTCTGATTGACAATCACATTGCATTATACTCTCTAGCTTTATCCACATTATTGCAAATGGCAAGATTTCATTCTTTTTGATGGCTGAGTAATATTCCACTTTCTTTATATACCACATCTTCTTTATCCATTCATCAGTCGATGGACATTTGGGCTCTTTCCATAATTTGACTATTGTCGATAATACTGTTGATAATGCTGCTTTAAACATTGGGGTGCACATATCTCTTTGAATTAGTATTTTCGTATCCTTTGGGTAAATACCTAGTAGTATAATTGCTGGATCATAGGGTAGTTCTATTTTTAGCTTTTTGAGGTACCTCCATACCGTTCTCCAGAGTGGCTACACCAGTTTGCATTCCCACCAACAGTGTTAGGAGGGTTCCTCTTTCTCCACATCTTCACCAACATCTGTTGTTTCCATTCTGACTGGTGTCAGGTGATCTCTCATTGTAGTTTTCATTTATATTTCCCTGATGATGACTGATGTTGAGAGTCTTTTCATGTGTCTGTTGGCCACCTGGATGTCTTCCTTGGAAAAGTGTCTGATCATGTCTTTTGCAAAGGTCCCACCTCCTGATACCATTACGATGGAGATCAGGTTTTTAATATATTAATTTGTGGGGTGAGGAGGATACAAACATTCAGTCTAATGCAGGCACTGTAAAGATTAGGCAGCCCCACATCTCTTGCCTTACCAACCTCCTTTCTGCCTTCCAGAAATCCTGTCATTTACAGCTGATAATAATATAACAATAACAGCATTTATTAAGCATTAGTATGCACCCAGTATTATGCCAAGCACACTATGTGTCTTATCTTGTTGGTTCCTCACAACAACCTATGAAGTAGGTACTGTTATGAGCTCCATTTTCTAGATGGTGGAACTGAGGCTCAGTAATATGAAGTGACTTGCTCAGCTAATAAGTGGTAACTAATTAATAGCGGGGCTGGAATTTGAACCCAAATGGAAAGCCTCCAAGTCAGGCCTCTCCTCCCAATAGGACCCATCGTGGAGGCTATATTTTCAGTAATCTCCACCACATAAGCCCTAAGGTCTGGAAATGTTCAAACTCCTTGCCTTGTGCTCTACAGCTTCATTATGGATAAAACATCAAAGGCCCATGCCAACAATTTAATTATCTAGAAAAATGACCTGTTTTCAAACATTCTCCTCCATTGGCACCTTGGCATGAATTAATGAGGTGAGTCCTATGCCTCCCTAACAGGATCTCAATGTGGTGGGCCAGAGAAGAAGTAAGTCTTTATGAGAGAGGAAAGTTTGGGGAAGATCTGAAAATCTTAGGTCTCTGTCATAGGAAAGCAGGTGCATTTAAGTCATTGCTTGGAGAGGCCCAGGGCAAAAAGAAGTGAGAGCAGTTGGAACATGGAAAGGGAGAGATCTAAATGGTAGGTATCACTGGTGTGGCTACTAGACCCATTTGAAGCAGTACCTTCACTTTTAGGGAGCATCCCAAAGAAAAACTGACCTGAACCCACGTGGCCTTGGAGACTGAGCACTATTCCTTTTCAGAAGGGGACTATAGACACCCACTGGTCGGGATGCATCTTGCTGCATGCTCTGACCTAGCCTGACCAAGATGTGACACCCAGTTTTCCCTCTCTCACTACAGCAGCACTCCTTGGTAGAGCATAAGTAGTGGTCTCCCATGAGTACCCTTAGCTGTCCACTTTCTTTCCATCTGGGCCAGGCCAAATTTACACTCTTTAAAACAGTGTGTTTTAGAAAGCACTGTAACAGGTAGCACTTTCCCCAGAGGTGCTGGATAGTGTGAGTGGCAGAGAACCATCTCATTATGGTCAGATTGGGAACAGAGTCCTGACTAAGATCTGTCCTACGAGTGGAAGGACAGCTGGGATTCTGTGACCAGTTTCGTAGGATTGTCTTTCTCTGTTTGGAAGAGACCCAGAATAGTCACCTAGTCTAGCCTCTGGCCTTCAAGTAGAATTTCTTTCCAACATAAACTCTTGAAGCTCAATTTTGGAATGGGAAATACAGCTAGGAATGCCTTCTAGTGTCTGACCGAAATTGTTAGTGATGCAGGTCATATTCCTTCCCACTTGACATAGTTTGGCAATTTGTGATAATCTGACCTCTCTTCTAGCCTTAACCTTTATTAGTTATTTAAATATGTTATCATTTAACATCTTTTTGTGCCAGCCCCTCTAAGGAGAGCTGGATTCTCCTTGCAGTCAGGGACATGCTTTATTTACCTTTGTAGCTCTAACCTAGCATGGTATCAACTACTGTCAAGGTAAAGTTGAGGACCTGTTTGTGCCATGTATAGTCAAAGACCTCCCTAAGTATATGTTGAATGAAGAAGGGGAAAAAAAGGAAAATAGTCTCTTAACTGTCTTTATCCGTAGAGCACCTCCTGTACACATAAGCACAAAGCAAACACCATTTAATTAATTATCCAGTTATCCATGGAAAGAAGGGAATTCCTCTATCTTATTCAGGGTTTTTTTTTAAAAATTCATTTTTTAAAAGTATTTATTTGTTTTTGAGAGAGAGTGAGAGCTGGGAGAGGCAGAGGGGTGGGGGGAGAGAGAGAATCCCAAGCAGACTCCACACTGTCAGCATGGAACCTGACTCAGAGCTTGAACTCACCAACAGTGAGATCATGACCTAAGCCAAAACCAAGCAGTGGTCACTTAACCGATTGAGCCACCCAGGTGCCCCTCTGTTCTTCAGGTTTCATAGCATTCTTCTGTGTGCTTTCCTTCTATACCAACACCACTTACCATTCACTGTGACCATTGTTGGGCATCAGATCCTCTGGGACTTTTTAAAATAAATCCTCTCTAAACCTCAAAGCCAGGGAAGGTAGAGGATATAGTCATCTTGATGATGACAAAACCAAGGTGCAAAGAAATGGAAGTGGCCATCTCAAGGTCACGGATCAAAGACATGCCAAAGCTGTGATTTGGACCTCATGGTTGCAGATCCCAGAGAGCAGGCTCTGTTCTTTTTGTTTGCATCTCTGTGAGATCCAGAGCTGAAAAACAGCGGATCTCAGGACTTCTTTCCTCATCCTTTTGCCTTTTCCTTCTCATGTTCCTGAGATTTGGGGTCAAACCCTTTGGACTATATGGTTCTGTTTCAGGGTGTGTGTGTGTGTGTGTGTGTGTGTGTGTGTGTGTGATCGTAATTAAAGGGAACATAACCTCCTAGTTCAAGGATTTTACCTTCATCTCTCAATTACCCTCTGCCATCACCTCCAACACGGTCTGCAGATATGCTGGGAACAGACCAGTAGGATGACAGAGAACCAGACTGGACACAGTAACACCAGGCTAAACCATCGAGAGTAAAGTAGGAACCTGAGTAATGGTAGCAATGGAAAAGAAGGGAGAGGCTTGGAGTCCAGGAGATTGGCAACTGGGAACTCTGGAGAGGTTTGCATCTCTCTCATAATACTGGGACCTGATATGTCTCCTGACGTACAAGTGACCTTTCTGAAGAGCCAAGAAGTGGCCCACTAAGAAAATAGAAATTTGAGGGTAGGGAGAGTGGAGAAGTCAGCAGCCGGCATGAGGACTTTGGGTTCTGGAGGGTGGGAAGAAGGCTAGTGCCAGGAGAGGAGAGAATGGTGTACCAAAGGAAGTGGGGTAAGACCACAGACTTCTTGGTAATATTTGCCAGTTTCTCTGAAGAGAAACAAAACAAAGCCAAACAAACTTGTGGCAAGGCTATGCATACTAAGATGTTCTTGACAATGTGTAACCTCTCACAGAAATATTGGGATTATAAAATCTGATTGCCAAAAGGCAACCATTTATCCCAAAGGAATGGACTTCTAATGGTGACATTTTAGGCAGCAGTAAGAGAAAAGGAAGCTTCGAAGAGATATTTAAGATGGGGGAGTATTTTTCAAGCCCCCTGAAAATCATAGTTCTGCTACATAGAAGACCATCCCTAATGGGTTGGGGGAGTCTGTGGAAGAAATAGTTTCTGTTGCTGGCATAGCTGTAGTCAGATGGCTTCATGCTAGTCTGCTTACCCCACGATGTCCTTGCCCTGCTCCTCCTCAGAGTAGCACTCCTCTGAGGGGCCGTGAGGCCAGCTATGCTTTGGATGGATTTTCTGCCAGGAACACTGAATGTATTCCAAGGATAGTTGGTTGGAAGCCCAGTTACCTTGGAAAATCTAGGAAGGCAGAGGGTAGAGTACCAGGTGGCCTTCCTTGCTTCTGTGGTTCCTTGCATGCTGTGTTGGCCTTCTAAAGATGCAAGGGGAGGGGCGCCTGGGTGGCTCAGTCTGTTGAGCGTCCAACTTCAGCTCAGGTCATGATCTCACAGTCTGTGAGTTCGAGCCCCGAGTTGGGCTCTGTGCTGACAGCTCAGAGCCTGGAGCCTGCTTCGGGTTTTGTGTCTCCCTCTCTCTCTGCCCCTCCTCTGCTTGCTCTCTGTCTCTATCTCTCTCTCAAAAATACTAAACATTAAAAACTTTTTGAAAAAAAAATAAAAAATAAAAAAACAATTTTAAAGATGCAAGGGGAAATTTAAGTCCCATGTCCCATTTTTTCTTAAATGAAACAACTACCCATTTTTATTAGATAACTGCAGGTTCCAAATCACTTTTCCAACTTATTTATTTATTTATTTATTTATTTCTGAGAATGCATTCTTTCCTTTGCATTATAAATGAGGAATGTAAGAGCCTTGCTGTTCCGCTTTACTGTGCAGCTAGCATTTGAGTCCATGCTTATTTAATTAATTATTATTATTATTGGTTCTTATGGTCTTAATCAACTAAATTTTGGGGATGGCTTTTTTAATTTTATATTTTTAAATTTTAATTACAGTATAGTTAACATACAGTGTTGGATCAGTTTCAGGTGTACAATACAGTGACTCAGTACTTCCATATGTCCCATTCTTAGCTGAGACCCCTTGGGGGTGCTGGGTTGGCTCAGTCAGTTGAACGTTCAACTCTTGATTTTGGCTCAGGTCATGATCTCATGGTCATAAGATCGATCCCCATTGTCAGGCTCCACGCTGCTTGGGATTCTTCCTCTCTTTCTCTGCCCCTCTCCCACTCGTTCTCTTTCTCTCTTGCTCTCTCTCTGTCTCTATCTCTTCCTCTCTCTCTCAAAATAAATAAACATTAAAAAAAAAGAAAAATTGAGACCCAAAGGGGTAAAGTGGCTTGTGTAAAGTTGTGTAGCATGGGTACCTAAGCTTGGATTTTTGACTCAGTGATCCTGCCTCCCAGTTTGAAAACATTCTTTTCTTATTAAAATGTATATATTTAAGGTGTACAACATGCTGATTTGCTATACATATACATATTGAAATGATTACTATGGTCCAGCTAGTTGACATCATCTTCTCACATAGTTCGCATTTATTTTGTAGTGAGAACACCTGAAGTCTGCTCTCTTGGCAAATTTCTGGGACACACAGAGTATTAATAGTTATAGTCATCATGCTGCACATTAGCTCTCCAGCAGCTTTATACCCTTTGACCAATATCTTCCCATTTCTCTGAACCCTAGGCCCTGGTAACCGCCATTCTATCTTCTGCTTCTATGTATTTGACATTTTCTAGATTCCACAAAAAGTGAGATCATGCCATTTTTTTTTATCTCTGTATCTGGCTTATTTCACTTAGCATAGTGTCCTCCAGGTCCATCCAGTGTTTGTTGCAAATGGCAAGATCTCTTTTTTAAGGTTGGATAACACTCCGTTGTGTATATATACCATGGTTTCTTTTTCCAGTCCTTGATTGACGGACACTTAGGCTGTTTCCATATCTTGGCTATTGTGAATAACACTGCAATAAACATGGGAGTACAAATATCTCTTCCGGGTACTGATTTCATATCCTTCCTGCTGGCCAGTTTTAATAATCCCCTCTGTGAAAAGAACACAGACTTTGAGACAAGAAAACTGTACTTCTGAGTTGGGTTTCCTATTAGATAGCTGTGTGGCATGGGCCAAATCTTTTGGGGTATCAGTAGCTTCAATTTCATAATCCCCACCACCACTCCATTAGAGATATTAAAAGAATGAAATAAGAGTAAATGAAAAGCTATTAAGATAAATTTATTGTGTAAACCTAGCATTAAGCATGCTCATAGTTGATTCTTTGATTCTGTTTTGTCTTTCTCTCTTTTGCTTTCTCCCCGTCTCCTGTTGAGTAGATTAATAGACTCCATGCCAGGCCGCTATGCAGACTATTGCAAGAAAGACTCTCAAGGTCATGCTTCCACTGGAAAACCTCACCCTGCACTTGCCTCCCCGTTGATCCCTTGGTAGAAGGCCCAATTCAAAGATCAATCCACATTCTTCTGAGGCAAAATAATTCCAACCTTCATTTTCTTCTTTTGGTATTCCAAAGATCTGTCAACTCCTGTAAGAGTCATGGTAGATATTATTTTGTAGGTCATCCCAGTTTTCCTTTGCCACAAAATACAGAGATTTGGTATAATTAGAGCCCAGGGGGGTGAATGGGCCCTGTTCCTATCCTTTCTCCAGTGATTTTCATTCCTGTCTACTGGCTAAAGCTGTCTGATAGTGTGCGCTTGTGGGCAGGGGCCAGGATTTAGAGTCAACTAGTATGAGATAGACATTTTCTAGGAGCTAAGGCTTCTTCTTTTTAAGGAACTTCTTTTATATCCTGTAAGGGGTCATTAATAAGTAGTTCACACCCAAGGAGTGAGTTATTCAGAAATTGAAGCTAGACCAGTTTATATAGCAAAGTATGAATTGAGTTAGTTATATAAATCACCAAAGCCAAAGTAAATGTGATCAGTTTTCTAGGTATTTTAGGCCAAAACATTCTAGAAGGACAACATAACCTTCATGTTCCATTGGTTTTGGTTTTTAAGTTGAATGCTCCCTTCCTTGTTCCAGGTTCAATGAGATTGATGGCCTCCTTGATAGTGTCAAGGATGGATGATTCTGGAATCAATCAGACATCAATTCAGGTTTTGGTGCTGCCATTCACAAGTTGTGTGACCTGGAGCAAGTCAGTTAATTTCTTAAGCCTTAGTTTCCCCATAAGCAAAATGAGTAAAAGCCAAGGAGAAAATGCATGGAAAAGCACTCACCATTGTGCCTGGCATATTAATTAGGACTCAATGAATGTTAGCTATCTTCTTCTTATTATTATTATTACCATTCACCTTTATCATTTTCACCTACATCCTAAGAACAATTTCATTCTGTTTTTTTTAAACAGTTGTATTGAGGTATAATTAACCCATAAGATGGATTCATTTTCATTATATAGTTTTTTCTATTTTTAAAACTTATTTATTTATTTTGAGAGAGAGAGAGAGAGAGAGAGAGAGAGAGAGAGAGAGAGAGAGAGAACATGAGCAGGGGAGGGGCAGAGAGAGAGAATCCCAAGCAGGCTCTGGACTGTCAGCACAGAGCCTGATCGTGAGATCATGACCTGAGCCAAAAATCAAGAATTGGATGCCCAAACAACTGAGCCACCTAGGTGCCCCTTCAGTATACTTTTGACTGATGGGAAAGAAAGGATGGTTTAACTGTCTAAGCCTTCCCCTAGCAAAACACACAACTCCTCTGATTTCTCTTCTTCCACTATTCTACAAAGGGCACTTTCCCAGTCTGTTTGTATCTATTGTTAATTTGTACATTAATGATTAGCTTAATCTGGGTTGTTTGGTGTGTGTGTGTGTGTGTGTGCATGCACACACACACCATGCATCTTAAGGAAGGCCAGCAAGAGGACTTTTTGAGGCCATTCATTTAGAGTCCACTCACCAAGTGCATTGGTGCATTGACTTTTTGTTACATGGAAACCCTGGGCTAGACTCCACAGAGAAAAGAGACACATAAGGCAGAGTCCAAGTCCTTAAAAAGCAAAACATCCATGTGTGTACATAGATTGATAGAAAAAAGATGGAATTTAGAGTCATCACTCACTAACATTTGTGACTTCAGAAAAGTCCACCTCAGAGGTTTGTTACCTGCAAATGAAAAATGAAGTTCAAGATCTGCCTTACTTGATTAATAGGGTTGTTATGAGGCTCCCATGTAAAATGTGTGAAATCCCTTTGTAAATTGTTGGCTAGGTGACTATAATTTAGGAATATGAGTTACAGTAATATTCAAATCCCAGATTGTGTGATTCAGAAGTCACATGTTTGGAGAGGTCCAGGTCATGGGCTGGAGCTATTGGGGAATGGTTTGCAGAGAAAAAGGGACTTTTCCTGAGACTTCAAAATCGGACAAGACTTGAGCAGGTGGAAAAGAATGGGAGGAGGGGCGCAATCTTAGTGGTGGAATTAAAAATAAGCAAAGATTTCGTGTGTCAACTATACTTCAATTAAAAAAACAAGCAAGGACCCCAGAGGCCAGAACAAACATACAAGCACATACCAAGTGATAATAAAACATGCGAGGGGGTAAAGTTACCAGGGTAGTTATAATAGATGGTTTGTCTTCTGAAAGGACTCCCTCCTTCTGGGCAAGTTAACACATTATTCGCCTGGTCTGTTAGCTCCATCAAGGCAGGAGCCTTGTCCTTCTCTGATTTCTCTCTAGTACCCATTCCAGTGCCTGGCACATCATAGGTGCTCAATAAATGCTCAACAAATGAAAGAACAGATGGGTGGTCACCTCAGTTGCTCTTCTTTTTTTAATTTTTTAACATTTATTCATCTTTGAGAGACAGAGAGAGACAGAGCATGAGCAGGTGAGGGACAGAGAGAAAGGGAGACACAGAATCTGAAGCAGGCTCCAGACTCTGAGCTGTCGGCACAGAGCCCAATGCGGGGCTTGAACTCACGGACCTCGAGATTGTGACCTGAACTGAAGTCAGACGCTTAACTGACTGAGCCACCCAGGCACCCCTGTCAGGTGCTCTTCTTGTTTGGTCCTTTTAATATTATCTAAAGTCCTCAGCCACTGAATTAGAAGCTATCTTTTAAAATTTGTTCATGTTTATTTTTGAGAGAGAGAGAGAGAGAGAGAGACAGACAGAGAGAGAGAGAGAGAGAAGATGAGTGGGGGAGGGGCAGAGAGAGAGGGAGACACAGAATCTGAAGCAGGCACCAGGCTCTGAGCTGTCAGCACAGAGCCTGATGCGGGGTTCGAACCCACGAGCCATGATGAGATCATGACCTTAGCCAAAGTTGGACGCTTAACTGACTGAGCCACCCAAGTGCCCTGGCGCTATCTTTTAGCTCTCTCTACATGGTACAGCCCCATCTGCTGTTGGTGTTTATGAAATTTTTTGCAATGATGTCAATACTCGGTGTGGTTTTTCTCCACCCTGTCCCAGAAGACTCCTTACCCCCAGGAAACAATAAGGTGACCAGCAAGTCGTGTGAATACAACGGGACCACTTACCAACATGGTGAGCTGTTCATGGCTGAAGGGCTCTTTCAGAACCGGCAACCCAATCAATGCACCCAGTGCAGCTGTTCGGTAAGACCCAGCATTTTAATGTCCCTGCTGGCCCCAACCCCAACACCAGAGCTTTCGCTGTCCTTACACCTTTACCTTGAGCCTACACCATAAGGTGTTAGAACGGAAGATGAGTTGCATTTAAATCCTAAGCCTCCCTGTCGATCCAGACTCTCTGATCTTCATCAACCCTGAACACCCCTGACCTATGTTAAATAAGTCAGACCCAGTCATATCCTGGTCTTGAAGCTTTATGACTGTTCAAATAGACAAAGATGAGCTGATGGTCTTCATCTGCCCTTTTTTTCATAATAGTCACACCAGCAAAGCCTTCATCAGAAGTACTCAACTATTTTCTTATGTTTATTTTTGAGAGAGAGAGAGAGAGAGACAGAGAGAGACAGAGTGTGAGCAGGGGAGGGGCAGAGAGAGAGGGAGACACAGAATCCGAAGCAGGCTTCCGGCTCCAAGCTGTCAGCACAGAGCCCAGTGCAGGGCTCAAACTCACAAACTGTGAGATCATGACCTGAGCTGAAGTTGGATACTTAACCGACTGAGCCACCCAGGTGCCCCAAGACTCAACTATTTGAAGCTTTGGGGATGCTACGGATAGCAAAGCCACTGGCACCATCTAGGGCTGCTCATCCGATTCACAAGAAAATAGGGGTGTCTCTTGGATCCCTTCTCTGATATATTTTCCTAACCAGTTTGTCCCTGGTGCCCTACAATGAGAACTCTCTCAACAAAACATGATTATTCCTGTGACATTACTTGTTAGAACTGTATATACCCTAGGAATAAAGTAAAACAGTTATATCTTCACGTAATCATGCAATCCAGAGAATGTAATAGGTAGAACCAGAAAATGGAATAAAATGGCCATTTAACCTGAAGTGAGAGGAAATGAAGTTAGATGTAGAAACTTTTTTGCCTGTAAGGGCCTTAAACACTGGATTGCCAAGGGATGTTCTAGAATCTCTTCCCCTTGGGACTTGTAGTAAAAATATGGTATCTCAGTAGTTTGGGAGAATTTGGTTGTGGCCTTGCCTTCCGAATGACTTTTCAGGGAGCCTTCTCAACCCAGAATTAATGCTTCTAATAATTAAGCGCAAGGTTTAAAAAAGGATGTTTGGAACCTAGAACTTTAGGGAGGTGGAATCTATGTAAAGACAGACAGAACAACAAGGAAACTTGGTCCTCTCCCTTGCCTTGTGCTGTACTGAGCTGTCCATTCTGATCAGCCCTGCAGTTTTGCATTTCCCCCCAGACAACTTGTCTCCCTGGTTTGGAGAGTTATAAAAAAAGGGGGCTGTCATGCAAATATGCTTTCCCTGAAGTCCCAATGTCCAGCTGGGGCATGATGGGGACCAAGGGATACACAGCAAAGAGAAGAGAGGAGCAAGACCATATTTGGGGCTTTGGCAGGGCCATGGCAGCTCTCGCACTGACTACCCTCTACCATCTCAGACCAGGATCCCCAGCGAGGATTGCCAGCTCTTCCGTGACTTAGTCTCTGGCATGGAGAAATAGTAAACAGGAAAAAAAATAAAGCATAATCAAATCTCAGAAGTACCTAGAACTAACTATGGGAGGAGCACTGGGAAGGAGTACCACGTTTTGAGCCCCTACTCATCACAGGTCCCAAGCTAAGGAGCCTTTACACTTACTCCCAGATCCTTCTGACCTTAAATTCTGTTTGTCCTTGGCAGGAGGGAAATGTGTACTGTGGTCTCAAGACTTGCCCCAAGTTAACCTGTGCGTTCCCAGTCTCTGTTCCGGATTCCTGCTGCCGGGTGTGCAGAGGTAGGTACCCCGTATTCCAAGAAGTAGGGCTGCTGTTGGAGTTAGAAGAGAGGAAAATACCTGCCCAGTGTCCTAGGAAAGGGAAATTTTCTATGGTAGCCTTAGTTTATAGTCAGGGGGTGGGGGCAGTTGATTCACAAAAGGGAGAAAAGAAAAAACACTGATTTATAAAAATTTTTTTAATGTTTATTTATCTTTGGGGGGGGGGCGAAGGGAGGGGCAGAGAGAGAGGGAGACACGGAATCCAAAGCAGGCTCTAGGCTCTGAGCTGTTAGCACAGAGCCTGAAGTGGGGCTCAAACTCACTAACTGTGAAATCATGTCCTGAGCCAAAGTCAGATGCTTAACCAACTGAACCACCCAGGTGCCCCCCAAAAACACTGATTTTAAGGGCAATCACCTGAAAGAAACCACGCTGGAGTGTGGCAGGAGAGGAGTGAGCATCATCTACTGAGAAAGTGTCTCTGTCTCTTCTCCCTTAATCTCTTCTAGCTTTTACTGTGTTGTAAAACACAGGCCATTACCATGCACAGCCTTAAAAGGAAGAATGGGCCTTGCAGAGCATTGATGTGACCACTTTGAAGACTGTTCAGGGCAAATTTAGGTATATTCTTTAAAACCCCACAGTCCAAAGGCAACAAACTCCATAAAAGCACAATGGAAGGCATCATCTTCTCAAATTATAACCCCAATGGCATTGGTGTCTTCTCAAGCCAATTTTTTCTTATTTGGTTTCCATTTCTTTGATAATGGCACCATTTTTTTCCCTCTAGATTCCTAAAATCAAGCATAATCACCTTTAATTTCTCCCTTATTGCCTCTTCTCAGATTACTGAATCTATCAGCAGTCTTCTATCTGTCTCCTTTCTGGCTCTCTAGCAGTATTCTAATTTTGTCTTCTTTCCTTCCATCCAATTAGCATATTTATTGAGCATCCACTTACTATATGCTCAGCCCTGTGCCAGAAGCTAGATACATATTGGTAAATACAGTAAACATAGAGGGCAACACTAGACTATATGGCATCTTTATGCAAATTTAAAAAAGAATCCTTTTACCTAAGATACCTTACTGCCATTTGTCAGAAAATCTTTGTGAATGCACCCCCTTAAACTGCAGCACATGTATGCAGTACACACCCTCTACAACTGTATGCAGCATACATAGCAGCGAAGGTATGTTGTGGAACTCACATTCTACCATAGAAGACAAGTCATAAACAAGTAAATAAAAATCTAAATATAAATATGTAAGTACCATGAAGAAAACAAACAAAAGACTGAGGGAACAGCATTTACATTGAGTGGGTGGGAAGGCCTGTCTGAGGTGACGTTTAACCTCTCACTTGAAAGATGAAGAAGAGCCTTCCATGCAAAGATCCTGGGGGAAGAGCATTCCAGGCACAAAGAAAAGAAAATTCAAGTGCCTCAGGCAAGGAAGAGCTCAGAGCATTCAAGGAATCTGATGATCAGTGTAGCACAGTGATTGTAGTCAACAGGCCTGAGATGAGGCTGAAGAAGTGAACGAACAGGAGTCAGACCACGCAGGACTTTCAAGGCCATGGGAAGGAGTTTGTATTTCAGTTTTAAAGTACATTGGGAGCCATTGTGAAGCAGGGCTCCCATTGTACTTACGAAGTACCTAAGGTATCTTAGGTAAAAGGATTCTTTTTTAAATTTGCATAAAGATGCCATATAATCTAGCGTTGCCCTGTATGTTTACTGTATTTACCAATACAGTACACATACTTAATACACATACAGTACTTAAGAAGAAGGTTGTGAGCAAGGCATGACATGAACCAGTTGATGTCTTACAAGATCTCATTGCTCTTGTGTCCAGACTAGATTGGAGGGAGGCAACAAAGCAAGGGGAGGGGTGATGAAGAAGGCAAGCGGAGTAGTCTCTCTAGTGTGAAAGGGCAGGTGCCTGGTGTAGGGACACAATATAGAGTAGTGGTTCAGACTGGAGCCTCAGGCTGCCTCGGTTCTAATCCCATTCCTGCTACTAATTTCTCAGTGGATAATCCTGAGCAATGCATTCAACCTTTCTAATAAGCTTTAAAGGGAGGAGAATGTTAGCACTGACTTCCAAATGGTTGTAAGGTTTAAATGAAATAATGCAGGAAGAGGACCTAGCACAGTGTCTTGCATTTGGTGCAGGCACAATAATGAGAAATGAACAAATTTGAAATGTATTTACAGCATTGCTTCTCGACCATGGGTACATATTGGAATTACCTTGATAAATTTGCGTCCAGACCAGGGGTGGAGGGGAAGGTGATTCCAATGTGCAGATTCCAAGGTTGAGAACCACTGAGTTAGAGGGAAAAAATTATGGGATTTGCTGATAGGGGATGGGCAGTTGACTCCTATACATTACTGCTAGTTTAATCTTCCAAAAACATAACCTTAACCATACTACACCTCTACTCAAAAGTCTTTGTGCTGGGGCACCTGGCTGGCTCAGTCGGTAGAGCATGTGACTCTTGTTCTTGGGGTCGTGAGTTCAAGCCTCACGTTGGGTGTAGAGCTTAGTTTTAAAAAAAAGTATTTGTGATGACACATATTGTACCTACTAATGCCAGTCACGGTTCTAAACAGTTGCTAGATATGAACTCATTTACTCCCATGAGGACCCTGTATGGTGAGGATGGTTAGTATCCCCATTTTATGGATAACGAAACTGAGGCAGAGAGATGTTAACAGCCTTGTCCAGGGTTATGTAGCTAGTGAGTCGAGGAGCTAAGGTTTAAGTTCTGGCAGTCTAGCTCTTCACTCTGCCACTGAAAAGAATGGCTGCCTGTTGCCAGTAGAAAACATGTCAACCCCCTGACTCAGACATTGAAGGCCTTCCACGCTGTAGCTTCAGCTAAACTTTTTAGGCCCACATTCCTGCATTTGTATACCTCAGGTTCTACTCACAGCGTTCCTGCGCTCCCTTCCCTTTGTACCTTCACTCTCCCTCCTCAAGATTTCTCCAAGTCCAGTGTGCTTCAGAATCACCTGGAGAACTTTCAGATCTGCAGACAACTACAGAGATCCTGATTCAGTGCCTTTGGGGTGGGGTCCCGGATTGTCCCACTCTGAGGCAGGTGGTCCATAAACCCTGATTTGAGAACCCATTCCTAAGACCATGTAGGTGACTGGAGGCAGCCCCAAACAGTGGTTTACATTTGAGCTTAGTGCACTTAAACTGAACATGTTAAAAGTCTGAAACCTGAAAGCAATAGTAAAGTAACGAATGTCAGTCTCTGATTGGTCAGAGCATCTAATTCCAGCCATATAGCAGCCAACTTTGGGGTGAACCAGTGACAGCTGGCTCATGATAAGGAACTGGGGGGAATGGCGGCCTAGGTAACAACTGCATGTGTACAGCAAGATCTCAGAGGAGGGAACACCGCCTCTTTCTGGAAAACCCTTTTCTGTCCATCTCTGCCTGTGGAAATCCTTACAGGTTTCTCAAGACATACCTCACATACAACTGCCTCAGATTCTGATGCAGGCAGTCCTCTGGTCACATTATGATAAATACCAGACAGAAGGCCTTTCTCTCTCCTCTGCCTTCCCACCTCCATCCTTAATTTCTCCACCTCGAAATCCTGCTTATCCAACGGCCAGCCTGTCACCTCCTCCATGAAGCACTTTTTATTTTTTTATTTTTAAAAAAATATTTTAATATTTATTTAATCTTGAGAGAGAGAGAGAGACAGAGAGAGAGAAAGCAGGAGTGGGGGAGGGGCAGAGAGAGAGGGAGACACAGAATCTGAAGCAGGCTCCAGGCTCTGAGCTGTCAGCACAGAGTCTGATGCGGGGCTCGAACCCACAAACTGTCAGATCATGACCTGAGCCGAAGTCGGCTGCTGAGCCACCCAGGCACCCCTGAAGCACTTTTTAAAATCCTGTACATTAGGAGTAAACCTCCCTCCTTTCTGAGATTCCTAAGCATGTAACGGGCCCTTCTCCAGTAGCATCTATCACTTTTGTTTTTCGTTGTGTGTGCCCATGTCTTATCCACCCTACCAATTAGAAGCTCCTTAAGGTAGAAACTATTTCTGGTTCATCTTTTTTTTCCCTCTCACTGCTCTAGGGGGAGAAACGCACACTAGCTTTGCAGTATTGCCAGAAAGTTGTAGTTTGAATTAGAAGACGCAACAAACGTATGATATTATTGTTGTGTTTCCTTCCTCTGAGTTACTGATTGACTGTGGTAGGTAGTGCTGGCTATATATTGGCTCATGGTCAGTAGGAAATCACCTGGTGTCATGTCTGATCCCCAGGTGGTTTTTCCTCACCATCACACTTCAAGACACTATAATTAATATTTATTTTAGGAAGAAATGACTGTTCTGAGTACCAGTTATGCTCATCCTCCTCTTTTTTTGAGAGGAGGAAGCACAGAGAGAGAGGGAGAAAGATGCAGAGCATGATATGGAGCCCAATGTGGGGCCCGATGTGGGGCTTGATCCCACAACCGTAAGATCATGACCTGAGCCAAAATCAAAAGTCAGAGGCTTAACAGACTGAGCCACCCAGGTGCCCCTATATGCTCATCCCTTTTGATATGCTCTTTTTAGTGGTTCTCACAAATCAGTATGGACTTAATCATGGCCTGATTTGGTTTCTACTTCAATAAGGCTCTGGATCTTTCTGTAGCAGCCTCTCTCAGTGTGTGTGTATGTCAGTACAGCTGCTACATTTAAGCCAGAAAAGATGGGTATTTTGTTCCTCATCTCCCTGCGCATCTTTGTCCCAACCTGAGTCTGCTCCAAAGGGAAGAGAGTCCATACAGAGCAGAGGTATACATTTGGCTGCTAATATAACCAGCTTGTTGCTCTGGTCCAGTCATCAGGCTGAGGTTATTTTGTTTGGGGCAAAGGGTACAATGACAAATCTAAACTGAAGGACAATCATAAAAGAAAGGAAACTGCCACAAGACAGACATATTTTGCATCTGAGAGACAATGTGGTGCAGATGACATAGGCTCTGAAGCCAGAAGGACACAGATTTGCTTTTACTCAGCTTCCACCTACTAGTGGTGTTACCTCGGGCAAGCTACTGGCCCACATACAGCCTCATTTTTTAACAGCTCTGAGAATGGAGATATATAATATCTATCACCCATGGAAGGGCTGTAAAAATGAACTGAGATGACCTAGAGAGCTGGGGAGGGAGAGTTTTCTACAGAGTTATTGCTTAGTATGAGATAATTTTTACATTGCATTAAATATTATGGAATTTATTGGCTGGGGATTCAGGTACAATTGCACCCTCTCCTCTGTGTCTGATAGTCTTGCCTCTTTATTTGTTTAATCTCCGTTCACAGAGTCCCCATCTGCAGAACACTTCTCTCGTCACAATTCACATTTCTTTTCTCATGTCCTCAGAAGCAACACATAAAAGCAAGGTATTACCGATCACATATTGTTCCTTCATACACCTGACAGTTCATGAAGTTCTTCCTCTGCCGTCTCTTCTGCAGCCTAAATAAGCCATCCTCTTTCATCTTGCCCTATGAACACTGAGTCCTACACTTTCATAAAATTAATGCCTTTTTCTCTGCCTTTAATTTCTTTACATCTTTCAGTTGTATATAATGTGATTGAATCTCCTTTGAAGTTCTCATTTTTGAAGCATCTCGCTATTTTTTTTTCTGTCAAAACGCTGTGTTTCATAAAGGTATGTCTTGTATAAGCATATTACTCATGAGGCAGAGAATGCAGACACACTTCTCCCCTATGCTGACCACCCTAATTGCAGGCAAAATACTGCAGAAGAAACAATCTTTGGAGTGCCGAACCTGGAAACCTTAATATAAAGGGCCCCTTTGAAATCGGCTCTCTGCACTGTCACCAAACACTAGTGTGTGCCTCTCTTCCTGTGTCTAATAGTGATATCAGCCACAGATTGAATCTCAACCCCAGCCTCAGTTATTTAGACATGCCTCTGAGCCTAGGACAGTCAGGAGAGCGTTGGCATGGGGTGTGACATTGCTGGCACTTGAGCAGACCTCATCTGGACTGGAAGTGAGTGCAACCAGCCACTGGAACCTTAAGGGAAACTTTATCAGAAGAAAAAAATCTCTTTGGAGATCGTACGACTGCCACATTCTGGGCAGGCAGGCCTCAAACCCAAACCCACCCCCAGTTTCCCTCTACCATTTATCATTACTGCTTCCTGTCTCCTGCCTATCTTGCCAAGGCAAAGGGGAAGGCTATGTACTTGGACTCTAGACAAGGGAGAGGTTTTTGGGGTAGGCTCTCAGCCACATCGAGAGCCAAGCCTGCATGGACAGTGTACATAGGTAGCACTTACTATGTGCCAGGTGGTGGTCTAAGCGCTTATGTGTGTAATACTCTGTTTAACCCTCACAACAGAGTGGGAACAGTTATTCTGTTGTATTATACACCATTTGTTGTATATACACCCACTGTATGGATTAGGAAACCTAGGCACAGAAGTTAAGCGATTGGCCCAAGGATTTGTGGTAATAAGTGGCAGAGCTAGAATTTGAACCTTGTTTGCCTGGCTCTAGAGTCCCAAGTTCTTACACTACCTTGTGGGAGCTGTTCATAGAACAGTGAAAAGGGACCTCTCCTGGTTCCAGGGAGTAGAGGGGCAGAGAGAACATGCCTGCACATTGGCATAGGTGGATAATCCTAGGAGAGTAACCACACTACTCAGCTTTCCCCAACATGGCCTCAACATACCCACTCCCAACCACAGGGGAGCACCTCTATTCCACCCCTCTCTCTTTATAGGCTTAAAGAATGTAAATATCTACCTTCCTTCATCCTGTGGACATTTCTAGAGCAACTGCCAAGTACCGAGTGTGTGCTGGTGCTGGATATACAATGGGGAACAAAACGAACATGGAGCCTGCCCTTGCAGAGTTAAATGGGCAAGACACCATTTAGCAAATAATGTCACAAGAAAATATAAAATTATAACTGTGCCGCATGCTACAAAGAAGGGTGTTGGAAAAGGCAATAATTATGAGGGGTTGACCTAGTCAGGGAGGTGAAGGAAGACGCCTAGGATTGTCTCTCCAGCCTCAACTCACACCATATTCCTCTTCGCTGTCTGCATCCCTGGGTAAGGAAGGATTGACTCGAAAGTTAGGGACATAACTAGTGGCGGTCTTACCCTCCCAGGATCCCCAACTTCTGATCCCACTTTGAAACCAGCCACCTCAGGCTGTAGGAGTGTGAATAACTGTTATTCCTCCACGGTACATGTGTGTTATACTCTAGCCCAGGCTTTTCTTCTTACAGAACTATTGATCATGTTGGTCAGTGCCTACCGTAACTTACCACATTCGCCAATGTGAGTCCTTCAGATGGTTTTTATTTTTTATTTTTTTAAGTATGTTTATCTCTTTTGAGGGAGAAAGAGACAGGGAAAGTGGGGTAAAGGCAGAGAGTGAGGGAAAGAGAATTCCAAGCAGGCTCTGCACTGGCAGTGCAGAGCCCGATGCAGGGCTTGCACCCACAAAACTGTAAGATCATGACCTGAGCCGAAACCAAGAGTCAGACACTTAACCGACTGAGTTACCCAGGCACCACCTTCAGATTGTTTTTAAAGGTGCTCTATAAACCAATCTCACCCTTCCTTAATGCATCCTCATTTCTCGGACACCAACACACACATCTTCTACTCTAGGGTGGCTGTTCTCTGTGTCCTAAAATAGGCCATATTCCTTCCCACTTTCACTCCTGTTACATGCCTCTCTTAGCTCTTACTTCCCACAAGCTTGGAATAGCTTCCCTCCTCCCTTCTACGGATTAGGATCCTACCCATCTTTCAAGAGCCCAGCTAGAGGCACACCCCTAACTGATCACTCTAGTCGTCATGGGGCCTCTTCTTGGACCACTTTCAGGACTTAGTCTGATTTGTAGAGTCCAGCATTTCAACATATTTTCTTGGATTGTTCATCATTTCACAGATCTTAGCTCCTTAACTGGGAAAGAACCACCTTCTTCCTCTGTTTCCCCTAGCATAGAATTAAGCATATCTTGTGGAAGATTTGTTAAAAAGGAAGAGAGCTACAGCTATGGAGAGCTCTTGACATCACTCCCCAAGTGCAGTCCCATCTAGGGAGGCATGAGAGATGGCTGAACTTACAACTTACTTGACCCAAGCTCATTTATCCAACACATTTCCAAAGAGCCCAAGGAGAAAGTAGAATCTCTTTTTATGAAGTTGAACCATTTCTGCAAACTCCCTCAAGGTAACTGAAACTGAAAGCAACTGTTTAAAAGCAATTTGTCAGTGCCCAAAACAACTGCCATTTTACGTGAGACTCTCAATTTCTCTTTCCAAAAAAGCAGCAGAATCACACCTGAGATGCCATCTTGGCTGGGACCCAGAGATCTTGAGGAAAGTGGTGTGAGATATAGTTCAATTTTTTTAATGTCGTAAAAATCTACCCAAATTCGCTAAGTCCACCAAAACTGGAAAAAATAACAGCAGCTCCAAATATAGATCCTCTAGCATTGGTTCTGGTTTAGTTCACATTTTCTGCAGAAACGCTACCATCTCCAGGTCATGATGATAGGAAGGAAGCATCGTTAACAAGACACACTTCTCAAAAGAAATTAATAAAAGTAAAAATGAAGTCAGTCATTGATGATTTTCAAGTTGGTGTGCTCTCCCCTAAACTTTAATATGCATTAAAACACTCCGATCTTCTCAGAGCTACAGAAAAGTCTGACCACCATTAATAAGCCCGTTCTCAGGTGAACTGTTCAAGTTCATGAAGATAGGACTGTCTTAGAGATCTCCAACCCTTGGCCTTCCTCTCTTCTTCCAGATTCCCGCTGGAAGCTGTCTTTTGCAATGGAAATTTCCCACGTTGTGTTTGATTCTCTCTACATACACTGTACTTAGACTTCATCTTTATGAGCTTGCTGACACTCCCAGCACTCCCTCCCCTCTGCAGTCATTGTGTTCCTTCTTGACATGTCTTTTATGTGTAGCATGTGTCTTCTTAGAAAGCCCTTTAGACAGTGGATGGGGACAGCAGTGACCTTCATACCGCGCTTAATGAACAGTGCCGATTCCTAATTGGCCGTGTGGAATAAATATGCCATCCTACTCTGGGATTGGAGAGTTTTTCATATAAGAGTCTGGTTCTACAGTAAAAATAAGGAATTCCCCATGAAGCATTTCGGAGCAAGTATTTCTTCACAGGTTAAAGCCACTCCCTTCAGCCCTGTTCTTTGAACCACTTTAAGGGACGCCATGGTTGCCCAGAAACACATGGCCACATGTATCCATTCTTCTCATTGGAACACTCTTTATGAGTCTAGACCCCAGTATTTCTAGAAACGAGTCTGATTCATTGACTGACAGCATCAACAGAGGAAAAAGAAACATGAGCAAGAGGAGCGATGTCAGGCAGAGGAAGCCCTATTTGAATATTACCTACTCGACAACTTTAAGAACTTACGACAGCTTTCCATTCATCCCCAGGTTGACCAGCCACAAACGTTGATAGATCTCTGAGCTTCCCTTCTCCATATGCATTGTTTTCCATTTATGGATGTGATAGCACAGGACTCTTTTTATATTTGGGTACTTGGACTTTTACCACTCCACTTTATGAGTATAAATTACACTGTCTCCCAGTAAAGCAGATATTTGTCCTCCTCAGCCTCATTTTATGCCAAGAGAGAATACAGGATTTCATTACAACTCAAACTCCTCTTTGAAAAAGCTAAAAATGAAGAGAGGACTAGCACAATTATGAGACCATCTAAACCAGTCCAGAAGCCATGAGCTGAAAGAATCACTGCGGCCATTGTTTTTTTGTTTGTTTGTTTTTGTTTTTGTTTTTGTTTTTGTTTTTACTGTATCCAGGATCCTGGCTTTCAAAGTGGAATGATGTAAACATGAAATGATTCCCTTTTTGTGTGCAGGCATAAGTGTTTCTCTTACTGCTAGGCTTCATTTGATTGTTTAATCTGCATCCTTTCCTTCTTAGGTACCTCACAGGCTCATGGGAGTCCCTGTGGTTGGGTTTTCCCCATGGGTAAGCCACTCTTGAGGAGGAGGAGGAGGAAAGGATGGGAAGAAGAGGGGAAATAAAACTGACACTCACATAACACTTGGTGTGCCAGGCACCGATCTCAGCTCTTTGTGCATACTAATTCAATTCATTCTCACAGTCCCCCCTGGATAGGCATTATTGTCCATTTTAGCAGTAAGCAAACTGAGGCTCAGAGAGGTTTGTCACTTGCCCAAAGGTGCACAAGCAAGAAGGGGCGGAGCCAGGATTCGGACCCAGGCAGTCTGGCTTGGGTTGCTCTCTCAGCTGTGACTACTGTGTCACCTCTCAACTTGGGGATGTAGAGCAACTTTGGGGACTCTGAACTCTGAGGCTACTGGGAGGAAAGGACTTTGTGACAGTTCTGCTCCCCAGGGACCAGATACAGGAACACTTCCAACAGATTTATTGCGACAACTCAAAGACCCCTACTTCATTTTTTTAATTTTTAAATATTTGTTTATTTTTGAGAGAGAGAGAGAGAGGGAGGGAGGGAGAGAGAGAGAAGGCAGGGAAGGGACAGAGAGAGAGACACGGAGACACAGAATCTGAAGCAGGCTCCAGGCTCTGAGCTGTCAGCACAGAGCCCGACGCAGGGCTAAAATCCATGAATGGCGAGATCATGACCTGAGCTGAAGTCAGATGCTTAACCACTGAGCAAACCAGGTGCCTCTCAAAGACCACTATTATAATAAACTTCAATTATTAGGTCATAACACCACTGGAAGAGCAGAGTGTGGGCTCTGGGTACCATCTTGCTAATAGCTTCTCTCTCCTCTCTCCCATGATTCCATCTTGCAAGCACATGAAACTCTTATAATGGTCTTTTTTAAAGTGTATTTCTGAGTTTTCTGGATAAATGCTTTTGTATTCCTTCAGATTTGGCTGGCTACTCCTGGCAAGAGTTCCCCTTTGTCTGTGTCTTAGAGTTTCTCAAGCAGATACTTTCTTTAAAATGCTAAGAGCTTGTATCAACAGCCCAGTGAAGTTCTTTATTGGACAGTGAAGTATTTTTTAGAAAACCTGACTGTCCACAAAACACTGGAGGACTCCAGAAGTACTGTATAATCATTCTTGTTAGCTCAAACATCTACCAGTGGAGAATCCTCATACCCCCGTTCTTTAAAGCTGCGCTCAAATTTCAGCGTGCTTGCTCCCTTTCAATAGAATTTGTAGAATTGGACGTTTGGCAGAGGCCCCCAAGTCATCTGCTTCCTCTCTGTCTTTCATCTCCAGCTTGGGTATTGTCTACTGGCTATAAAGTGTCCCATCCCAGAACCTGGCACATAGTAGGTGGAGATTTCGTGATCAGTGTCTTTCTCTCTGCCCTCTCCTGTTGTCCCTCAAAAGCCCTTTAACTACATGCCCTGATTCTGCTGATTAGGACGAGTTCCTCTGAAAGTGCAGAGATCACTTTCCCTGGTCAAAGGGATCACTCCCACCCCTCCATCTCAGGGATTCATTTCATTTCTATGCGCCTTATGATTAGAGCAACTTTGTAACTTATCCAAACCAAGACGCTTCTGAAAGTGAGAGGGCAGTCTTACTAATTTTGCCTGGCAGAAAAAGAAGTATGAAACTGGGTTGTCCCAGATAAATCGGGACCTATAAGCGTGCTGTTTATGATGTTGTGTGTGGTTCAGAAGTGGCCACATGCTGGCGTAGTTTTGCTTTCTGAGGCTTATCTTCATGGACATCTAATAATCTTGCTGTACACTTAGTCCTTCTGAGAGGACACGGTTTACTTCTGTGACCCTACTCAAGCCAACTGGAGTTTAATGGAAGCAGTGGGAGTTATAAACAGTCTGAATTTTAGCCTAGCTCTTGACCATTTTACAAATGCTTGTACTCCATTTCTCAAATTATCAGAAAGCCAAGCCATTTCAGCTCCATAGGGTACCACTCAGAATATAATTGAGGTTTGAATAAACAACACATGTGGCTTTTAAGGTTAAACGAATATTGTTTGACATACAGTACACTAGAGTTGTTTTTCATTTTGGTTTTAAAAATTGGTTAAAATTACATCTTGTTGCTTCTCGGAATTAACTAGAATCCATCTGTCTCCATTAGAATCACTGTTGGTTTTTTTTTTTTTTTTTTTTTGCTTTTGGGTTTTTTTTTTTTTTAAATAAAGCCTTGGTGGAAAAAAGCATCTCCCTCTTAGTCAAGATAATTTGCCAGTGAATCGGGGAAAAAAGGAAATAAGCAGGTTTTCTGGCACTTTTTTTCCTGTATGTATTTTGTCTCTTAGATGTACCTGAGGTATAATATCTGAGATGGTAAATGGACTGACCTATTATCAGCTATCTGGACAGACTTTGCCCAGGTCTAGAGAACCACTTAAAGCTGTACAAAATGGAACATATAAGAAGATTCTTCCAGTTTAGCTACGGTTCAAATTATATGGAATAACTTCTTACTTTCAGAACATTCCAGCTCAGAGAATGCCATTTGGATGACTTCGAAAGCTCAAAGCCATAAAAATAGTAGTCACTTGTACTTGAGAATATATACATATATATATGTGTGTGTGTGTGTGTGTGTGTGTATGCATACATATATAGAAGTAATGGCTCCAGTAGTTTTTTGTGAAGTGAAATAATTGAGATTTAGGTGCACATGTCTGTTTGCCATTAAATGCTTAGGTGTTGCGACACATTCAACTGAACTTGTGTTATAGGATGTTACACAAGTTCATGCTAAAGCCCCATGCCTGTAGGAACCTCTACATCAAGCCCCCATGCTTGATCCTGACTTGTCTCTCCACTCACATAACAGGGACTATATGCTTCGAGATTCTGACCAGAGTCTAAGTATTTCAAGACACTACCTAAAAGCCCTTTGAAGACTCGAGGGTCTAAATGCAATAAATTGAACTTCTCAGAAGGTCATGCTAAGTATACGTTCTGCGTTAATACCAATCATTAAATCTACATGTACAAACACCATTTGATGCAGAGAGCTAATCTGTCATTTTTTCTTTTGTAAATTATTCCCTTTGGGGTCCTTAGATTAAGCTTTAAAATACATCCTATAACTTGTACATTTTGTTCTGCCGTTTGCTGGTGAGTCTCTTCTGGTTTCCAATCTTCTCTCTGGTTCCATATTTTCATCTGGCTCAGGACATTGCTTAGACCCACCACTGCCAGCAAAACCGGAACAAGTAAATTGAAGTTCATCCCCACTCAGTCTCTGTCAAGAGCACTGCCATTTCCCAGCTGTCCAGATTTGCAACCCTAGCATCATTTTACACTGTTTTCTCCTTTGGTGACCTCTTCCACTATCAAATCTCCCATTGGGATTGTACCATTTCTTTTTTATCTGAATTAGTCTGATTTGCCGCTTCTCCATTATTTTATAGATTCTCAGGGCCTGTCACATATTACTACAACAGCCTCTTGGTTGGTTCCCCAGATTCCAGTTGCTCCCCCACTAGGTGACACTCCATTGCCAGGAGAAGCTTCCACAGATACTATTTTTACTGTAGGAATCTCTACCCAAAAATTGGTAAGAAGATAAAACGTGAATTCTTCAAACCTCTTTCTGAAGTCTACACAGCAATTATTTACCACCCTTATATACTTCAACAACCAGTCTCCCTCCCCTCCTGTTTCTTTACCTCCCTATCCTCTTCACCCACTACCCCGCTCCCCATCACCCTCTTCCTTTCTCTCCACCATCCCCATTTCTCTTGTTTCACATCTGAACTTTCTACTCAAGCCACACCTTGCTGGCTGTCTCCAGTATGTTATTTACTGTTTCTAAAGCTCTGCCCCTTTGCAAATGCCCTTCCTTTCGGTTGAGCCACCCGGTGTCTACATCACCATGTGTTCATGCCCTGTAGCGTCTACTTCTAAAAACATGACTAATCCTTTTGGAAAGTTTTACACGAGTGTATCTTACTGATCACTCACCTCTTCAATATCTCCCAAGCACATAGATTCATTTGTATTTCTAGTTCTGCGTGTGTGTGTGTGTGTGTGTGTGTGTTAGGCTGTTTCCTGTGCTGACTTCTGTCACCTCCAAACATGTTGTAAAGATTTTGAGGGCAAGGGCCCAACCTGATTTCTCTCCTCCTCCTGCCTTAGTATCAGGCTTTCCACCCAAGAAACATCCAATACATATTGACTTTTAGGCATTATTTTCTAGATATAAACAAAGGTGAAATTATCTTCACTCTTTCAGGGTCAGTCAGGGTTTCCACATAGTCTGGATGCAGTCTTTGTCTGCCATCTTTACTCAGACTTGGAATAACCAGGAAAAAGTGAATTTACTATTGGCCAAGTACTGAATTCTGTATTTTTGACTGCAGTTCAACTCAGTACATATACTGAGCACCTAATGTGTAGCCAGGAACATGCTAAGTGCTCCAGTCCAATTATTTTCAAATTCTTGGACACATCAGAATCCCCAGAAGGGCTTTTCAAAACCCAGATCATTGTCCCCCACCCCCCACTGAAGAGTGACTTAGTAGGTCTGGGATGGGGTCCCACATTTTGCATTTCTAACAAGTTCCCAGGTAATGCTGATACTGCTGGTCCAGAGAACACACGTTGCAAACCAGTGATCTAGGCAATACAGGGGAATGTGTAAGAGTCTCTGGTTTCAAGGGATTTATGGCCTCTTCAGGGGGACAAGGAAGACTCAGGAAATATTTTACAACAGAGGATACTGTACAGTGTTTTAGTGTTCATTTGAGAAACAGTGAATGAGTACTATGTGCCCAGTGCTGTTCTAGGTGCTGGAGTTATATCAGTGAACGTGATAGACAAAAATCTTTGTTCTCATAGAAGAATTCTAGTGGAGAAAGCAGAAAATAAAACAAACAAACTGTATAAACCGTAAGATAGTGTTAAGTGTTAAAAAGAAAAGGCCAAGAGGGAAGATAAGAAATATCAGAGGGTCATTGAAATTTTCAATAGGTAGTTAGAGAAGGCCTCTCATTTCCATCACTTGACAAGTATTTTATTGAGTGACTCCTATGTGTCAGGCACTGTTTTAGATGATGGTGATACAGCCATGAATAACATGAATAAAAAACCCTGCCCCTATAGAATGGACACACTTATTTGGAAGCCAGGAAATCTGGGGTTTGGGGTGTTAATGCTCATTATGTGACTGTGAATGGCTGCTTGCACTCTCTGAGCCTTTCTCCATCTGTAAAATGGAGCAGTTGGATGAAAATCTACTTGGAGTCCTGTATATCTCTAAGACTATGGGATGCTAAGTCCTTTAGGAAACCAGAAATATGTAAGAGTGCTTGAGGAAGATGTTGTACAGTAGGTGAAACTTAAATTGTTTGCATAGCTGTATGGGAGGTATGGGTGTGGGAGATGGGCAGATAATTTCAGAAGAATAACATGAGCAAATGCATGGAAGCAAGAATAGGAGCCACATTTTCCATAAAGAGCAAAGGGTCAAAGGGCTCTCATTGTAGAGTAGCTGAGATAGTTGGGGAAGAGGCAAGTACTCATAAAGATGAGGTGGGGGCTAATTATATACAGTATCGAATGGGAACACATTGAGAGTTTTGATCAGGGAATGATATGATTACACTATCATTAATCTAGTAACTAGAGTTAAATCTTGACCATTCATAATTTTGTCCATAAGATGATCTTTAAATCATGAAGGGGCTAAAGCCATAATTTTGTTATATGTCATTACCTGATGATAATATTGCTATCAGAGGAATTTCGAGGTCCTTTTCAAGTCCTAACAGCCAATTTTCCCTCACAGTACTCTCATCTTTGAACTAGTAACATGTTACTATGTAGACATGGGTTTTGAAAGCTTGGGGGATAAATTAAAATAGAAAATTCTTAATGCCGATACTTTTGGGTATTTCTTATTATCCTATGAAATATATGGTTGATCTGATGGTAATACTAAGACCAGGCTCTTCCCATCAGCTTGTTTGGTCATAGATAACACAAGGAAATATCCTTGGAAATTGTCCTATTGTTTGTGATCTTTCATTGGCTATGGAATATCACCATCTTGTGCTGTGTTTGTTGTTCTCAAGGCTAAAAGTAGGATCTTCCTCCCAAAAGCAGTTACTCTGGAAGATGGCAGTGATAAGGGTTCACTGTTCAAAGAGTAGACACAGAGACCTAGGCGAAGGTATCTCAGACAACAATAGACAAGTACATCTTGGATACTGGTTATGTAAACACTAACGATTGCAAGCTTTACCTTAACTTTCAGACCAGGTCATACCTTTTTAGAGACATAATGGTAAATTTAACCAATTATGACAGACCAAATCCTCAAAACTCTAATTTTTAAGGGTAGTTTAAACACAAGTTACATATGACCTGCAAAAAAACTTAACTGTCATGGGAATAAAATAATCAAAAGGGAGGCTGATGGCTGTGTCACAGTGGAAAGTGATTATTTTTGTTTCCCAAATCTTGTGCAATGTTGATGGGCGGAATCTTTTAGAAGGTGGCAGCTTTCTTCAGAGTTGCTTTGAAAATGAGGCAGACCCAGAGAGAAATCTTCCAGGCTCACTTTTTGAAGGACAGCCATCTTGACAATGGCTAAGCTGTCTGGAGAAATTTGGGATCATAGAACCCAAAATGTTGCTAGGTCACAAGGGTGATGGTTTTCCCTTCTATATATGTATGACTCTTTCCTCATTTTGTAATCAACAGGGGATGGAGAATTGTCATGGGAACATTCTGATGGTGATATCTTCCGGCAACCTGCCAACAGAGAAGCAGTAAGTGTGAATAGCTCAAATAATTCAATACTCCACAGCACCAGGCCAAACTTTCCTCTCTCCATGGCTATTATCCCAGCAACTCCATAAAAGGGCCCCTTTCTAACACCACTTCTTTTCCCTTTCCTCAGACAATTAAATAGCATTATCACCCACCTATCACCATTTAAGTACACTGTACGATTGGTATCCAGGGCCAGGACACGTGCACAAAGAAATCACAGTGCCCGCCCTTAGGTACCCCTCATCTAGATCAGAAGTTGGTAGACTTTCAGGATGACTTGCCAAATCTCTGTCTTCTGGAAGGAAGGCAGGTCACTACCTCTGTCCTCCATAGTGAGGACCTTCTGTGGGATTGTAAGATAGGTCCACCCATCCTTTTGACAGGGGTACTGTGGACGTGTCTCCACAAACCCTCTCTGAAGCCTTAGGTTTACAGCTAAAAGAGAGAAAACATAGCAGGCTGGATATTCCTTCCCCACCCTACAATATCTTATTTCCATGCGGAGTGCTAACCTCATAAAAAGCCTCTCTACGTATAGCAACAGTATCTCTTCTCCCTTTGTATTTTGAAGTAATTAAGAAAATGCAGTCCCTCTCTAAAATTAATCATATGGCCGGGGTGCCTGGGTGGCTCAGTTGGTTGAGCATCTGACTTCAGCTCAGGTCATATATCTCACAGCTCTTGAGTTCAATCCCCGAGTCAGGCTCTGTGCTGACAGCTCAGAGCCTGGAGCCTGCTTCAGATTCTGTGTCTCCCTCTCTCTCTGCCCCTCCCCTGCGCTCTCTCTCTCTCTCTCTCTCTCTCAAAAATAAGTAAACCATTAAAACTTTTTTAAGAAACATATGGCCAAGTACAGCGTAAATACCTCAAAATTCTTAAAATCTGGAAAGATGTTCCAGTTCAAGGAATCTATCTTATTGAAGGACTTATAAAAGTATGCAGAGTGTACAAAGGCATTCATTGCACATAAATGTGCATTCATTGAACCCCCGTACAGAAAAAGCGTACGGGGCATTCAGTGCAGTATTATTTTCATAAGAGCAAAATAAATGGGGCAACAACCTAACCATGAGCAATAGGGGCTTGGTTAAACACACCCCATCTGTGGCACATGGTGCTATTGTTAAAAAGAGTGCAGGGCATCGAAATATACTAAGGTGGAGGGGTCCTCAAGATATATAAACGAAGCAAGGTGCAGGACACAACTAGCATTTCCTTATGTAAACATCGTGTGTGTGCATGTGTGTACATACATATGAAAAGATCTGGAAGGTGTCCTAAACCAGCATGTTAAGACTGGTAATCTCAGAAGGGTGGAAGTGGGTAGGGGGACAGGGAGCATTGGATTTTTCACTTTATCTTTTCTGTATCATTGGCTGTTTTTCAATGAACATCGATTTGCTTTGCAATATATAACATTTATTTTTTTAATGTTTATGTATTTATGTATTTATTTATTGAGAGAGAGAGAGAGAGAGGGTGCAAGTGGGGGAGGGGCAGAGAGAGAGAGAGAGAGAGAGAGAGAGAGAATCATAGGCAGGCTCTGCACCGTCAGTGCAGAGCCTGATGCAGGACTCGAACTCACAAACCGTGAGATCATGACCTGAGCCGAAATCAAGAGTCGGACGCTTAACTAACTGAGCCCCCCGGGTACCCCTTCAGTATAGAACATTTAAATGATTTTTTTTATAACCTGTGGAATTATTTCTCGACCAGCATTTTAAGGAAGACAAGAGTCTAGGGAATTACAGGGCAAGCCCAAGGGTAGGGAGGGTGTGAGGAAGGTGTTGGTGGGGACATAATAAAATGTCCAGTATAAACATCTCAGTGTTACTTAGGCCATGCTTCTTGATCATCACGGGTGCCACTCTTGATTTGCCTGCACCCAGCTGGCCAACACCCTCAGCAGTGAGTTGAAGTGAAGGCCATTTGCTTTATTCTCTAGTCATATTATTTTCTAGACATTGCTGTTTCTAAATGAGTGCAGAAGGATTGTGGGTGGGGCAGAGATTAATACTCTGGTATCTCAAAAAAAACAGCAGTCCTGTGAGAGAGGATGGGCTTCCCAGTTCCTGGGTTAATATGGAGCCCGAGGATGAGTGAAATAGGTGATGGGGATTAAGGAGGGCACTTGTTGTGATGAGCAGAGGATGATGTATGGAAGTGTTGAAATCACTAGACTATACACCTGAAACTAATCTTAGACTGTATGCTCACTGACTGTTAAATGAAAACTTTAAAAAAAAAAGAAAAAAAGATTTTCTCCATCTAACTCGATCTGCTTTATAGTAAATGAAATTCCTCCCAGATCTGGACAGGAGATGATACCAGTCTCCATTTTCTGTGTTGTGAATTTCCTCTTTTTCTCAGCGCTCATTTTTTTTGTTGTGGTAGAAAGTTGAGAATGACTAAATTAGTGGCTATCAACCAGATGCCATTCTAACCAAATTTGGTCCTCAAGACACCTTAAGCTGGGTGCCCTGGTCCCCAAAGCTAAACATCTGTGGCCAGCTTGGTGGTCCTGCTGGGAATGCCATTAATTAGCCTTTCTTCTCACCCTCATATTTTATGTTGCCTCCAACTATACCCTGGCCTTTCCCTCTTTTCCTTCTTCCGAAACTGCTGGTGATAGGGCTGAACTTGATCCCGTACATCCTGTAGCAAAAAAGGTCAGGTACAGAATGCAGGGCCTTGAAATCATTATTGATTTTCAAAGGAGTTCAAGACCTATCTTTAGAAATAAACATTTGGGCCTAGTAGACCAAAATGTCCAGATGGTTCCACTTTATTATAAATAAATATTTTCCTTTGTTCTCAAAGGGGTAGATATTGTGGGATAGGATTTGAAATAATAAATAGCATCTGTAGTAATAGAAGAATATGTACCTGGCATATAGTAGGCACCCAATAAATCCGTGTTGAGTGAATGGGTATAGAAGGTGGGGTGAAGTGTGTGGGAGGGGCTTCTCATGAATGTTAATGCACAGGAATTTGTCCCACATCAGAGAGAGATGCTTCACACTCGTTGCTGGCCCAGCAGAAGGTAGGGGAACGCCTTCTGAATACCCTGTGCAGGCTCAGCTTTCTCTATGGGATCAAAAAAGGCAGCTCTTACAGGGCATCACCAGCTCAGCAGACTGTCACTTTAAGAGACCGTTCCTATTCACAGGGAACCATCCAAATGTCAGTTCGACAGAAGCACAGAGGATCGTTTCATTTTGCCACATGGGTTGCAAACCATCAGTTTACCAAGTTTCACGAAGTGCACAGGAAGAACCAGTGTCTCAATTGTAGCTCCTTTGTAAAAACCTGACATGGTTTCTGTTCAGTTTCCAGATCATAATTCCACATGTACTGGTCCTAGTACTGTAAAGGGGTGTGTGTGTGTGTGTGTGTGTGTGTGTGTGTGTGTTTTAGGGAGGGAGAAGTAGACACAGGGTGGAAAGCCAAAACATGAAAGCAAGCATAATTTTGCTTTGGACAACAGTCAACCTCTTGGTTTTGCCCCTGATAGATTACTCGGAGACTCACCACTCGAAAAGTGAAAGATTTAGAGATAGAAACAATAGGAAACAGATAAAAATCCACATCTTATTCCTGTTGTCAGAACAATAGTTGGGAAAGGAAACTGGCTCAAGTGTCTCCCAGACAGGGATGGTCCCAGGGTTCCAGTGATGAAGATACAGGCACTCAAGGTTGTGTGGATTATGACACATTTTGAAGACAGTCTTTAAGTTAAACTTTATATTTTGTGATAACTTTAGATTCACAGCCATAAAGACACTTGGAAGGCTCTCCCGGCACTGTACTGTTTTCCCGTCTCTGCCAGTAAAACCCATCTTAGACCTTAGAACAAGTAAGGAAGACATTCCTGGGGAACTTCCTACAATAATGGAGATTTTCTGCCATTAAAGAACTGTGTGGGAACCACTTCAAAAGTCTTAGTTATCAGCACTTCAAGTCAGGAAATCAAATAATACCAAAATATTGAGCAGAATAAAACAAGGCATAGCTGTATGGCCATTTCTACCTAACGAGTCTTGACCTGCTCTCTCGAGCAGGCTATTTACAGCTGGTTTTTAAGATAAGCTCCAATTTCATTTATGACTCAAAGGCGTTAATGCCTTTTTCTCTCTTGCTGTAAGTTACAAGTTCAGAATGGTCCCTAGTGAGCCTCTTTCATTCTCTTGTTTAATTGTTTTTAATGTTTATTTATTTGGAGAGAGAGAGAGAGAGAGCAGCATAGGGATAGAGAGAGAGGGAGACACGGAATTCAAAGCAGGGTCCAGGCTCTGAACTGTCATCACAGAGCCCAACGCAGGGCTCAAACTCACGAACCCCGAGATCACGACCTGAGCCAAAGTCGGGTGCTCAACTGACTGAGCCACCCAGGTGCCCCTCGTTAGACTGTTTAAGGGAGCAACCCCAATAAAACAGCCATTACCCTTAAATCAAAATCACACTTCACCACCCCCCATCCCCCTGGTGTGACCACTGTAGTGGACTTTACTATCTTAGCAGACTTTGATATTTTCTTCAGAGCAGCTTTTAGCCAAATGATGGCAGACCACTGAGCTTGACCACAAGTTCCTTTTCCCACTTTCTCCTTGTTTATTCCTCCTCCTGTTCATCTTCCTCTCTCCTCCTCTCCCCACTCCCACTCTCTTGCCATTTCCAAAAACTCCATCTTCATTATCACCCTGAATAAAACTCCTCTCCTGTCTAGCCTCGGTTTCTCTGTCTATAAAACCAAAGACTTAAAGAAGGCAGGGCTCCAGGGGGCTGATCAAAATCCTTGAGTCTGTGTGGTTGGTTTTGAATCATTTTTTCTCTAGTGTATGTCCAGGCTCTGAGTCCCTGGTACCCAAGGCCAGCTTTTCATTTTGTTCTCACCCTCATGAATCACAGAACTCCTTGTACTTTCAACTCGTCCTGGGTCAGCGACTTTCTCTCTCAAATTCTAGCCCTGTGGAACTCCCTCCTGTTAGCATCAGTAGGACACCCACCAGCCAAACTGTCCTCTCTGTGTTCCTTTGGCAAAACTTTGCCGAACTCCAGAAAGGACAGAACGCTCTGTAATGGTCTTTGTGGAATGTGAATGAAAAAGACATATGAGCCATTGTGGGAACGAAAAATATTTGCACTGAAAATCCCATCTGTGTACATGATAATAAATTGATGCAAATTCTTACTTGGGGTGAGTTTTTATAGCAATGCACCAGCATGGACTCTTCTTAGATTTAGGGAATTGCGTTTTCTTTCTCTTATTTGGACTCCTATTCTCTCTCCCCTTCTCCCACCAGTGCCTCCCCCCACAAAAGAGTAATACCAAGTCCCAAAGCTAAATTTGCAACATGTGTGTCTATGGACCATAACTGTAATAAATGTTTTATGGGATGCTGGGGTTAGGGAATCCCATAACTACTTTCCCACGATCCCCTGCTTTATCTAACACCGAACATAAGGATCTTCCTTTTAAATTGCCTGCGAAATTACTCATGGGTCTCCCCTCCTTTACCCTGAACAGTTGTCCCTAAAACATAATGTTATTTGGCTTTTTGCCTTAGGTTCTAACCTTCATTCATTCCATCCTCCTCTGTCTTCACTCTCCCTCAGCTCCTGGGAGAATAGTGGGCACATCACATGTCAAAGCCTTGCTGACAGAGGACTGATTGCATTATTTGTACTACAAGACTCTAAGCTTTCATTGGGGACCACAGCTTTCATTCATTCAAGTGTTTAACGAGCACCTTCTAGACACGACACTGTTTGGGGCATTGGAAACATACCAGTGAGCAAAACAAAGTCCTCCCCTCTGGCTGACATTCTGGTACTGCCCTACATGGTCAATTCTTTTATGCAGTGTCTAGGGTATCTGTATCCTGCTGTGTGACCTCATGCCATTGGCTGCATTTCGAGTCTCTGTGCCTCTTGTCTGGTCTATCCCTTCTCCATCCTATTCAGTGCACTGTATATATGATCAGGGATCAGTGCTTGGAGACACAGTTCAGAATCAGAACTGATTCTGATTATCTCCTTGCATCAAAAAAAAAAAATCCGTCAAAGGCTTCCACACCATCACCTCTGTTGCCTGCCAGAGAAAGTCCTCGCCCCTCAGCCTGTCATTTAAAGTCCTCCATGATCTGCTTTTGGAATGTTATCCTTCAGCGGTTCCCTTTTATGGACTCTATGTTCTTTGCTACACCTTCTCAACTTGGAAATTGCTGCCTGGAATATTCCTCACCAAGTCTGCCTGTGAAAAGCCTCTCCACCCTTTATGGCCCAGGTCTCACACTCTCCCCAACTGGAAGTTCTCTTTGGCTTCCTAATTTGCACAGTGTTTCCTGCTTTGTCCCCGTCAGCCTCATGCTGCAGGCCACTCCCTTAACTCTTAAGGTTAAAGCTCCTTAAGAGTTGCAAGTGGCTCCTTGGAAGCAGCTAAGGACATTTTGTTTACCCTTTTGGCTGTTTGCTCCCTCAGGTGATGCTAGTCTAGTCTTCTGCAAGCAGAGAGAAAAATCTCAGCATGTTGTCAAGGCTACTCTTCTTCATTCACATCCCCGTGTCTCTACCTGTGTGGGCGGACATGTAGTTAATTTAAGATCCGAGCTCATCACTTGAGGTCATCACACAGCTTCTAAGTGTGTATAAGTCCACTTTTGCCTTCTCACTGGTGGATCTGGGGGACTGAATTTGTCCTTGTCACTTTACAGAGACATTCTTACCACCGCTCTCACTATGAACCCCCACCAAGCCGACAGGCTGGAGGTCTGCCCCGCTTTCCTGGGGCCAGAAGTCACCGAGGAGCTCTCATGGATTCCCAGCAAGCGTCGGGCACCATTGTGCAGATTGTCATCAACAACAAACACAAGCATGGACAAGGTAAGGGGCACGCTCGTTTTGTGCCTCATCCACAGTCCCCTTCTTTGGATGGCTGGGCCTGGGAAGGGCCCTGTCTCCCATGCATATCAGACATTCACGTGAGGATCACTTACCATCAGGCCTCAAAACGTGTGTGTGGACAAATGACTCCAGGAGACTGTTAGGACTTCCCTAAATGCAGCCCAAAGAGCTTAGTTTAGATTTCAGTTGTACCCTTACTTAGGACAAAAGGCAAGAAAGCCTTGAACCTAATGGAGCCTCCGGCATTGTCTTGGTTGCCACAGGGGGTTGCAGGTCATTTGGGAAAGTTCCTTGGATCATTAACAGAACGAGAGCTTGTTTGTTGTCCACTTGGGCAGCCGATATTCACAGGGACTCAGTGCCAAACAAAGCTCTTAGCCCCATACCTTAGAAGTAGCAGTTCTTACGCTTCAGTGCACCCAAGACTCTCCCCAGGCCTCTTGCTAAAGGTATATATTCTGGACCCCACGCTCAGAGATTCTAATTCATATGAGGAGATTGTCATTGGAAATGAGTAATCTAGTAAGAAATCCAGAAACCTCCTGGCTGAGTACCAGGAGGACTGATCAGGTTAACACAGACATGCAGCCCACTCAGCCGACCAGCTGGCTACAGCAGGCACCCACACACGTCCGTGGCCAGGTCCTTCCTGCTCAGAGTTCCCTGGACCGCACCCCCACCCCAGTAGCGGGGTTGGGGGGAAAGGAGAAATTCAATCAAACAATTGACTGCTTCTTACTTTTTTAAGGCATTGTGTCAACCAGCTCTTGAGAGCAAGAGCTCAGCTGGTTCCTTTTTACGAAACCACGAACATGTTTTGTTTCCTTTAAAGGAAAAACAAATCAAAGCCAGTTCTCTGAATGGGTTAAAAGTAATAAATTATTAAACCAAATGATTGAATAACACGGGTGAAAAACAATCCGTTACAAAGAACTCCTACTATAAATCTCAACAAAGCTGGTCAAACCAAAGCTAGTTGATCACAGCTGTTACTAGTTAGATGTAAATTTCAGATTACAGATAAAAAACATTGCATCGCTTTTGAAACTAACAGGCTTAAAAGAGGAACATGCAAAATAAAAGTCTTGATAAAAAATGGCGATATATCAGAAGAATTGGAAATATTTACTATCGATCTGGGTTTGATTTGAAGCGTATTATTTTTGAAGTCCAAGTCCTTCTGATACGGATTTATGAAATGAGGAGGAGTAGGAGGTAAAGATGCAGTTTGGTTTTCAATCCTAAATTGTTTCCAATAGATACCATTTGCTCTGAGAGTATTTCAAAGCCTTAAAAAATCCTGTGAGGAAGTGGACTTTGAAAATCTTAAATCCCATAATTTCCATAGGCCTCTTCATTTTGGGGCAGAAGCTCATCCCTTGATTTTCTCTGTGTCCTACAAAAGGCTCATCTGGTTTACATTTTTTCATTGCTCCCATTGATTTGGATGTAGCAGTTCTTTCCTGACCTTTCTATTATAGTTCACTGGAGAATCACTTGCTCCCATCCCCAACCCACAATGCCCCAGCTGGATGATTCAAAACCATCTCAAGAGTTTGTTGGTAGGGAGAAGGCTGTGTTTCCCTCTAAAGGGTTGACCTCCCACTATTGCATCTCAGAGTGTAGACTCTCACCCAGTCTACATTGTTCCCTTAGTCCAAATGCTTAGGGGAGAGGGAATCTAGCTATATAACACAGGAGATCCTGCCCGCCCTTCTCCTTAGCATTCCTGCTAACAACATGCTCCTCTGAGACACACGTGCTTGGTATCCTGATTGAGTCAGAGAAGAGATGGAACTCCACTATTTTGAACATGAGTCCAGCCTCTGTGGGCATGAAGCAACGTACCCACTTGACCACATTGTCTTGAAGGCAGTGTCACTGTCTCCAGAGATGACAGGAGAGTTGAAGGCAGGAGACAGGTGACACATCCGGCCTGTCTCGTCATGGGATTCTGTCCACAACCCTGAGCCTCACAGTCCACATGTCAAGTCCCTGTTCCATCTCCCTGGAAGGTGGGGAGCTTCTCTAGTTTGGGTACCTGTGTTCTTGGAAATCTTTGCATTGATGGACCCTGCTAGAGTGCCCAGTACTCTAGCAATTCTTGCAAAGAACAGGAAAAGGCAGCCAACATCATCCATATTTCCTAATGTGACCCAGTGGACTTGAGGAGAAAGAAATAGCTCAATGATTCATCCTTCTGAGGCCATTGTCTTGCGGCCAAATCAGCCAATTCCTAGAAACGCCCCAAGTGGGGCTAGTTCTCCCACCCTAGCCCTGCCTTAAGTGATACAACCCACCCTAGAGATGTTGTTGATTGGGATGCCGACAGGTCTCCCTGGGTATGATGAAGTGGTGGGAATAATGAGAAACACACCCAGTCCCAGTCATGGCTTTAAAGTCTCCAGAATGTCTCAGCACTTTCAAAAAGGGAGACAGCTTATTCTCCGCCCTCCCCATTCGCAGCCCTGTATCGTTCTTAATCCTGGAATTTAGCTCCATGCCTTACAGGAGAAGCCAGGTATGTTTTAGTTGCTTTGCACTGCAGGATGTTCCTGTGGCCCGTTCCCTTCATAGCCTCCGCCCACACCCCCGCCCGGCCTAGAGCTCTTCAGATGCTTGCTCCTGCAAGGCCCCTCACAAAACACTGAGCCAGTGACTTCACTTCCAGCTCAGCAAATGGGAGACCACCAAAGGCTACCTGTAGGACAGGTGGTGACTCACTGTTGCTGAATCTCTGTAGCTACTGTGAGACAGGGCCCAGAGGACACTGCCCAAAGTGTAGGGGCACAAAAGGCTACCTTTCATGATCCTTTCCCTCTTGATCTCATTTTAGTGCCTTCCTTCCCATGCCAAAGAGTAGGCAGGCGCCATTACCTCCATACCCATCTGTGCTGGTGGATCAGACTCTCGATAGCATTTGATTTGCTTCATGATCGGAAGAAATTGGCCCTTTGGGAAGAGTGGGTAGTTTCTTCATCTAGCCTCCCTGGGCAGCCGAGCTCTCTGGGGGATTTTCATGCCAAGAAGCATATCCACTCGAGCCGTGCACATCTTTATGAAACTGCAGGGATTAACACTACAATCTCTTAGAGGTTCCTTATCCCAGAGATACCCAGGACAGATGGAACCCTGCTCCCATCTGCTTCCTGTACCCAGGAAGATGTACATTCCTTCATTTTAAGAAATATTTATCGACTGCTTACAAGGTACCAGGCACTTTCGAGCATCCAGAAGACCCTGAACGAAGACCCTGAATGGTTGCTAATGGTAGAATAGGAACCAAGCTTTTGGTGATTACAGAGACTGCTCTGTAAATGTAAGTCCATAGCCATGAAAAGGACGAAGGAAGCTTGATGTCTGAAGGGGTTCAGGATTTGGGTTCTGAGCACAGGGGCCCATTTCAGAGCCCTAGCCTTTAATTTCCAGCCCTGTGTTCTTTTCCAGTGTGTGTTTCCAATGGAAAGACCTACTCCCATGGAGAGTCCTGGCACCCCAATCTCCGGGCATTTGGCATTGTGGAGTGTGTGCTGTGCACATGTAACGTCACCAAGCAAGAGTGTAAGAAAATCCACTGCCCCAACCGGTACCCCTGCAAGTATCCTCAAAAAATAGATGGAAAATGCTGCAAGGTGTGTCCAGGTAAAAAGGCAAAAGGTGCGTTGGTTGGGAGCCCAGCCTTTGGTTAAATGAGATCCCCACATAGTCCTTCTCAATGTTCTTTGAGCATCAGAAACCTCATCAACCTGCCATATCCTTGTAATGATACTAGTTCTAACAATGAATTTCATTCTCGCCTCTCTTAAAGGGCTGATAAGATGGTTGCTTCGAAGAAATTTACTCCTCAGAAATAGACTGGGGATTTGTCCGTATCTGCTACACCTTTAGCCCCACATAGCCCCAAGTGCCAGACTTAAGCCTGGTTTTTCTAAATTATAGAGAAATTGGAGTATGAAGATTATACAGAAGAACAGTAGCACCTTTCATTGATGTCACTATTTCACTCATCAAAGCATAATCACATCCATTACCCTTTTGAGACCGGATGGGAGACAGGTGAGGTAGAGTGGAAGGAAAGTAGATTCTGGTCCTGAGCTAAGTTGCTGTGTGACCTTGGAAAGGTGACAGATCTGTTCTGGCCTTCATCAGCCTCATCTGCACAAGGAAAAGTTTGGAAGAATTAATCTCCAAGCTACCATCCAACACTACAATTTTATAATGATATTATTATTGCTCTATTGAAGATAAAACCAAAATGCATAGAGTGATGTGCTCTGAATCACACAAATAGATAATAAAGCCAAGGTTTGGAATTTGGGCCACTCATAGCCCATTGTCTTTTCCAGGCCAGGAGATAATATTAACTGATTTTTTAAAAAGCTAATTCATAGTGGCTCTAACACATATGAGCTAGATTAAAATATAGTCCGTAGTGTTGGGATTGACAGCATAGGGGATTGGTGATCAAAGCATTCTAATCCTGGCTCTTCCACTGGTTTCCTGTGTGACCTTGAAAAAGTCACTTCACCACTCTGAGCTTCAGTTTCCTTCTCTGCAAAATGAGGTTAGAGTAGAGGATTTCTTAGGGCCTTTACTGCTCCAGCATTCTAGGAGTGAATGAATGAGTCATTTCCATGCACATGAATTCATCATTTCTTTTTAAAAATTTTTTAATGTTTATTTATTTTTGAAGGAGAGAGAGACAAAACGTGAGTAGGGGAGGGGCAGAGAGAAGGAGACACAGAGTCTGAAGCAGGCTCCAGGCTCAGCTGTCAGCACAGAGCCCGACGTGGGGCTCAAACCCATGAGCTGTGAGATCATGACCTGAGCCGAAGTTGGATGTTTAACCAACTGAGCCACCCAGGCGCCCCAAATTCATCATTTCTTATGCCTACCTGCAAAGTATTTTTGTAAACACAGATGAAAACCCAAAAAACTTTGAAAGTAGGCAGAGAGTTCAATCATTTATTCCTTCACCTTATACAGTTAGTTCCTCATGATTAGCGGGCAAACATGAACTTAGCCAAAGTATATTTTTTGAGCATCTTCGTGTAGGCCAGTGGTTCCCAAACTTGTCTGCACATTGGAACTCCCCAGGAAAGCTTCTAAAAATACCTGTGTCCCATCCCCAGAGATAAGGATTTAATTGATTTCAGGTGTTGCCTGGGCATCAGCATTTTTAAAAGATCCCCAGGTGATTTTAATGTGCAGACAAGTTTGGGAAGCACTGCTGTAGGCCCAGGGTGGTTTATGGCCTTCCTACTCTAAGTGTGATTTGTGAATCAGAAGCACCTAGAAGCTAGTTAGCAGTGCAGACTCTCAGGTCCCACCCCAGACCTACTGCATCAGAATCTTCATTCTCACAAGACCCCCCAGTTGATCCTATGCACGTTGAAGTATTAGAAGCATTTATTTAGGCACAAACAAAATCTGTCTTGGTGTGATGACCCTCATCTCCCAGAGTAAACGGTAGGTAGGATTGGATAGGAAGAACAGGACTTATCTGATATGGAGTAGAGAATTGGGGCATTAAAATTGATGAGACAAATGTCCATTGACTGATGAATGGACGAAGAAAATGTGGTATATACATACAATGGAATATTACTCGGTGATCAAAAAGAATGAAATCTTGCCATTTGCAGCAATGTGGGTGGAACTAGAGTATATCATGCTAAGCAAAATAAGTCAGAGAAAGAGGAGTATCATATGATTTCACTCATATGTGGAATTTAAGAAACAAAAGAGATGAATATAGGAAAAGGGAAGGAAAAATAAGTTAAAAAACAGAGAGGGAGACAAACCATAAGATACTCTCAAAAACAGAGAACAAACTGCTGGAGGGGAGGTGGGGAGATGGGCTAAATGGGTGATGGGCATTAAGCAGGGCACTTTTTGGGATGAGCACTGGGTGTTATATGTAAATGATGAATCACTAAATTCTACTTCTGAAATCATTATTACACTATATGTTACCTAAGATTTACATAAAATTTTAAAAAGTTTTAAGAATAGTAAAATAAATAAAATAAAATAAATAAAATAAAATAAAATCTTAAAAAATAATAAAATTGATGAGAAAATGCACTTATTAGGGATAGGGAGAGAGCACATTCTGAGCATGATCCGAACAGGGGGACCACCCAAGTCACACTAATCTATTGTGACTTCCGAGTCTGCGATTTCACTGGATCCTCAAACCTTTTAGTGTCATTTTGGAATAATTCTACCAACACAATTTTATTTTATTTATTTATTTTTTGGTCAAGGGTGGAACACCTACAGTCATAACATGATAATTTCAGACAAAACTAATCATGATCTAAACTACCACAGGGAAGATAAGTCCTCCCCACTATATAATATTCCAATTTCAATCTCAGATCTTCAGACCAAATCTCATTTCATTGTAATGCTTAGGCCTTTAGTGATACAGGTGATTCAGATAAGTGAACGCAGAACAGGCATTGACTTTTAATTAATAATTGGCTTCTCATGTTGGCAGTATTTATTAAAACCTTTACATTCATACTCTTTGGCTAAGTAATTCCACTCTAGGAATCCTAAGAAAGTAATGAGGGATACACAGATATACAAATAAGGATTTTTTCTGCAATGTTGTTTACAGTAGTAAAAAATCGGAAACGGGCACCTGGGTGGCTCAGTCGGTTAAGTGTCTGACTTCAGCTCAGGCCATGATCTCATGGTTCGTGAGTTCGAGCCCCACGTCAGGCTCTGTGTTGACAGATCAGAGCCTGGAGCCTGCTTCAGATTCTATGTCTCCCATTCTCTCTGCCCCTCCTCTCCTCAAGCTCTGTGTCTCTCAAAGATAAATAAACATTAAAAAATTATTTTTAATCGTAAGCAATCTGAAAGTCTACCAATATGGGAATGGTTAAATAAATTATGGAATAGCTGTACCATGGCTTATTAGATGGCCATTAAAAATCATTGTAGACTGAGGCACCTGGTGGCTCAGTTGGTTGAGCATCTGACTCTTAAATTTTTTTTAATGTTTATTTTTGAGAGAACGAGAGAGAGCACGAGCGAGCATGGGGGAGGTGCAGAGACAGAAGTGGGGACAGAAGATTCAAAGTGGGCTCTGCACTGACAACAGAGAGCCCAATGTGGGGCTCAAACCCACGAACTGTGAGATCATGACCTGAGCCAAAGTCAGAGGTTTAATCGATTGAGCCACCCAGGTGCCTGAGCATCTGATTTTGACATTGGCTCAGGTCATGACTCAGGTCATGATCCAAGGGTCATGGGACTGAGCCCTTCATTGGGCTACATGCTGAGTGTGGAGCTTGCTTGAGATTCTCTCTCTTTCCCTCTGCCTCTCTCCCTCACTCTCACATTCTCTCTCTAAAAAAATAATTTAAAAAAACATCGTAGACCAAGATTTAATGGCATGGAAAGATGTTTGTGACATATTTGTTAAGTACAAAGATTTGCTACAAAATAATATTTATATTATGGTCCCACTTATGTTTAAATACACTTAGATCAAGAAAAAGCCTGGAAGGGCATATGGCAGACTATTAACAGTGGCTATCTTTGGGTGATCGAACTATAGGTAGTTCTCATTTTCTTTTTGTTTATCCATATTTTTCAAATTTTCAGTAATGTGTATTACTTTTGTAATTAGAATAACAAGTTATTACTTAAAGAACTGCCATCTAGAATCCCAAATGGCAATATGTCAAGCCTGATCTACTAAACCTGTTTCTCTAGAAGAGCTGCTTTCCCACTCTGCTCAGGGATGTGGAGATAGATACAGGACTTAGGGAGAAACATGGAAGGAGAGAGCCTCTGTCCCACTCTGTGCACCTGTTTCTCAGTGAGCCAGACATGGGTGTCTGCAAACTGAGTGACACCTGATAGTCACATTGCCCAAGGAGAGTCACTATCCACAGACGCCAGGGCACCTGTTCCAGCTACTCAAAAACTTCAGAGCATCAGGGAACATGCATTCATTCACACATTCAATATGGAAATACGCAGTATGTGCCTACTGTCTATAAGACACTGTTACAGGCACTGAGAGAGATGAACAAGTCAGGCAAAGGCTCCTTGCCAGCATCATCCTGCATTGTAGTGGGAGAAGAAAGATAATGAACACAAACAGTAAGGTGTTTTTAGGTTGTGATGGGTACTATGAAGAAAAACCAAGCAGGAGCAGGTGATTGTGAATGGGGAGGGGATGGGAAGGGACACTTTCAAAAGAGTGGCCAGTAAAGGCTTCTCTGAAGAAGTGATATTTGAGTCGAGTCCTGACTGATGTGAAGAAGCAAGAAAGGAGAGGACCATGACATCACCAGCCTCTTAGAAGATAACATGTGACGGGACGCTTGGGTGGCTCAGTCACTTAAGCATCTGACTCTTGGTTTCAGCTCAGGTCATGATCTCACAGTTTGTGAGTTCGAGCCCTGCATCAGGCTCTTCACTGACCATGCAGAGCCTGCTTGGGATTCTCTCTCTCCCTCTTTCTCTGCCCTTGCCTCACTTGTGCTTTCTCTCTGTCTCTTAAAATAAACTATTAATTTTTTAAAAAAAGAAGATGACACATGACAGAAAAAGGGACAAAGAGTGAAGAGGGAAGAAGATGGATGGAGAAAAGAATAGTAAATTCAGCTATTTGTGTTGAGAAGGGAAAAGAGATAAATCAAATTCACTGATGATCCAGCCTAAAGTTTCGTTATAACACATGATTACGGTCTCCTCCACAAACTAGAGCCAAAATAAAGGATGTGAGTTTTACTTCCCTGTTTTGCCTTTGCTTTGTCTGCCAAGGCCTGGCCTTGCTCATCAGTGGCCACCTACACGGTTGTGTAGGACTTTTGCTTCCTGAAAGTTCCCCACTCCCGTCCCATCCCCACCACACCACCCCAGTATCTGGAATTACCATAATTACTCAGTCCTTTTGGCATATGGCATAAAACACCTCTGTTAAGACTTAAAAGTTATCTGGGCTGATACATCCTCATCAGTCATTACCACCTCCATAAGGAAATACTTTGTCAATTTCTTAGTGCTGGAGAGCTCAGGATACAAGCATTCTCAAGGGAGGTGGGTATGGCCAGAAATAACTGTGAGCATAGAAGGCTTCCTTGGAAGGAAATGCAACTAGGTAACATGGAGTGATCAGAAAGCACCCTGATGTGGAGGGTGTGGAATGAGGAGGTTGTTGCCCACTGGGTAGCTTGAAAGACACACTTTGTTTACTCTTAATATTTTCAATTGCCAGCTAGGGTTCAGTCACTGATGGGTTTTGTTGTTGGTAGAGCCCTTCTGCTGAGTCAGTTAAGCCTCAGTGGGGGTGGTGGGGGGTGCAAGAGGACTCTTCAGGATACCAGGAGAACTTTTAGCACATGACAGGTATTTACAGAGCCATCATGGATTTCACATGGCAGTTATAGCTGTAGCCAGTGTTAAGCTGGTGCAAAAAAATTAACAACTAAAGTCAGCTGTCATTCTCAAGGTGATGAATACATAGAGGTCCCTGCAAACTCAGACACCCACTTCTCTGACTTGCAAAGTGCTAGAACACATCCCTTAATTACCTAAAAAATCACCAAAAAGGACTGGTCCAGCAAGCAAATAACTAAAAAGGGAAAAAAGAGAAAGGAAGCTTGATTCTAGGATGATCAACAAATTGAGTAGTCCCACCTGGAATCATTAAGTGACAACTTTGGTTTTGTCCTTACACTGCCGAGATGGTGGTGGAGGGTGGGAAAGATAATCAGGTCAGCAAAAGATGGGCAATAGCAATTTGATTACAACCTGTTGTCCAAATGCGTCCGATTGGCTAACATTGAGTCTCCCTAATTACAGTCACAGGTCCAAAGCACCCAGCACCCACTGGTTTCATCAGATAGTCTTACAGATGACTTCTGCACATATTTGCCAAAAGGCTGAGAAGCGATTTGCACATATTTAAAGTTTTCAGGGTGTCCATGGCTTCTCTTTGTTGTTCCTGATGCGAGTGTACACTTTATTTATTGTTTATTTATTATTGAGATAGAAACAGAGCGTGAGTGGGGGAGGGGCAGAGAGAGAGAGGGAGACACAGAATCCAAAGTAGGCTCCAGGCTCCGAGCTGTCAGCACAGAGCCCGACACGGGGCTTGAACCCACGAACCGTGAGATCATGACCTGAGCTGAAGTCAGACGCTTAACCAACTGAGCCACCCAGGCGCCTCCCCACCCCTCCGAGTGTACACTTTAAAGCCACAGCTGAAGAGGGTGCTGATCACAAAGCCAGCAAAGAAACTTAACTCACAGATCACGAACTAGGAGAAACTTTTTATTTATTTATTTATTTATTTATTTGGTACGGGGCCAAGGAAAGAGGAGGGTGGAGTGGAATGAGAAGTTTGAAGGGACTGGTATCTTTATGCCTGGAAGCTGAAATCCAACAGTTTAGTTTATACTTTAAATGATCCATAGTTGAGGGATTTGACCATTTTTTTGTGTCTCCCAACCATTCATTTGGCATAGCATGCATATGACTAATCTGACATCTAGGTTTTGGCATGGGTACTGATCCGGTATTATCGTTCCCCTTCCAAACAAATCAAAGAGCATTCAGAAATGTCAAGCCAATTTGGATAGATCCTTTGGGCAAGTAAATGCACATAAATGAGGGTCATAAAATGTTTTCTAAGTATATCAAAGTGATGTCAGGGAACTTAAGCAAGACCCTCTGTCAGCCCATTCCCTGAGTCTCTGTTGGTAACACTGAGCTAAACAGACCATGATCTGGACCCAGCATGGAAAATCCTATGTACCCTGAAGTGCCTAAGAGATTTGTACCTGGCCATGTTCTTCCTCCCCACAAAGGTCCACTTCTCATATTGTGGTGGATGGATCCAGTTTGGTTTGTGGGCCAGTGTTCTGCAGGACTATGGATTCTGTCATCATGTTGACTTAAATCAAAGGTCATGTGGTCCTTTGTGATTTGGTGGGTGTTACAGGGCAGCTTAAACTGAGCCTAAGAAATATGGGTGGAATTTCTAGCTCTGTAAGAATGTTATTGTTGATTGTCCACTTTCGATGAGTGCGAGGCATTATGAACAATGAGATACCTGCTTCCCAGTTCCAGAAGAACTTCCGGGCCAAAGCTTTGACAGCAAGGGCTACTTTTGTGGAGAAGAAACCATGCCCGTGTATGAGTCTGTGTACATGGAGGATGGGGAAACCACCAGAAAAATTGCCCTGGAGACAGAGAGACCACCTCAGGTGGAGGTGCATGTTTGGACCATTCGAAAGGGTGAGCAAGACAATATTAATTCCTTGTTATTTTTTGTAAGGGGTGGGGAAACAGGGAAGGAGGGCAAGACTCGCCTTAATTTTGCTTCAGCCTATTCCTCTTTTTGGGTCAGTTTTCCTGATTGCTCAGCAACTACCACATGACTAACACGGTGGTGATTATGACCTTTTACCTTTAACCATGACCTGGTCCAAAAACTAAGTGTTGGCCCTTGGGGTTTGTTGTCTTTCTTATACCAACAAAAGCTGGAGGAGTGCTTTTCAACCCTGGCTGTACATCAGAATCACCTGGGAGAGGTTTCTGTAAATACCAAATGCCTGGGCTTCCCTCCAGAGATGCTGATTGATTGGCCAAGGATGGGGCCTCAGCATAAGTGTTTGTTTTTAAGGCTCTACGGGTGATTCTAAGGCACAGGTAAGATTGCAACCTACCAAACTGTAGCCTACCATTCTTTTCCAATATGAACCTCAATAAACAGGAAAATCCATCCATTCAGTGTGAGGCTACGTCTCTCAAATCATGCTTTGTTCTCTGGAGTGACACACACTGAAAACCTCATCCCTGCCCTCAAGAAGAGTCTCACCTGGAAGAACAATCCCCATCATTCTGTCCATCTAGTTCCTTTTCTTTTTAAAAAATTTTTTTAACATTTTATTGATTTTTGAGAGGGAGACAGAGTATGAGTGGGGGAGGGGCAGAGAGAGAGGGAGACACAGAATCTGAAGCAGGCTCCAGACTCTGAGCTGTCAGCACAGAGCCTGACGCGGGGCTGGAACTCAGGAACAGTGAGATCATGACCTGAGCCGAAGTCAAACGCTTAAACGACTGAGCCACCCAGGTGCCCCATCCAGTTCCTTTTCTGATCACTCACCCCGATTGCCATAGCCAGCCGCACTGTTTGTTGTGATCCTACAACCCTTCAGACCATCCCACAGAAAACAAGGCTATTGTTGATCTAGTCTGGCCACACTTTCTAGGAATCCAAATTAACAGGTAAGATTTCAGTTGGGAAACAATGCACATCCTTTTTCTCCAGGCTCCTGCGTAAGTAAGGCTCGAGCGTGCTCAAAGTTAACTATGCCTCAACGTCATACAAGGAACCAGTTTACAACACAGCTCCCTGGCCCTGTCCAGGAGACGTGAATTCAGTAGGCCTTAGCATCTCAACACGTAACAAATGGCCAGGTGATTCTAATTCAGGCAGCACTTGGGCCATACTTTGAGAAACAATGGCTGGAGTATTTGTAGGGCTTCTGCCTCTCCCTTTTCACAACTTCTCTTGCCTAAAATGAGTTCCTCCCCACCCCTTAAAAAATATGCTAGAACAAACATAGGTTTCTCGTCTGTGTTCGTTTTTGCTCTATACCTAGGATTGTCAGTGTTCCATCTCTAACTCCCTAGCTCCTCTGTAACTGGTCACCTAGGACTAAGTTCTGTCCTGTTGGCTTCTCTAACAGTGGACCCAATATTTGGTTTCCCCACATCTCTCACTCCCTAAAGGCGTGTGGATATTTTTCCACGCTTGCTAGGGTAGCATCTGAAGGACGTCTTATTCAGGGCTGTGCAGCCATGGTCCGTGCTTGGTGAGAAGAGGAAAACCCAGGCTTCAATTGCATTGCTTCCTCTAGACCTCTTGAGGATTAAGTAGGCTGGTAACATGTTGCTCCTTAACTGCAAGGCCATTTTCAATTTATGTGTTATTCTGATAAAAAGCTATACAAGTAAAGTTGAGACTGTGGGTCCCCCCCACCCTTTATTTTAACTTCCCCATTTTCTGTAAGGAGCTCTGAAGATTTCCCAAAGGAAAATGTGCTTTTCAGTGAGTTCAAGAACAGGGATGGCTTCTCCATTTACACAAACAACCTGTCTTCAATCCCATTGCTGGCTCTCACTGCTTGGCCAGAAGGGCAGCCCAGTGGTTTGGCAAGGACATAATCTACCTGGACGTGAGGCAAGGGCAGAATTTCTAATACTGCCTTTGGCTATAGAAGCTCCCACCAGCACCCATGCCCAATTCCATGTGGCTTTCCCTAGGAGGGGGTCCCATGGTCAGCAACACTATCTTCCATATCTCTATCCTCTGGAGAACCAAGGGGAGACCAGTGAGCCAAAGAAACAGATGGAATCAATTGTAACCCTTGAGCCATCCAAGTTCCTGGTTAAGCACATTACACAGCCCAGCTCGATACTCCTAAGCCCCTGTAATGAGATGATATGCTCAGCCCAAGCAGAAAACGGGGAGGGTGGTTCCAGATAGAGAGGGCCTGACCACCTGCCCCACTTTTTACTTGGTCCCAGGCATCCTCCAGCACTTCCATATTGAGAAGATCTCCAGGAGGATGTTTGAGGAACTCCATCACTTCAAGCTGGTGACCAGGACAACGCTGAGTAAGTGGTACCTGTCTTTCTATGCTCCTCCCTGGAAAACACCTCTAGTCTTCAATGTAGCATAGCCCCAAACAAGGTCCTCTTGTGTTCTCAGTGAACATTAGCAATGCTCGATGTCAACCTTACAGGGTGTTCTCTCTCTTCTCTGGGTGACTGAGCAGCAGAGGAGGGGTAGGGAGTCTGAATGCGAACTGAAAAATCTTGGGCCCGGTGAATACAAATCCAGATATAGTCTGAGCATCAGCTACCTCGAGTCAAGGTTTCCTGAATATCTTTAATGAAAACTGCTAATAACCCCAGTGTGTCAAGGTCAGAGAAAGCTCACAGGATTCCAGGGCTGGTACACTTGTGGAGACTTGACCTCTGAAAGGATGTGTCCTTCAGCGGTGGGGATGAGAGATGGAAAATGAAAGTGTCTCAATTCCTGTGTCCTACCACAGGTCTGTTTGACTCTTTGGAACTGCCCCCAAAGGGTCATGTTTCTTTAAAAGCACTCAGGGACTCAAGCATACCTGAAGCTCTCCCTCTTTCTAATGCAGGATGGAGCCTAAGGACTAGATACTGCTAGGTGCTAGGTCGTGGTGAGCACTTCTGAAGGAATAAAAGGCACAGAATTTCTATCCACAGGGTATTCTAATGGGCAAGGCAGAACATGAAAATGCCTTCACTGTGAATCAGTCTAGGTCTGAAGAGTTAAATACCTGAGTACTCGGGAATCTGCAAGACATAATGAGACGAGAGCCAGGTGGGCTTCGGGGAGGAGGTGTGTTTTGAAAGAGAAGGTTGTGACTGTGCAACAGGTCAGGAAATCAGTTCAGGGAGAGGGTGCTGCCTAAGAGAAGACTCATCCAGGAACAAACAAGAAATGCGGGGATGGGCGGCCCTGGAAGAAGCCAGTGAGAAGTTCACATGGAAGGCCAGTCGCATTAATAGTTTTTGCAGATTTACAAACGGCCTAGTGATAACAAAAATGGTGCTCTGCAAAGATGTCTCTTGGCTAGCAGATGGATTTATTATGTACCTACTTTGATGAGGTCATATTCCAAAGAGGCCATTATGCCATACTGAGAAGTTAGACATGATTTCCAGGCCAGAGAACCCCAGGGGAGGATTTTAAGCAAGTGCGCAGTGCATGCAGATCTGTTTTTTAGAAAGAGGTGCCTGCTGTGTGGAGTGAAAAGTGGACTCTCAGTGGTAAGTAGCTGATGGTAGTCTGAATTAAAATACTGTAAGTCGGTTGGACAAGGGAGGAGAGGTCACTGTGAGGGACATCTCTGAGGTTAAATCATCAAGATGGCTACAAAGGGAGAAATGAGTTTGGAATGACTCCAGGAGTAACAATTTTACAGACTGGGTGAACAGTGATAATTTGCCAACAGGAAGCTCTGGAGAACAGGCAGGTACTTGTGGGGGAAAAATGTGTTTCATTCGGAACATGTTTAGATTCAGATACATAAAGACCATTTGACCAGAGTTCCGTGGTGAGCAGCTGGAAATAGGGTTGATGAGGTTACTTGTGTATTCTGTAGGAGACTGATAGACCATAAACTGAACAGTAGGAGAATTCAAATGGAGGGGTTGGTAATGAAGGGGGAAGAGTCTAGGATCTGATACAAATGATATGATTTTTAAAATTACCAATGAATTTCAAAGAACATGTTTTTGTTTGTACTGTGAGAAAGGCACTATGCTAGGCATAAGAGGATTGGGGGTGTATAAGGGAAGTAGATGGTGTGCCCCCAACTGTGTGCAGCTGACAAAAGTGGGTAATGAGATGATCCTGCAGGGTCACCCGGGGACAGAGAACAAGCCTGACCCTTTCTGTCATGTGGCTCTCAGATCCTGGCACACAGCAGGGCTTTGGTACAAGGTGGTTCCTTGCCCGACCCTTCTCTCCTCTCCCACTGAGTTGGAGAGAACAGAGAAAAGTGAAGAACCCAAGGGGCAAAGGAGCAGAGAAATGGAGTCCGTAATGAAAAGGGTCATGTTTACTTGTGGCTAGGGAAAGAAAAGAGGTTCAAAATTGGTTCTAGATTAAGAGGAGCTCGCTGACTGACCTTGGACTAGGAGTCCCTAGGCTGTAACACCATGAGAGCAGGAAGAAAAAGACCAAAGAGGATATCCATGGTGGGAAGTTTGCCATGAAGATTCTTTGCCATGTCAAGATGATACTGAGGAGAAGGAAGATCTTGCCACTGAAGGACCAGTACAGTCAGAAAAGGGATAGTTGAAAAAAGAGATGATCTAGAGTGGTTTCCAGTGCTCAGCATGGGGAGTGCACTTAAAAAAGTTTGTTCAATTAACATGATGGAATGGAGAAGAGACAAGTTGGTAAGGACATGCTGGAAGTGTGGATAGGTCCACGGAGGGAGAGGAGAAAACAGAGAATGGGAGGGATAGCCACAGCAAGGGACTGAGGGATCCTAAGAGGTGGGCAGTTTTTAACAAGGGGCAGTAATAGAAAAAAAAGCAGTAAGTGATCAAGTCACCTACACCAGTATCTTGCCCCCGAAAAGTAAGCAGGACCTCAGGAACGCATAGGTACTGTTTTCCAAAGTGCCTTATTTGACCTGGTGTCAATGGAGCCATCTAAAGAGCTAACAGCCCAATAGTGGAGCATTTTGCAAATGCTAAATATACTGTAAACATTCTAAAAATAATACTTAGGTTTGATTCTGGAGGCAATTACGTATTATTCTTGGGATTCTTACAAATGCTGTGTGTTAAAATGAATGCTTTGTGGCCAACTTTCCATATCTGTCCCCACAAAAGTGTTTTGGGCACTGTTTTGCTGAAACCACCTGACATTTCACTTCTAGCTCCCCTGGCAAGTGAGTGGGTAAGGATCAGGTTAGGTTGGTCACACTCCTAATCGGCTCTGCTCTCCTCTTACCTCTCTGGGCTATTTTGTGTTTGCTTTCTAGGCCAGTGGAAGATCTTCACTGAAGGAGAAGCTCAGATCAGCCAGATGTGTTCAAGTCGTGTGTGCAGAACAGAGCTTGAAGATTTGGTCAAGGTTTTGTACCTGGAAAGGTCTGAAAAGGGACACTGTTAGACGAGACAGGAGGTATTGGATAGGATAGAGCAAGAAAAATCAAGCTGCAGCTGGACTGCAGGCTTATTTTGCTTAAGTCAACAGTGCCCTAAAACCCCAAACTCAAATGCAGTTCATTATTCACGCCATGCATAGCATAACTTGCTCCTTTATGTGGAGTGGTGTGTCAGTCCTTAAACATCTCCTCCAAAGAGACTGGGAGAGTCTTGAATTATTTGTGGGGTGAAGAGGGATAGAACACCACAGTACTTCTCTAAGTTTCTGGGAGAATCACATTTCTTCACAGGTTAAAGAGTAAACAAAACCCTAGGGTTTCTATCTAGAAAGTTATTCCAGTGAAAGAAAGAGGAGAGAAATGCTTAGTGGGAGTTCTGTAGTACAGAGAAAATATTTGTATGAAATCATACTCTTTGAATTTTAGAATGTCTTGTGTTTTTAAGAAAAAATTAACTCCCCATCCTCACACACGCACAGATACACATGTGCATGCACACACAGACACACACACACAGACACACACACACTAAATTGCAGTCTTCATTCTGAGTCACAGCCAGCATAGACTCCCCCCTCCTTTCCCTTGCCTGGCTCCCAGGTAGCTTTGAAGTTGTGGGTACCCAAGAAGATAAAGAAGGAATTGTGAGCAGAAGGCTCTGCCCTTGGGTCAGTGGTGTGTTTGCTAAAGTCACCAACTCTGGTGGAAGGAATAAAAACACTATTTCATGGTCGCATTCCCTTTGAAGCGGTAATTAACATTTTCCTAATGAGACTGATTCTCTTTTCTCCCTGAACCCATGGGGCCCCCCCATAAAAATGTTAGAACTGGGTAAAATCTTCAGAAATTGAATCCATGTAAAACAAAATAATTGTTGAAGAAAATGGTTGGTCAAAGTCAACAAGGCAGCCCTATGTGTTTTTGAGTCAATAGAAGTCACCAACGAATAGCTCAACACTTGCTAATTTCCTTGATGCCGTAGTTTTGTAGTCCAAAAATTTAAGTTAAGTGATGAAATTCTAGAAGCTCCTTAAGAGGGCAGTTTTCCTTCTTCAGTTACAGGAGCTGATTTTGACTTTGCAGAGGGATTCAGTCCTCCCACATCTTCTGAATGCTGCCTCTTCAGTTAGGAGAACTACTGCTCCTTTGGGGAAATGGAAATTCTGTTAAGGATCTTTGTTCTAAACCTTCCTACCACTCTCCTGTCACCCACCAAGCCTGGATCTGAATCGTGAATGCTAACCAAGGCTGCTCTGAAAAATGTATATTTGCAGCTCAATCCCAGAAGTAGAAGTTCTCCATCCTGAGGTCTGGCTTTAGAAATCATCTTTGTGACAAAACTCTCAATTCTCCATAAGGATCTCAAGCTTGCCTCCTAGATTTATCCCTTCTGAGGGGCATGAATGAACTCTGATGAGTACCCAGAAATATTAGGGGCCCAGAAATCCTGTATTTCCCACTCTGTGACCATAGGGAAGAGGAACACTGGTTTCCTTACAGCATTTGACACCAATAGGGAAAAATGTAAAAGGCCTGGTCTTTATGGCAACCTGGTGTAAAGGAGTCTGTTCTGCTAAAAGAGACATAGGGGCAGCTCGTGGCCAGGTTTTCATGGTGGTTTTCATAAGCCTCTTACCAACCCTTCCTTCATATTCTCCTCGGGAGAGGGAGGTAGGACATCTGGGGCTGAAAGGCCACAGAGCATTATTGAAGAGGAGGGGGACGAGGGTGTTCAGCAGCTGCTGCCTCCCTCCCAGAGGTGGCAGTATTTCCATAGTGTGGAAACAAGTAACTGGATCCTAAGCAAAGTGGTGATTTCCCCTTCTGGATGACTCACCCCAAAGCCTTCCCACCCAGGTGTTCTCTGAAAGCTCAACCATAAGGGAACACCCAGAGAGCTTCCCTAGATAGACTTCTGCCCCGGGGTGCTGGGACACACCTTTACAAAGTGCCGTGTGAAGCACTAGCTGGGGAGCTGTGCTGGGCCAACGTGGAAACCCAGCATTCGATGTTGTGTAGGCAGTGGGACGTGGGGAGAAGAGGCCGAGCCACCTGTAGTTAGAGGAATGGATGTGGTTCTTCTTGTATATTTATTTGTATCATAAACACTTGGAACAACAAAGACCATAAACACCACTTAGCAGTTGTAGGCATTTCATAGTTAACTCGTGTACACAAGTAAGAATAACGTAACAGTATTAGCCCTTTACTCTTCTCATGGGACATGTACCTAAATAGGGTACTTATTTATGTAGTCGCTGTATTTCTGGATTTTTAAATTAATAAAAAGGTGAATTTTGAAACATCATCTGCAGGAATGCTGCATGAGGGATTGACTCTCTGGGTGGTGCTGACCTTGGACTGTGTAGCAGGCGATGGGTGGGCCCGGCCATCTCCCACTTGACTGGATATCCCCTCTCATGCTGTAATACCATCTTTAAGAGTGGGGACTTTGCGGTCAGACTACCCGTGTTTTTGATCCCAGCTCTGTGCTTATCAGCTGTGTCAGTCTCCCCATCTAAAAAATGGGGATAATGGGGGACCTGGGTGGTTCAGTCAAGCCTGCAACTTCAGCTCAGGTTGTGATCTCATGGTTCGCAAGTTCAAGCACCGTGTCGGACTCTGTGCTGACAGCTCAGAGCCTGGAGCCTGCTTTGGATTCTGTGTCTCCCTCGCTCTCTGCCTCTCCCCCGCTCGCGCTTGCTCTCTCCCTCTCAAAAATAGACATTAAAAAATATGATTAAAATGAGGATAATCATGGCAATAGCCTTTTGCCTGCAGTCATGCCATGAGGCTTAATTTAGCCAGCACATGTCAAATGATTAGCAAACGTTCATTTATGACCATGGATATTCAAGAAGGGCATGACACCGAAAATGGCCATTGATTTCTGGCTTTCACTTTAGGCCAAGACATTTAAGAGATTGGGAGAAAGAAGGCCGTTGACTTAGGTTTCAGGAGGGCCTCAGTTTCGGTGTGCTGCTCAGTGGCAGATTTTTATAGGAAGCAGGATAAGAGGTTCATTGTATATGTTGATCCAATCCCAATAAATATGGGAGATACTGGCCATGTCTGAATACTAAAGGGAGGGATCCTATAGAAAGGAAAAGATTGAAGGTTATGGGGAAAGAGTGTTATCCTGGTGTGTGAAGTGCATCAGACCCCTAATACCGGTTAGATTTGTGCCATAACAGAGGCCAAGAGAGGTGAAATGTGAGATAATATAAGGACAGAAAAGTGTGCACCAGTGTTAGCAACACAGAAGTCATTGGTGGTGAGATGTTGGAGAATGGGTAGGAGCAGGGGCCAGCAGTGAGTGGGGGGATGAGGAACTGGAGGCTACCCTTTGGATAAGCTCCAAAGTTAGAGCTACCCTTTGGATAAGCTTCATTACAGAGAGTGCAGAGCTAAGGTGAAGGAAGTAGTTGGAGAAGGATATGGGGTCAAAGGAAAGTTTTGTGTTAAATATGGGAGATACTGGCCATGTCTGAATACTAAAGGGAGGGATCCTATAGAAAGGAAAAGATTGAAGGTTATGGGGAAAGAGTGTTATCCTGGTGTGTGAAGTGCATGAGAAGCCATTTTCTCATGCTGAGCCCTCGAAACCCACAATTCTTGACCTACAACCCGGACTGAATTTTGGCCTCCAGTTGCCAGCCCCTTACTGTGCATTAGCTGTACCTAATTCCCCTCATCTCTGTTAGCTTGCTTCCTACCCTTACACCCCAGCATCTCCTGGAATGGTGGGCTCGAAATCCCAACATTATTCCACCTCCAGTGGGGAAACCACATAGAATTGAAACCCAATACTCTGGCTCCCTCTGTCACTCTTCCCTTTCCCTCATCACCCATGTCCAAATTTAACTGAGTTCTAGCCATTTGATCTCCTAAACGTGGCCCATGTTTATTGGTTTTTTTCACATCTCTCCTCTTGCAGGATCTTTTCCCCTCTGTAGTCTCCACCTCCCAGTGATTCCCAGGAAGTCCCAAAGATCATCTCATCTAGGCTCAAGGACACGTCCTGCCTGCTACCACATGTTACCCATGCTTTCACTCCTTTCTTGCTTTGACCCCCCCAACTCTGTGATGGGCACCTGCTAGAGAACATGGGTGCCCACTGATTCCACCACTGCCCACCATGATATGGCTGGTGGGTGCTCCTTCTGCAGGCCTAAAGGTGCCAGTATGGTGGTGGTGCTCCAGAATCATCAGTCTTCCCCAGTGGCACTGTATCCTGTGTGCAAGTCGAGAGAATGTCCTCCTCCTCCTCCATCTGTGATGTTACACTTTGTCACCCTGCACTGAGCCACTTTAACACATAGTCCTTGAGTGTGTATTATGTAGACCAAGTAAGGGTCTTGTGCTTCAGAGTCTCCTGGAGTTTGCATGCAAACAAGTCCTTCAAGCTCCAGTTTCAGCCCTTTTGTCAGGGTTTAGTTGCCTGTAGGCAGAGCCTGTGCTGACTATAAGCCTCGGCGACAGACATGAGACTGTCCTCCTAATCCTTCTTCCTTATGGTTCACATGTACTGCTTACGTTCCCCACTGAATCCCTCCTGTGGATTGAATGCAAGGGGCCCACCCCACCAGTCAGCCAAACAAGCTCAGATACCCCTGAAAACTCTCCATGGGAAACACGACTCCTTAAATGCAGAGGTCCAGCACACAGTCTCTCAAATATTTCATACACATTTACAACTTCAGGCCTTTGTGTATGCTCTTCCCACCACCAGATTGTTCTTCCCTCTCCTTTGCATGGCAAACTCCTACTCGTCCTTCAAGAACCCAGTCAAAATGTTACCTCCTCTGCAGAGCCTCGCCTGCTCCCCTCCTGGTTTGCCACCATATATCCTTTCTCTCCTATGTACTGTATCCTTCCACCCAGCCAACTCTGTTCTTCTGGAACTACCATGTCCTTAGTACTTCTGTGCCTTTACACACAGCTAGCTTTGCCTGGAATATTCATCCCCTGATGTCTCTACTTACTTAACGAACACCTACTCCTCTTTTAAAATTCACATTGCTTGTCTCAGACTTGGTCCACTTCTTTCAGGTACACTTTCAGGTACACTTCGTGGTACCCTTCCCCATGCTCCTATGAAATAACCAAAGCACTTCCCTCGTGCCTGTCTCTGTAGTGCAATCTGTTGACATGCATGTTTTCTTAGTTAATCTTCACCATAGCACTGTGTGGTAGGTCCCATTACTGGCCCTATTTAAGAGATGAGGACATTGAGGGCATTCACCTTGTACATTCCATTACAATTGACCCTTTAATAACATGGGGGTTACAGGTACCAGCCCCCCCCACACACAGTCAAAAATTCACATATAACTTCCACAAAACTTAACTACTATAGCCTACTGTTGACCAGAAGCCTTATGATAACACAATGGACACATATTTTGTATGTTATACATATGATATACTGTATTCTTACAATAAAGTCAGCTAGAGAAAAGGAAATGTGAGTGAGAAAAACATAAGAGAAAGTACATTTATAGTTCTATACTATGCAAAATTTGTATATTCAAGTGGACCTTCACAGTTCAAACCTCTGTTGTTCAAGGGTCAGCTGTATGCATAAAAATGATGGATTTGCTCAACCACACTCTCCCTGATGAGACTGGAGAGCTCTTAGAGGGCAGAGACCCAGTGGCCAGCCCTTTTAGACATTCAGTAAATATTTGGCAAGTGAATAGCTAATCTAATGAGATTCTTTCTCTGGTTGAGAAAGCAAGCAGTCCAGAGATTACTTAAATATCCAGGGGCTACACAATCCTTCAGAATATCTTCTCTGTAACCCTGTCTAAGAAAAACTAATAAAATCTTGGTTAACAAATACAAATGAAAAAGTACTTGTTTGCCATAGGCGTCTTTTAAGATAACTCCCCTCCACCTCATCAAGATAAAAAGCTTCTGCACAATGAAGGAAACAATCAGCAAAATGAAAACGGAATGGGCGAAGATATTCGCAAATGACATATCAGATAAAGGGTTAGTATCAAAAATCTATAAATAAGGTACCAAACTCAACACCCAAAAAACAAATAATCCAGTGAAGAAATGGGCAAAAGACATGAATAGACACTTTTCCAAAGAAGACATCCAGATGGCTAACAGATACACGAAAAAATACTCAACATCACTCATCACTAGGGAAATACAAATCAAAACCACACTGAGATACCACCTCACACCAGTCAGAATGGCTAAAATGAACAACTCAGGCAACAACAGATGTTGACGAGGATGTGGAGAAAGAGGATCTCTTTTGCACTGCTGGTGGGAGTGCAAACTGGTGCATACACTCTGGAAAACAGTATGGAGATTCCGCAAAAAGTTAAAAATAGAACTGCCCTACAACCCAGCAATTGCACTACTAGGTATTTATCTAAGTGATACAGGAGTGCTGTTCCGAAGGGGCACATGAACCCCAATGTTTATAGCAGCACTATTAACAATAGGCAGGTATGGAAAGAGCCCAAATGTCCATTGATGGATGAATGGATAAAGATGATATGGTGTAAATATACGATGGAATATTACTTGGCAATCAAAAAGAATGAAATCTTGCCATTTGCAGCAACATGGATGGAACTAGAGGGTATTATGCTAAGTGCAATTAGAGAAAGACAAATATCATATGACTTCACTCATATATGGAATTTAAGATACAAAACAGATGAACATAAGGGAAGGGAAGCAAAAATAATATAAAAAGAGGGAGGGGACAAAACATAAGAGACTCTCAAATATAGAGAACAAACTAATGGTTGCTGGAGGGGTTTTGGGTTGGGGAATGGGGAATGGGCTAAATGGGTAAGGGGCATTAAGGAATCTACTCCTGAAATCATTATTGCACTATATGCTAATTAACTTGGATTGAAATTAAAAAATGAAAGAAAATAATTCCCCTCCAAAAAAATTTTTACAAAAGGGGGTGCCTGAGTGATTCTTTCGGTTGAGTGTCTGACTCTTGATTTCAGCTCAGGTCATCATTTCATGGTCATGAGTTGGAGCCCTGTGTCCCGGGCTCTGCACTGCCAGTGCAGAGCCTGTTTGGGATTCTTTCTCTCTCTCTCTCTCTCTCCCTCTCTCTGCCCCTTCCCTGCTCTCTCTTTCTCTCTCAAAAAAATAAATAAACTAAAAAAATTAAATAATTAACTCCCAAATATAAGATTTACACATAGATTATTTTTTTTGTGCTTAAAGCAAGATGTCCACATTTGTGGCATAGGCCTCACAGCAGTGAAGGATTCTCATTAAGAATATTATCAATATTGTCGATGACAAGTAGTATCTATATTTCACATATACTATCTATATTCTAATGTAGTATTTAGAAGAACTGTAGTGCATGTTACAATACTTAGATCTCTGTGTGCGTGTGTGAATAATTAGACTGAAACGTGGTGTGTGTGGAGCTTTCACAAAATGGACAATACAAGAATATAAGGTTTCAAGTTGATGTAGACAAGTGTTTGGAAGCCTTTCCTCCAAGTATAAACAGTCCCCAATCTTAGGAATGAAGTATTGGCCCCAAAGTTAGAATCGGCACGCATTTTCTTATAGAAACATCATTTTATTTGATGCTTGGATTCCCAGGCCAGTCCACACAAGCCTCTTGAACCCTGAACATAACCAAGTTATATATATATATATATATATATATATATATATATATATATAGTACTAATTAGTACCTGCTTAAGCTCAGTCCTGGGGGCAAGGGTGGGTGGTGAGGAGTGGAGAGGAGCGAGCAGGGAGGTTCCTTTCACCTTTCTGGGTGGGGCTGCTGAGAGGCTGGTAAGGAGCAGGCTGTGGGCAAAATGTCAAAGACAAGAGTTTGTACTTGACAGCCTCCTGTTTTATCATGCACTCTCCAGTCCGGTGCTGTCATTCTGCCCTTCATATCCAGCTATCCCAGCCCCAGGCCTGCCTTGCTCCACTAAGAACCATAGACTTCACCAGTAAAGACCTCACTCAACAATCACAACCTGAATGCCTTCAGGGCAGCTGTCTGGGCCTTAGGAAGGAAGCACATTTAGTAAAGTGAATGAGAGTTGCTGAACCCTCAGATACCATTTCACTTTTAAAGACTTTATTACTCTTGGGGCACCTGGGTGGCTCAGTCAGTTAAGTGTCTGACTTCGGCTTAGGTCATGATCTCAAGGTCCATGAGTTTGACCCCCTGTTGGGCTCTGTGCTGACTGCTCGGAGCCTGGAGCCTGGTTCAGATTCTGTGTCTCCTCTCTCTGCACTCCCCCGTTCATGCTATGTCTCTCTCTCTCTCTCAAAAATAAATAAACATTAAGAAAAAAACTTTTTTTGAAAGAGCTGTTTGTTAATAAAATAAATAAATACAATAAAGACTTTATTATTCTTTATTACCCTCAAAATGAATTCCCCGATTACAAAATTACAGGCAGAGTGCTTGAGTGAGTGAAAACCTTCAGGCAATGGAGGCAGTAGGAGGGAGGGAGGGGTGTGTGTGTGTGCCTGTGTGTCTGTGTGTATGTGTGTGTGTGTTGGCGGGGGAGTGAGGTGTGCTAGGTGGGGAAGGGACGGGATGGAAGAAATAGGCATCATCAAGTAAGCAAAACACGCCCACCTTTCCTGCCTGAGTCTCTGCAGTCCCCACATCCACCCCTTGGAAACAGAGCTATGCCATTCCTGCTTTCGAGAGTTCTCCTTTTACTTCTGAACCTACCACTTCTCTGAAACGCCCAGGTTTGGGTTTGTTTCTGGTGGGATGTAGCAGCTTCCATGGTAGTGGAGGCCTGGTGAGAAGGGAGGGGCTGCTTCTCTAAAAGCATTGTTAAGAACTGTTTGTGCAGCTGTCCATGGCTGTCCATTGGCGCTCACCCGGCCATGGCCATGAGCTAGCCCTAGGAGGGGGCACTTAGAAATGAATTCTGAAACTCAGGAGGGAGTCCAGGAAAAAGGAAACCATGCAGAAGGGCTCTCGCCATTTTAAGTCTTGCAATCAAGATGTTCACCTCCGTTCAAGGAATCACCAGAATTAATAAAAATCAGTGGTGCCTGGGTGGCTCTGTCATTTGAGTGTCGGACTCTTGATTTCGGCTCAAGTCATGATCCCAGAGTCATAGGATGGAGCCCCACATCAGGCTCTGTGCTGAGCATGGAGCCTGCTTAATATTCTCTTTCTCTTTCTCTCTCTCTCCCTCTACCCCTTCCCCCTTCTCCCCCCCCCAAATAAATAAATAAAAATTAATAAAATCACATAAGAGGTTTAGGGTCAAACCTAGTGAGGGGTCCACTCCCATAAGGAAACCAAGAGAAGACAGGGAATTAACACATGAAAACAATTCACATTTCTTTCCCTTTCTCCCTGTTCCCTACATCTCTTCAGCTCTGATTCCCTATCTGCAAAATGGGATAAGAATAGTCCCTGCTTCAGAGGGTTGGTGTAAGACTAAAATGAGATAATGTACTGTGTTCATGATAGTGACAGGTCCATATCAAGTGCACAGCAAGTTCCATTTTTGAAAATTCGGTGAGCCATTTGTTCTTGAACTCCCATAGTCCAAAGAAAGGAGAAAGCAGCCAACGCTTGGCTTTTTTTTTCAGGCAGAAAATGGAACCTGAGCCTGTCTGGAAGGAAGTGTCAACCTGTGATAACTAAAAAGGAGAAGCCTTCTGGGGGTCCTGGTATAGAAAAGGAGAAAGGATGTCCCCATAGGACTTCAGTGAGGCTTTAGTAAGAGCAAGAATCTGATTTTAGTGCCATGGAGAGAAGGAATAAATTTACCCACTATAATCTGGGAGTTGTGACCACTGCATTTAGTTTTAAAATGTAACCACATGACTACAAGGTAGGACAGCCCAATGGACCACATTTTTTGTTCTGAAAAAAAAAATGACCTGGGGATTGTTGATGACCATAATTTCAATAAAAGCCCACAGTGTGACATGTGCCATGGCTATTTCCAATGTTCATTTAACTTTGAGGCTCTAGTAATAGAAACACTTCCATTTATACATTCATTTATGGAATACCTCCAGAGGACCATTTACTGTACTTGGTTCCAGGGTTCCAAGGGTGGACAAGATAGAGCTGGTATTTGCCTGCACAGAGGTTATGGTCTACCAAAGAATACAGACACTGAACAAGTAATTCCAAGGTGGGTATGAAGGGCAAGACCAAGGTACTATGACAGTGTAGCTCATAAGGACTTGTCCTTATCACGTGTGGAGGAACAAGGAAGATTTCCCTGAGGAAATGACATTGAAGGCGAGGCTTGAAGAAGACTTAGGAGTTGGGGTTCCACACCACAATTTGTTTGTAAACAAGGTTTCACTGGTTTGAAAGAGTTTGAACAAGCATTGGACTGAAGCATGGATTCTTCAGGTGATTCCTGTTATAACATAGGTGCTCCTGAAAAGGAGATCTGGGTACCCATTGTAATTCCTCCCCTGTAAAGAAATTCCACTGGGGCACCTGGGTGGCTCAGTCAGTTAGGCATCAGACTTCGGCTCAGGTAGTGAGTTTGAGCCCCATATCATGCTCTGTGCGACCTTCTTTGGATCCTCTGCCTCCCTCTCTGTCTGCCTCTCCCCTGCTTGTGCTCTCTCTCTCTCTCTAAAAAAATAAATAAATACATTTTAAAAATACAAAAAGAAAAAAGAAAAAAGCAATTCCACCAGTGAAAGTAGAGAGCAGAGTCCTAAGGGGATGGAACACAAGACATAACGTTTGATAGAGGAAAAGGATATGAATCTGAAGTATTGACTGAAACCTCAGCCTGAAGGGATAAGGGAACCACATAGGGAGGTGCTTTTGTTAGGCAGCAATGCACCAAAGTGGTTAGTATTTTATCACTGACACTGTTCAGAATTTACTAGAGCATGGTGATAATAAAAGTCTGACTAATTTTTCATTAGTTCTACTATTGTTTTAAATTTCCTGCAAACAACGTACCTCCTTATTGACTGCACCCTGTGAACTGCTCTTGCCCGCCACCTCAGCCCTCCCCTGCCCCCACTGCCATAAGCCATTACGTGACAGTCAGAAAGAGGTTGGAGAAAGGCAGACACGGTTTTCAGCTCAGTTCTCAAGAGCTTTTTACCCTGCAATTCTAAGAAAATTAGCTCTAAGAAAATAAGCTCTCTCTAGGGATATGGCCTCTTCTCAAGCAACTGAAGTCACTGTACACTTGCCTTATTAGGGCCAAGGAAAGTAGCCACTTATGGCCCTGAGGTCATGTCAGGCAGAGAGGAGAATTGAGGCAATCAGCTGGTTTTTGGGCAACTCAAAACCCCCTTCTGCTGGGGCTGGCCAATTGTTTCCTCAAATGTCTCTTTTGCTTTGGCTAGTGAAGATCCAGTCTGAGTATGATTACTCTCCTGGATCTGAAACAAAGACAAAATCACATGAGGTGGGATTGGAAAGGACCAAATATTAACCCCAAGCCACAGGCAGGGGGATGCCTGGAACAACACAACAGGCTTGAGAAGGCTCTGATGCAATGCAATGGGAAAGGAGGAGAGTGTTTGGTTGAAAGGAAAAGGTCAGCGTGCATTTGAATTCAGAACTGCGGCTGATGGGATGCACTGAAGTTTTGGAAACTGAGGACAAGCTCCAAGAATATTGAGACACTCTGGCAACTTTGGAGAGGGAACCCCTCCAGAAAAACACAAGACAATTCAAGCCGATTGAATGGCTTTGGATAAAAAGTGAAACTCTGGGTTGGATGGGATGGGGAAGGTTTGCAAACAAGTAGATGGGGAGGAGATTCTGGGAAGGAACAAAGGGAAGGGAGAAGCTCAAAAGAAAAGGAAGTCTAAAGTCATCTGCTAACATTTGGGAGTAGATATTACTATCTCCTTGCCCTCCCAACAAACGAAGAAGTGGGCCGATTGGTCTTGATCACATATTTGGCAGATCCCTCCTTTCTTTCAGCCTCCACCCCTGGTGCTCAGTACCTTCTTTTTTCCCCTCGAGTGTCTTCCAACGCTCAAGAACATTTAGTGTTTGGCTCTTTGGAGTGATACCAGCCAAACAATAATCCATCAAGCTTTGACTACTGTCATAAATACAAATAGAATCGATTTCCCCAAACACACATGACATTCCAAATGCTGAACTCCTTACCCCATTAGACCTGCCTGGAAGCATTTCTGATTCCCACTCTGCTTTTAGGATGGAATTGTTCAATAGCTTACCTGGAAGTGATCCAATTAATTAAGACTGTTGTGTTAATGACTGCTGATAAGTTTACGCCCTACCAAGTGAAAATTTTATACCTTATGAAGAAGAGTCTTTATTTAACTCAATGATCCCTCCACTTTTTTGAGTCCACATGACTTCTTTGGTCAATGAGAACTTTCTCTGATTATCCTATAATGGTAGCTGTACTTCTTGTTATCTGCTGATTAAGAAAATATATAATGAAAAAATGTTACTAAGAATTTAGCCACATGTTTAGGAGGCTTTGTGCTTTATTAATCACATAGCCATGTGTGTTTTCAAAGTAGTAGTAAATACATGTATAAGACAAAATGCCTCCTTCGTATTAAGTCTTTGGTTAACCTGGTTGTGACCTCAGAGTAGGAACCACTGTTTTAACAAGAAGAAATGATTGAAACAGGAAGCTTAATCTCTTTGAAAGTTTCATACTGAAGATACTTTTGTGCCAGCAGGGTAGGGTGGAGCCTCTTCCATGTACCTCACAGATGTATTTTCTGTAGGAGGTCTGGGCAAGGCCAGTTAATAGCTGACAAAAGAAAAATGAAAAAATGCTCATGTTTCAGGGAGCCACCCTAAATACTCCTTTGAATGACTTCTACAAAGACCAATGCTGGAGGAAGCTGGTGGAACATTCAGGGTTTGACATTTTGGAGCGGAGATGGCCAAACAATAGCCCATTAATAAAAATTTGACCAATGTCACAAATATAAAAGAATCAATTTCCCCAACTACAGCTAACAGAGATGAGCTACACAACTCTGAATATACGAAGAACCACTTGATTATACACCTAATTCATCGAAGGGTGAATTTCATGAAATGTAAATTATATATCAATAAAGATGTTATTTTAAACAAAAACTCAACCACAAATGTCATCAGGAGTATTGAGGTCAACATGATTGCCATATCAAGCTCTCCAAAACTGAGCCCCTGATACCTCTAGTATTCAGAGACTGTAAATTTAGCCTGTCTTCAGCTCCACAGAAGGCTGGTTCCTGTTTTTTAAATGTCTACTTATTTTGAGAAGAGGGGGAGAGAGAAAGTAAGCAGGGGAGGGGCATAGAGAGAGAGGGAGAGATTCCAAAGCAGGCTCCACGCTGTCAGCACAGAGCCCGACGTGGGGCACAGTCTCACCAACCATGAGTTCATGACCTGAGCTAAAATCAAGAGAGAGCCACTTAGCCAACTGAGCCACACAGGCACCCCAAAGGCGGTTCCTATTGATATTATCTACCTGACTTTGTATATTCTGAGGAGATGATTAAAAACATAAGATACTGGAATGGAGTAGAGTGGTTAAAACACATGTACTGAAATCAGACAGCCTGAGTCCCTAGCCTTGCTGTATAACTTTGGGTATGTCATTTCATCTCTCTGAGCCTAATCTTACTTACCTTACTATTTTATCATATTATTTGTTCTTGTCCCTAACATTGCTTTGAGAAATAAATTAATGAACACAAAATGCTTAACATAATACTTAGCTAATGCAAACTGACTAAGTCACTTGGTAATGCACAACTATTATTTCGTAAATAGTGAGAGCTGGCAAAGAAGTTTGAGGTGGTGAGGTCTAGCTACTCCTCTGTGTTCTCCCTACAAGATTACAATAAAAACAAGGGCTTATATAAAATTTTGCCTCATGCAGCCATTAGTCATTACCAAACTAGGTACAGCTAATCATAAAACTTCTTCTATAAGCTTGATGAATTCCTAGATTTCTGTCCTTTTAAGTGCTCTGAGCACATCCTTATGAAAGATGCAGCACATAGTTTTCTAGTTTGCTTCATACAGTCAGAAATCCTCCTAAATTAATGGCAGAGCACAGGACCCACTGGGGATCAAGTCACTAGTGTGTTATCCTATGGAGGATACTCATAAGTGTGTTCTTTTTTAATATAATTTTTCATGTTTATTTATTTTTGAGGGAGAGACAGAGCAAAAGTGGGGGAGGGACAGAGAGAGAGGGAGACACAGAATCCCAAGCAGCTCCAGGCTCTGAGCTGTCAGCACAGAGCCCAGTGCAGGGCTTGAACTCACGAACCATGAGATCATGACCTAAGCCAAAGTCGGAGCTTAACCGACAGAGCCACCCAGGCACCTCTCCATAGGTGTATTTTTATACCCTGTTCAAGTGAAGATATGGAGTATCTTCTATTTTAGTTAATCCACATATATTAAATACTTTGAATTTTACAAACAAGATCCCTTTTCTAGTATTCATCATAACAGTATGCCATTAATTTCACGAATAAAAAGATTTGATATGCGATCAGCTAGTTAGCAAAAAGTCTTGAATGAGATAGCAATAGCTAAAGGACTCGTAGTTGCCACCTCTATGGTGTAATCCTTTCTAATAAATTCCCTCTGACCACCCTGGATTATGCACTAACTATATACTCAATTCTTTAATGAATATAGGACTACTCAAGGTCCATTTTGTCTACATTGCAGGATTATAGGCATCGAGTCCTTTACAGTATCCTTTTATTTTCTTTTTCATGCTCATAGGTTCTGTGGTGAGATTCCCTTGTTCATGACTGATACTGGTATTTTTTGTCTTCCCTCTTATTGTGATGGTCAATCTGGCCAGAGGTTTGTCAATTTTATTGATCTTGTCCAAAAAACTAGCTTTGGTTTAATTTATTTTCTCATGCTTTTCTGTTAATTTCATTGATTTCTGATCTTATTTTTAATCATTTCTTTCTTATGCTTCCTTTGGGCTTAACATGATCTTCTTTTCCTAGTTTCATAAAATGGAAGTTGAGGTTACTGATTTTAGATCTTACCTATTTCTTGTATCAGCATTAACTGCTATGAATCTCCCTGTTAGTGATGATTCAATCATATCCCACAGCTACAACATGTATTTTTATTTTCATTCATTCAGTTTAGAATATGTTTTAGGGGTGCCTGAGTGGCTCAGTTGGTTAAGTATCTGACTTCTGTTCAGGTCATGATCTCACAGTTCTGAGTCCCACATCAGACTCTCTGCTGTCAGTGCAGAGCCCACTTCAGATCCTCTGTCCCCCTCTCTATCTGCCCCTCCCCCCTCAAAAATAAACAATAAACATTTTAAAAAAGTATTTTCAAAAATTTTCCTTGAGACTTTCTCTTTCACTTCTCAATATATAAATGACTTTTCTTTCATTTCTGAATATTTGGAGATTTTCTAGATATCTTTGTTATTGAATTTTATTTAGTTTGATTCTGTTAGGATTATTGCATTATTTCTATCCTTTGAAATTTCTTTTTTTTAAGTTTATTTATTTATTTTGAAATAGAGAGAGAGCACAAGTGACGGAGGAACAGAGAGAGAGGGAGAGAGAGAGAATCCCAAGCAGGCTCTGCACTGCCAGTGTAGAACCCAACGGGGGACTCAAACTCACAAACCATGAGATCATGACCTGAGCCGAAATCAAGAGTTGGACGCTTAACCAACTGAACTACCCAAGTCCCCAGTTCTTTGAAATTTCTTAAGTTTTGTTTTGTGGTCCATATTATGCTCTCTCTTGGTATATGTTCCATATGCACTTAAAAAAAATGTATTCCCTTCTTGCTGGGGGAAGTGTCCTATCAATGGAGATTAAATCAAGTTGTTGATAGTGTTATTCTGGTCTTCTGATATTATGGTATTCTTGTATTCTGTTATTCTGGTCTTCTGTATCCTTACTGATTTTCTGTATAATTGTTCTATCAGTTGCTGAGAGAAGAGTGTTGAAGTCTTCAAGAATAATAATTGTGCATTTGTCTATTTCTCCTTATTTGTTTCCATTTTTGATCAAATATTTGAAGTTCTTTTGTTAGATACATACACATTTTAAAGTGTTATATGTTCGGGGAGAATTGAAAGTATCTCTGATAATATAATTTATCTAATATTCATACCACTATTCTAAATTTTTTAGTGTTTTCATGGTATGTCATATTCCATGCTTTTACTTTTTAACTTATTTGTCTCTTTATACTTAAAGTGGGTGTCATATGGACAGCATATAGTTGCTGTATTAGAGAGGTTGCTCCAAAGAAACAAAACCAGTAAGATATAGAGATATGTCTGTGTATGTGCTTTATGTATATCTGTATATATATATACACATATATACACATATAATAATTTAGCAATTTATAAGTGCTGAAAAGTCCCATAATCTGCCATTTGCAAGCTGGAGGCCAAGTAAAGCTGGTGTTGTAATTCAGTCTGAGTCCAAAGGCCTGCGAACCAAAGCAGCCAATGGTGTATATCTTGGTCTAAGGGTCAGACAGAGAAGATAAGATAAAATGTCCCAGCTCTTTCCTCTAAAATTGAGAACAAGACAAGGATGTCCACTCTTGCTATTTTTATTCAACATACTATTGGAAGTCCTAGTCATAGCAATCATATGAGAAAAAGAAATAAGAGGCATCTGAATTGGTAAGGAAGAAGTTAAACTGTAACAATTTGCAGATGATATGATACTATACATAGAAAACCATAAAGACTGCACAGAAAATATATGAAAAGTAATTAATTACATAAAGTTTCAGGGTACAAAATTAATGTATAGAAATCAGTTGCATTTCTATACACCAATAATGAAGTAGCAGAAAGAGAAATTAAGAAAATAATTTCAGGGGTGCCTGGGTGGCTCAGTTGGTTAAGTGTCCAACTTTTGATTTCAGCTCAGGTCATAGGTCTCACAGTTGTGAGAGCAAGCCCTGCATCAGTCTCTGCACTAAGTGAGGAACCTGCTTGGGATTCTCTCTCTCCCTCTCTCTCATCCCTCTCTCTCTCTCTCTCTCTCTCTCTCTCTCACTCTCTCAATATAAACATGAAAAAAAGAAAACTATTTCATTTACAATTACGTGAAGATGAATAAAATACATAAGAATAAATTTAACCAAGGAGGTGAGAAACCTATACTGTGAAAACTATAAAACGCTGATGAATGAAATTGAAGACAACACAAACAAATGGAAAGAAATTCTGTGCTCATGGGTTGGAAGAATTAATATTAAAATTTCCATACTACCCAAAGGAAGCTACAGACTCAATGTAATCCCTATCAAAATACCAAATAAAATTTTTCACAGAAATAGAACAAATCATCTTAAAATTTGTATGGAAACACAAAAGACCCTTAATAGCCAAAAACAATCTTGAGAAAGAAAACCAATGTTGGAGACATCACAATCACAAATTGCAATATATGCTATAAACCTGTAGTAATTCAAATAGTGTGGTACTGGCACAAAAAATAGACACATACATCAATGAAACAGAATAGAGAGCCCAGAAATAAACCCACACTTATATGGTCAATTAATCTGCAACAGAGGAAACAAGAATATACAATGGGGAAGAGGTAATCTCTTCAATAAATAATTCTGGGAAAACTGGACAGCTACATGCAAAATAAATGAACTTGGACCATGTTCTTATACCATACACAAAAATAAACTCAAAATGGTTTACAGACCCAAATGTTAAGCCTGAAACCATAAAACTCCTAGAAGAAAACATAGGCAGTAATTTCTTTGACATCAGCCATAGAAACATTTTTTCCAGATATGTCTCCTGAGGCAAGAGAAACAAAAGCAAAAATAAACTATTGGAACTACAGCAAAATGAAAAACTTTTGCACAGTGAAGAAAACCATCAGCAAAACAAAAATGCAACCTACTTAATGGGAGAAGATACCTGGAATGATAAGGAGTTAATATCTAAAACATATAAAGAACTTATACAACTCAACACCAAAACACCAAATAATCCAATTAAAAGTGTGCAGAGGACCTGAATAGACATTTTTTCAAAACAAACATACGGATGGCTAATAGGCACATGAAAATATTCTCAACATTACTAATCATCAGGGAAAAGCAGATCAAAACCACAATGAGATACCATCTTACACCTGTCAGAAATGGCTAAAATAAAAAAGAAATAACAAGTGTTGGCAAGGATGTGGAGGAAAAGGAACCCTTGTGCGATGCTGGTAGGAATGGAAATTGATGCAGCCCCTGGAAAGCAGTATAGAGGCTCCTCAAAATATCAAGACTAGAAATACCATATGAACCAGTAATTCCACTACTGAGTATTTACAAAAAAAAACAACCCACATATGTTTATTGTAGCATTATTTACAATAGCCAAGATAGAGAAGCAGCCGAAGGGTCCATTAATTAGATGAATGGATAAAGAAGTTGTGGTACACACACACACACACACACACACACACACACACACACACTGGAATATTACTCAGCCATTTAAAAAGATGAGATCTTGTCATTTGCAACAACATGGATGGACCTAGAGGGTTATCATGCTCAGTGAGATAAGTCAGCAGAGAAAGACAAATACCATATGGTTTCACTTATATGTGGAATCTAAACAAAGCAAATGAATAAACAAACAAAAAGCAGAAACATACTCTTAATACAGAGAAAAAGCTGATAGTTGCCAGAGGGGAGAGGATTGGGGGACAGACAAAATGGGTGAAGGGGAATGGGGGATTCAGGCTTCCAGTTATGGAATGAATAAGTCCCAGGGATAAAAGAGCACAAAGAATATACTCAACGATATTGTAAGTGTTTTATGGTCAAAGAGTTTATCTTCACTTCTGGTGAGCATAGCATAAGATACAGAATTGTTGAATCACTGGGTTGTATACCAGAAACTAATGTATTGTGTGTCAACTATACTTCAATGGAAAAATAAATAAATAACATAAAATGTCCCAGCTCAAGCAGTAAGGCAGAAAATAAAAAAAGGAAAATCCATCCCTCTTCTACGTTTTGTTCTATTCAGGCCCTTATAAGATTGGATGATGCCCACCCACACTGGGGAGGGAAATTTACTTTACTGAGTCCACTGATTCGCATACTAATCTCAAGTGGAAACACCCTCACAGACAGATATGGAAATAATGTTTAATCTTGGCACCCTATGTTCACTCAAGTAGACACATAAGATTAACCATCATAGATAAGTCTTGTGGTTTAATGTAATCTGTTAATCTCTGTCTTTTGGAATATTTACACTTAATTTAATTATTGATATGTGTGGATTTAAGTCTGCAATTTTATTATGTTTTTATGTTTGTTGCCTTTTTTTTTTACTCTCCTGCTTTCTTTTTTTAAATTTTTAAATGTATATTTATTTTTGAGAGAGACAGAGCACGAGTGAGGTAGGAGCAGAGAGAGAGGGAGACCCAGAATCTGAAGCAGGTTCCAGGTTCCAAGCTGTCAGCACAGAGCCCAACGTGGGGCTCAAACCCACAAACTGAGATCATGACCTGAGCCAAAGTTGGACACTTAAACAACTGAGCCAACCAGGTGCCCTCTCTCTTGCTTTCTTTTGTATCATTTGAGTATTTTTAGTGTTACATTTAACTTATTGAATTTTAAATAAATCTCTAAACAATTTTGGTAGTTGCTCAAGGGATTAAAATATACATCCTTGATTTTTCATGGCTACAGGGTTATAATTCATATTTTATCACTTTGAGTACAATGTGGAAACTTTATCACCATATGAATTGAGTCCCTATGCACTCCCTGCTGTATGTTGTAGCCATTATTATATATATTACATTTACATACATTGGAGTCTCCATCAAATAGTTTTATAATTTTTGCTTTCAACCATCATAACAGATTTTTTTAACTTAAGAGGGAACAGTCTGTTATATTTACATAGATATTTACCATTTCTGTTGATCCTCCTTCATTCTTGGAGATCCCAGTTTCCATCTGGCATCATTTCCTATTTACCTCAAGATTTTATATTTGGTTTTCAGAAATATGACTATGATGTGTCTAGGCATGGTTTTACTTGTATTTATCCTACTTAAATTTCACTGAACTTCTTGAATTTTTCAACAAAATTGGGACATGTTTAGCCACTGTATCTTCAATTTGTTGCCCCATTCTCTCCTCACTTCCTAGGATTGCAATGACATTTATGTTAAAACAGTAAGTATCATTCTATTGGTCTCTAAAACTTTATAAAGCTTTTTCCAATATTATTTCCCACTTTGCTTCAGATTAGATAAATCTAATTATTCTATCTTCAAGTTTACAGATTCTTTCCCGTCTTTACATTCTGCTTTTAAGCCTATCCATTGAATTTTTATTTCATATGTTGTATTTTTTGATTCTAGAATTTCCGTTACATTTTTAAAAAATAACAATGTATATTTTCTGCTGATATTTTCTATCATATCATTAATCACAATCATATTTTTCTTCACTTCATTGAGCATAGTTATACTAGCTGTTTTATAACCCTTGTTCATTATTTCCAATATTATGGTAAACTCTTGACTGGTTTCCTATATCTTTTTTTCTTGAGACTGGGTGACATTTTCCTGTTTCTTCACGTGTTAAGCAGTTCTGTATTATAACCTGGATATTTCGAATGATAGGTTGTGTAGGCTAAGATTCTGATATTTTCCCCTGAAAAGTATTGATATTTTTGTGTTGGCAGTAAATCAACTCAAACTGCCAACTCTGTTTATTTAGCTGGGCTGGTTTTCTTCTGTCCCATATATGCATGACTCAGTTGTAAGTTAGAAACTTGGGAAGAATTTAATACTCCTCATCTACAGTTCTGTCCTTTCTGAAATTTTCCCCTCACTTCCTAGTGGCTGTGGTTGCCAAAAACTTTGTCCTCCAATTCTGAAGGACAGAAAGACTGCTGGCTTTCTATTAGAAATTTAACTGCCTCACACTTACTTCCAGGGAAGATGGCAAAGTAGGAAGATCCTAAGTTCACCTCATCCCATGGATACAGTTATTTACACTCATATCAGTGTAAATAACCCAGAAAATGAACCAAAGATTGTCAGAACAGACTTTCCACAGCTAAATATAGTGAAGAGGGTAGGAAGGGCAGAGGCAAGGTTAGGACAGACCAGTAGGACTGTCCCCAGAGGGAGAGAAGGCACAAGCATGAAGAGAAGAGAGAAACAGACCCTCACAGTGTATCCCCAAGGCATGAAGAGTTCATATGGGGAAGACAAATCCCCATAACATTTGGCTTCGAAAACCAAATTCTTACACATTTCACAAGTTCTTACAATCAGCATGGTTTAACACCTGGAACTTTGAAAATCAGCAGACTTGGCTCTGGGAGAGCCAGGATGACCATAAGAAACTGAGGCCTGGCCCTTAAAAAGACAACACAACAAACAGCCCCATGGAGATACAGCATAGAAGCTTCAGTTTGAAAAATGCCTAGGGTGTATGGGAGACATATTTGTTTACTAATCTCAGAGCATGTGCTAAAGGGGCAAGGATCTTTGGGATATTCCTCCAAGAATAAAAGAGCTGGCAGGAGCCATTTTCTTCCCCTGGCCCCCAGACTAGATTCATGGACATTTGTGGGAACCAGCACAGTGCCAACTAACTCGCTAAAAACATGCCCCACTCTCCACATCCTCCTGCAGAAGTGTTGAATCACTATATTGTACACCTGGTATTATTATATTATATGTTAACCAACTTGAATTTAAATAAAATTTTTTAAAAATTACTTTGAATGTAAATAGACTAAATGATCAAATCAAAAGATTTAAGTGATGAAAAAGATTAAAAGAACCAAAATCCATCTATATGCTGCATGCAAGAGACTCATATCAGACCTAAAGCCACATGCAGATTGAAAGTGAAGGGATGGAAAGGCATTTGTAATGCAAATGGAAGTAAAAAGAAAGCCACGGTACCAATACTTATTTTGGGCAAAATAAACTTTAAAAGAAAGACTGTAACAAGAAACAAAGAAGGACACTATATAATCATAAAGGGAACAATCTAACAAGAAGATCTAACAATTGTACATATTTATGCACCCAACATGGAGGCAGCCAGATACATAAAGCAGCTAATAACAAACATAAAGGATGTAATTGATAGTAATACAAAAGTAGGGGACTTTAACACCCTACTTATATCAGTGGATAGATCATCCAACCAGAAAATCAACAAGAAAACACTGACTCTGAATGACACATTGGACCAGATGCACTTAGCAGATATATTCAGAACATTCCATCCTGAAACTGCAGAATACACATTTTTTTCAAGTGCACATGGAACATTCTCCAGAATAGACCACATATTAGTCCACAAAACAAGTCTCAACAAATTCAAAAAGATTGAAGTCATACCATGCATCTTTTCTGGCGAGAATGCTATGAAACTAAAAATCAGCTGCAAGAAAGTATCTGGAAGTAACACAAAAACATGGAGGTAAAATAACATGCTATGAAACAATAAATGAATCAACCAAGAAATCAAAGAAGAGATCAAAAATACATGGAGACAAAGGAATATGAAAACACAATGGTCTAAAATCTTTGGGATGCAGCAAAAGTGGTTCTAAAAGGGAATTTTAGGGGCGTTTGGGTGGCTCAGTTGGTTAAGCATCTGACTTCGGCTCAGGTCATGATCTCGTGGTTTGTGAGTTCGAGTCTCATGTCCAGCTCTGTGCTGACAACTCAGAGCCTGGAGCCTGCTTCAGATTCTGTGTCTCCCTCTGTCTCTGTCCCTCCCCCACTCACGCTCTGTCTCTCTCTCTCTCTCTCTGTCTCAAAAATAAACATTAAAATTTTTTTAATAAATGAAAGGGAATTTTATAGCAATAGAGGCCTACCTCAAGAAACAACAAAAATCTCAAATAAACAACCTAATCTTACAACTAAAGAAGCTAGAAAAAAAAAACAAATAAACAAAAAAACAAAAAATTCCAGTAGAAGGAAGCATATAATAAAGATCAGAGGCTAAATAAACAAAAGAGAATCTAAAAAAACAATAGAATAGATCAATGAAACCAGGAGCTGGTTCTTTGAAAAAATCAACAAAATTGATAAAAATCTAGCCAGACTAATCAAGAAAAAAAGAAAGAGGACCCCCCCAAAATAAAATAAAATTGATGAGAAGAAATAACAACCCTGCAGAAATACAAAGGATTATAAGAGAATATTATGAAAACTTATATACAAACAAATTGGGTAACTTAGAAGAAATGGATAAACTCTTGGAATCATATAACCTCCCATAAACTTTCACTTTTCCCAGATGACAGGATACTCTATGTGGAAAACCCAAAAGATTCCACCAAAAAACTGCTAGAAGCAATCCATGAATTCAGAAAAGTCACAGGATATAAAATTAATATACATAAATCGGTTGCATTTCTATACACGAATAATGAAGCAGCAGAAAGAGAAATCAAGGAGTAGATCCCATTTACAATTGCGCCAAAAACCATAAAATACCTATGACTAAACCTAACCAAAGAGGTAAAAAATCTATATCCTGAAAACTATAGAAAGCTTATGAAAGAAATTGAAGAAGACCCCCCAAAAATGGAAAAACGTTCCATGCTCATGAATTAGAAGAACAAATATTGTTAAAATGCTGATACTCCCCAAAACAATCTACATATTTAATGCAATCTCTATCAAAATAACACCAGCATTCTTCACAGAGCTAGAACAAACAATTCTGAAATTTGTATGGAACCAGAAAAGACCCTGAATAGCCATAGCAATCCTGAAAAAGAAAACCAAAGCTGGAGGTATCACAATTCTGGACTTTAAGCTGTATTACAAAGCTGCAATCATCAAGACAGTATGGTACTGGAACAAAAACAGACAGTTCAATTGAACAGAATAGAGAACCCAGAAATGGACCCACAAATGTTTGACAACTAATCTTTGACAAACCAGGAAAGAATATCCAATGGAAAAAAAACAGTTTCTTCAGCAAATGGTGTTGGGAAAACTAGACAACGATATGCAGAAGAATGAACCTGGACCACTTTCTACACCATCTACAAAAATAAACTCAAAATGATGAAAGACCTAAATAAGACAGGAAGCCATCAAAATCCTAGAGGAGAAAACAGGCAACAAGCTCTTAGATCTCAGCCACAGCAACTTCTTACTCAACATGTCTCTGGAGGCAAGGGAAACAAAAGCAAAATGAACTATTGGGACCTCATCAAGATTAAAAGCTTCTGCACCACAAAGGAAACAATCAACAAAACTAAAAGACAACCTACGGAATGGGAGATATTTGCAAATGGGATATCAGATAAAGGGTTAGAATCAAAAACCTATACAGAACTTATCAAACTCAACACCCCAAAAAACAAGTAATCCAGTGAAGAAATGGGCAAAAGACATGAATAGACACTTTCCCAAAGAAGACATCCAGATGGTAACAGACACATGAAAAAATGCTCAACATCACTCATCAATCATCAGGGAAATACAAATCAAAACCACAATCACATACTATCTCACACCTGTCAGAATGGCTAAAATGAACAACTCAGGCAACAACAGATGTTGGCGAAGATGCAGAGAAAGAGGAACCCATTTGCACTGCTGGTGGGAATGAATACTGGTGCAGCCACTCTGGAAAACAGTATGGAATTTCCTCAAAAAATTAAAAACAAAACTACCCTATGACCCAGCAATTGCACTGCTAGGTATTTAACCAAAGGGTATTGGAGTGCTGTTTCAAAGGGGCACATGTACCTCAATGTTTATAGCAGTGCTATTAACAATAGGCAAAGTATGGAAAGAGCCCAAATGTCCATCGACTGATGAACTGATGAATGGATAAAGACGATACGGTATATATATATATATATATACACACACACAATAGTGTATTACTTCGCTCTCAAAAAGAATAAAATCTTGCCATTTGCAACAATATGGATGGAAGTAGAATGTATTATGCTGAATGAAATAAGTCAGTCAGAGAAAGGAAATATCATATGACCACTCATATGTGGAAATGAAGACACAAAACAGATGAACATAAGGGAAAGGAAGCAAAAAGAATATAAAAAGAGGGAGGGAGATAAACCATAAGAGACTTTTAAATACAGAGAACAAACTGAGGGTTGCTGGAGGGATTTTGGGTGGGGGGATGGGTTAAATCACAAGAGGCATTAAGGAGGACATTTGTTGGGATGGGCACTGGGTGTTATATGTAAGTGATGGATCACTAAATTCTATTCCTTAAATCATTATTACACTATTTGTTAACTAACTTGGATGTAAATTTTTTAAACAATAATAAATAAATAAAATACAATTAAGGAAACAGAAAGAAACATATAACCACCCAAAATTAAATCACGAAGGAATAAAAAATTTGAAAAAAAAAACAATTACCAGCAATGAAATTGAATCAATAATCAAAAATCTCCCAACAAACAAAAGTCCAGGACCAGATAGCTTCACAGGTGAATTCTACCAAGCACTTAAAGAAGAATTAATACCTTTTCTTCTCAAACTATTCCAAAGAATACAATAGGAAGGAAAAATTCCAAATTCACTTTATAAGGCCAGCATTACCCTGGTACCAAAACCAGATGAAGACACTACAAGAAAGAGAACTACAGGGCAATATCTCTGATGAACATAGATGCAAACATCCTCAACAAAATATTAGCAAACTGAATCCAACAATACATTTAAAAAAATCATTCACCACAATCAAGTGGGAATTATTCCTTCAAAGGTGGTTCAATATTTGCAAATCAATCAATGTGATACATGACATTAATAAAAGAAAGGATAAGAACCATGTGATCCTTTCAATAGATGGAGAGGAAGCATTCGAAAAGTACAATATCCATTCATGATAAAAACCCTCAACAAAGTAGGGTTAGAGGGAACATACCTCAACATCATAAAGGCCATCTATGAAAATCCCACAGCTAACATCATGCTCAATGGTGACAAACTGAGAGCTTTTCCTCTAAGATAAGGAACAAGACAGGAATGTCCACTCTCATCACTGTTATTCAACATAGTACTGGAAGTCCTAGCAGCAATCAGACAACAAAAAGAAATACAAGTCATCCAAATTGGTAAGGAAGAAGTCAAACTTTCACTATTTGCAGATGGCATGGTACTAACTATAGAAAACCTGAAAGACTCCAGTAAAAAACTACTAGAACTGATAAATGAATTCAGTAAGGTTGCAGAATATGAAATCAATATGCAGAAATCTGTTGAATTTCTATACACTAATAATGAAGCAGCAGAAAAAGAAAGCAATCCCATTAATAATAATTAATAATTATAATAATAATTAATAATAATTAATCCCAATAATAAAATACCTAGGAATAAATTTTACCAAGGAGGTAAAAGACCTATACCCTGAAACTATAAAACACTGATGAAATATATTGAAAACAACACAAACAAATGGAAAGATACTCCATGTTCATGGATTGGAGGAACAAATATAGTTAAAATATCCATACTACCCAAAACAATCTACAGATTTAATGAAATCGCTATCAAAATACAAACAGCATTTTTCACAAATCCAGAAAAATAATCCTAAAATTTGTACAGAACCACAAAAGATACCAAGTGGCCAAAGCAATTTTGAAAAAGGAAAAAACTGGATGTATCACAATCCCAGACTTCAAGATATACTATAAAGCTGTAGTAATCAAACCAGTATGGTACTGGCACAAAAAAAGACACAGAAATCAATAGAATAGAGTAGAATAGAGAGCCTAGAAATAAACCCATGATTATATGGTCAATTAATCTTCCATAAAGGAAGCTGGAATACGTGATGGGAAAAAGACAGTCTTTTCAACAAATGGTGGGAAAACTAAACAGCTACATGCAAAAGAATGAAACTGGACTGCTTTCTTACACCATACATAAAAATAAACCTCAAATGGTTTAAGATTCTAAATGTGAGACATGAAACCATAAAAATCCTAGAAGAGAGTACAGGCAGTAATTTCTCTGACATCAGCCATAAAAACATTTTTCTAGCTATGTCTTCTGAGGCAAGGGTAACAAAAGCAAGAATAAACTATGGGAATACATCAAAATATAGGCTTCTCCGCAGCAAGGGAGACAATCAACAAAACTAAAATACAACCTACTGAATGGGAGAAGATATTTGCATATGACATATCGGATACAGGGTTAGTATACAAAATATAGAAAAAAACTTATGCAGCTTAACACACACACACACACACACACACACACACACCAAATAATCCAATCAAAATATGGACAGAAGAGATGAACAGACATTTCTTCAAAGAAGACATACAAATGGCCAACAGACATATGAAAAGATGCTCAACATCACTCTTCATCAGGGAAATGCAGATCAAGACCACAGTGATAATCAATAATGAGAGATCAAGACCACCTTACACCTGTCATAATGGCTAAAATAAAAAACACTAGAAACAACAAGTGTTGGTGAGGATGTGGAGAAAAAGGAATCCTCTTGCACTGTTGGTGGGAACGCAAACTGGTGCAAACACTTGCATGTATGGTGTTTCTTCAAACAGTTAAAAATAGAACTTCCCTATGATCTAGTAATCACACTGCTGGGTATTTACCCAAAGAATACAAATTCAAAGGGATACACGCACCCCCTGTGTTCATAGCAACATTATTTACAAAAGCAAAATTATGGCAGCAGCCCCAATGTGCTTCCATAGGTGAATGCATAAAGACGTGAGACATATATACACATAGACATAAAATGGAGTATTATTCACCATAAAAAAAGACTGAAATCTTCCCATTCACAACGACATAGATCTGGAAACTATAATGCTAAGTGAAATAAGTCAGTCGAAGAAAGAGATACTGTATTATTTCACTCATATGTAGAATTTAAGAAACAAAACGAATGAGCCAAGGAAAAAAAGAGACAAACCAAAAAACAGGGTCTTATCTATAGAGAACAAAGTGGTGGTTATCAGAGGGGAGGTGGGTGGGGGATGGGTGAAATTGGTGATGGGGATTATGAGTACACTTATCATGATGAGTACTGAGTAAGATATAGAATAATTGAATCACTATATTGTGTACCTCAAACTAATATAACACTGCATGTGAACTATACTGGAAATAAAATTTTAAAATAAAATAAAAATTCAAAAAGAAACATTAATTGCCTCACACAATCCATCCTTGGCCTACCCTCAAGTTAAAAAGTATAAAAATTAGGAAACACACTCCCTACTTTCCTTTTTTCCAAGTGTCAACATCTCTTGCTCCTTACCTTAGTGCCATGATTTGTTTTATTTTGTCTAGATCAGATGATAGCAAGCTTTTTCTATAAAGTACCAGATAATAAATATTTTAAGCTTTGAGGGTCATATAGTATGTCACAACTAATCAATTCTTCCATTATAGCATTAAAGCAGAAATAGAGAGTATATAAACGAATTGCCATGGCTGTGTTCCAATAAAACTTTATCTACAAAGACAGGTGGCTGGCTAGATTTGGTGTAGGGGCCATGGTTTGCCAACCCTAGTCTATTATTTGCAAGAGGGTCAAATCTAATAGGAGCTTACTTGGCTATACCAGTAGTTGAAAGCTTTCTATATAATATTTTCTGTTTTCACTAATTCATTTTAGGATACTCCCATGTTAATTGGCTAAATAGAAAAATTCAAATTAATAGAATTTAAAGTGTGTGCTGGGTGTGGGTGACATGGGTCAAAACGTTTATAAACTTCCAGTTATAAAATAAATAAATCATGGGGAAGAAATATACAGTATGGTGACTATAGTTAATAATACTGTATTGTATATCTGAAAGTTACTAAGATAGTAGATGCTAAAACATCTCATTACAAGAGAAATGGATAGATGTTTACTAAACTTATTGTAGTGATCATTTTGCAATATAGATAAATATCAAATCATTTTGTTGTACACCTGAAACTAATATAATGTTATAAGTCAATTATACCGCAATTAAAACAAGTTAAAGTAGAAGAAAGAGGGGGAAAAACCCCTGCAAGAATGTAAAAAAACATCACAAGGAGGATTATAATGATCTTATTATAAACGATGTGTAAATTTAATGAATATGATTTACAAGTCAATGTGTGATTATTATGCTAACTTTTTGGTTGCCTGACTTAGCGTTAGAAAGGATAAGATCCATTAATTCATTCAAAAAAATGTTTACTGAGCATATATTCTGTGTCAGGCATTGTGATAGGTACTAGGGATATAATGGTGAGCAAAACATCATAGCATAATGGTTGAGAGCATAGACTCTGGCACCAGCCTCCCTGGGTTTGAATCCTGGCTAAGTCATTTTTAGTTTTGTGAACTTGAGCAAGCTATTCTGCCTCTGGGTCTCACTTTCCTTTCCATAGATGGCAATAATAATGTTGCCTGGAGTTGCCATGAGAACTAAATGAGTTAATATTTGTAAACTACTGAGGAAATTGCCTGACACGTAGTGAAAGTTGCATATGTGTTTTTTAAACAACAAAGACTTTGACCATCTCTGCCCCTAAAGAAACAAGAGTTCAGTGGGAGAACTGACTTTAATCTAAAAAGCACGCAAGTAAATGTGCAAGCATGATCAGTGCTACAAAGAAGACTTAAATGGAGCTACGAGAGCTTGCTTTCTGGGGATATGACCAGAGAAGGGATCTCTGAGGAAATGATGTCTGAGCTAAGGATAAGTAGGAGTAAATTAGCCAAAAACCATATTTTTTCCTGTCTTTCTAACTAAGTAGTCTGTTTAATGAGGGTGTGATCCTAGTCTCAAACTTCTATATTCTCCATCATGCCTGTTAAGCATGATAGGCATCCTAGACAAGTCTTGGTGATGTTTGTTAAAAGCAAGAGCTGCCATTCTGCAGGCTTATTCTTTCCTCCTGTCTGGCTACAGTAAATCTGGGAAAATCTTCGCAAACCAACTGCACAAAGAGTGTTAAAGCACTCTTAAAGCACTCTTTCTAGAAAGAAGTCAAGGCCACTAAAGGGAATCAGCAGTTCGGATGATGGATGTTAACTCTCTTTGTTAGCATATTGGCTGCTGTATTTGCTGTATTTGCTTCACGGACTCATCCTTGCGAATCTAGAAGTTGTGCTGATCACAGGACACTATAGGCTGAGGCTTCTCTTTCTTCCCTGTGGCATTCAATTCTGAAGCCCACGATCCTCTAGAGGGGCATTCTTTACAAACTGAAGTCTCCATTTCATCACATGTGGCTAAAGAATCGGAATCATCAGGCACCTGCAAAAATTTTATTTCCAGGATTCTTTCTCTTGTCAACTACAGATCAGAAAACAAATGTATGAAAGCAGATATCTTTTTCCCTCCTCCAAAATTGGAGCAGCTGACATCATTTGCAGACTGGAACTGCTGAAAACCTTAAACAATCCATTTCAGGGCACTTTCTAGAGAACATTTCCATCCAGCGTAGATATTGTACCAATCCAACCTTAGGACCCACCCATTTTGTTTACAGCTTTGCAGTATTTTAAGAGGTTTTGTGTCTACTTGTAAAAAAAAAACAGATAAAAATAAACAACAACATTACATCAGTTAGGATTGTATTCTTTGTTTGCAAGCCACTGAAGACTCAATCCAAATTGTCTTAACCCCAAAAAGGGAAATTATTGGCCAATGTCACTGTATAGCTCAAGAGTAAACCCAGCTTTGGGTGAGCTTTATTCTGCTCAGTTGCTTTCTCACTCTTCTTCTCTCTCCATTTCTCAGCTCCACATCCTTGTTCAGGACTCCATCCTCAGATAGAGGTCTGAAGGACCCCCTTCTTGGTCTAAAGAAGGATTAACTGCTACTTCAAGGGCTACATACTACCTTGTCATGTCAAACAAGGAAGAAGCTTACTTTCCTCAATATTCCCAGCCAAAGTCTTAAGATTACGTTTTACCCGAATCATAAACCCACCCCAAAACAGCCACTGTAGACACGGGATGAAATGAGTGGTTATCCTAGGTCATGTGTTCTCTCTGGGATAGAGTCAGCTGCTTGAAAACTGCATGTATCGCCAAATGGGGATCAGGATTGGTGGGAAGAGACAAAACGGAAATGCATAGTGGGAAGACAAACAATAAACACCCACTCTGTGCAACAATAACTGTTTATTATATTAGATAAGTGTTTCCACTTTATTTTTTTAATGTTTATTTATTTTTTTAATTTTTAAATGTTTTATTTTATTTTTGAGAGAGAGAGAGAGACAGTGTGAGCAGGAGAGGGTCAGAAAGAGAGAGGGAGACACAGAATCTGAAGCAGGCTCCAGCTCTGAGCTAGCTGTCAGCACAGAGCCCGACACGGGGCTCTAACCTATGAACCGTGAGATCATGACCTGAGCCAAAGTCGGATGCTTAACTGACTGAGCCACCCAGGTGCTGCAGTGTTTATTTATTTTTGAAAGACAGAGACAGAACATGAGTAAAGGAGGGGCAGAGAGAGAGGGAGACACAGAATCTGAAGCAGGCTCCAGGCTTTGAGCTGTCAGCACAGAGCCTAACACGGGGCTTGAACTCATGAACAGTGAGATCATGACCAGAGCCGAAGACGGACGCTTAACCAACTGAGCCACCCAGGAACCCCAAGTGTTTCCACTTTAAACTTGAAGTCCTTTTCTGTTCATTAACACACTGGAACCTTGTAACAATCCTTGAAGGGAGCTAAGACTGGACATATTATTCTCATAGAGCAGAGAAAACTGAAGCCTAGATGAGTCAAGTGAATTGGATAAGTCTGCACAAGGGCATAGTGACAGAGACACTTGACTCTCATCCTATAGAAATCTGTAGTTTTGGAACACCAAATCCATATATTGGATTGTGTTTATTTTACCCTATTTTTTAATTCCATAACTCATTCCCATCCCCCTCTTATTCTACATCCCCATGGTCATTCTAGCATGTTTAACATGTAGCTTTTTTTGTTTGAATGTGTTTTCAAACACTGTGTTCTTTTTTTGTGTTCATGTATTCTTTATATAAGTAGTACTATGCTATATATCTCATTCTGTTTCTTAATTTTTTCACTACACATTATGTTTTTAGATAAATCCACATTGTTTGTGTATATTTAATCTGTCACTTCCAACTGCTGCATAATCTCTATGGCATGTATCCACCACATTTTATCTATCCACTCTTTCAGTCGTGGATTTCCACTGGAATTCTGCTAAACTTCCACCAGCACAAATAACACTTCTATGAACATCTTCATACATGTCCCTCTACATGTTTTTTTTTGGAATATTTCCACATATTCAGGAGAGAATTGTTGGGTGAAAGGACAAGTGTGTGTTTAATGTGACTACATTAACTCCGTAACCCTCAGGCCAGTGAGGATTTCCTTGGCCACTAAAAGAGGAAGTGGAGAAAAAGGGAGAGAAATTGATACAGGAGCACAAAAAGAGAATTCGAGACCAGAGTGATACAATCAAATGGAACAATATCTGTATCATAGGAATTCCTGAAGATGAAGAATGAGAAAAAGGTCCTGAAGGGATGTTTGATCAAATTATAGCTGAGAACTTCCCAAATATGGGTAAAGAAATAGACATTGAAATCCAAGAGGTGCAAAGAAACCCCTTAAGACATAACTTGAA
>CM053579.1:33461350-33488843 GCA_028646485.1 Cryptoprocta ferox
TAAATTCTTGCTCAGTTATGTTGCTTATATCTGTTTTAGCAGTTCTGTGGCTGTGACTTCTTCCTGGAATTTCTTTAGAGGAGAGTTCTTCCGTTTCATCATTTTGGCTAGCTTTCTGTCTTTTGTCAGTTTTAAAAGGTCGTTATCCACTCTGTACTTGTGAGTATTGCTATATTAAAGGAGGTTCATTGACTGTCCAGAGCCTGTCCATTCAGGAAGTGTTCTTTTAATGGTGTCTCTCGGTTTCTCTTGTTGTGCCTTCGGTTATTTTATTTCCCTACTCAGTGATATTTGGGACTCTCCACCATGTGTCCTTTGGCTTGATTCCTGAGGTAGCCCTGAAAAGGAAAACAGACAGACAAACACACAGGGAACAAAAGCACGCAAATGCACAGACAAATCAAACAAACAAGCTAACCAAAAGGGGAAGGAAAAAAAGAAAAGAAGAAAAAAAAGAAAAAAAAAGATAGAATAATTGGGGGAACAAAAACAACAAATGACAAAGGACAGTCTAAAAGCATAAAACCAGCGGAGGGGAGAGATAAGAATGAGATCAGGGAAAATATATCTGATTACCAATAATCGATCTAATCACGGCAATGCATCAATGTTGGTCTTTCCCGGGCTCGGGGCGTGGGGGGGGGGTGAGAAGAAAAGGAAAAAAAAGGAAGCTCTCCAGCGCAGATGGGCATGGTTTGGTGTAGGTCAGTCTCGCCTCCACTGCAGGTCCCGTTGGCTGCTCCCCGAGGCCCCGCCTTGGTGGTTGTGGGGAGAAGAATGGCGGCACTCCAGTCCCTTCTCGAACCAAGCATTGCAAGCCAGTCTTTTGGGCCCAATCTCTCTGTGCCACAGGCGGGCCAAGTTGTATTTTCCAAGCCCTGCCTCATTTCCAAATCCTAGTCCACGCACTTTAATGCTACCGCCCGAGATGAGACGTACTCTTGAAGGCGGGCGGCTTCCTAGCCGGAATTGAGTAGGGGGAGTCGGGGAGCAGTTTCTCCTGCTCTGCCTGGAATCTGCGTGCCCAAGGAAAACACGCCAGCTATGGGGGACTGATCTCTCTCCCTGAGTCCTGCAGTTATAGATGGGATGATAGGATCCCTCTCCATCCCAGGCGAAGGTTTTTCTCTTCTCTAGAGACAGCTCTATGAGCATTTTCAGCATCTCTTTCTCTTCCCCTTGTCTCTCTGGCCATGCGTGCTCTCCACGGCTCTGCGCTGTGGGGGGCTCCCTCCCTTCTGAGCCTCCAGTCCCTGGCCCATTTTTATTTCCCCAGTTCACACTCACTCAGGCACCTATGAGGCTGTCTTCTTTGTGGACTCTGTGTGTTTTCCTCCCACTCTTGCAGATCAGAGTATTGTGGCTTCAGTCCTTCTTAGTTTGATAGATGTGGGCGGACAAAAATTACAGAGCTCCCTACTTCTCCACCATCTAGCCTCTCATCTGGGAACTCTCTGTTCTTAACACTCAATTTTGCTATAACCTAAAACTGTTGTAAAAAAACTATTAAAAAAACTTTTAAAAAATACAGAGAAAAGAATTAACAGCTTTAGAGTCAGATAGGTCTAGAATTCCAGCTCAGCTAAATACTAGCTGTGTAACCTTTGATAATTTGCTTAATCTCCTTGCGCCTCAGGTTTCTTTTTTTGTAAATGAAGATGCCTCATAGGGTTTCCGTGAGAATTATATAAGATAGCACTTGCACAGTGCCTGGCACATAGTGTATTAGCAGTTATTGTTATTATCAGAAACTCATGAAGCTAAATGTGTCCTCAAATTGTTCAAGGACCTAGACCTATAAACTCTTCTGGCAACTTAATCCAATATCTAGTTTCCCATCAATTAAATGCTTTCTCTTTACAATGATGAAGCCTATTTACTCTAGCTTGGACCATCATAGAACTGAGAAACAAGTTTACCTTCCTTGTATTAACACTAAAAGAGCATTGGACTAGGTGACTTTTAGTAATTTATTGTTTTAGTTATTTATTTTGTGCCTCCTGAAAGGGACTAATTCTTTCCCTACCCCACCTTCCTCCCAAGATTGTTGTGACGAACTGCATAAAGTGATGTACCTGATTACTGTTGACAGCTTAAAGGGCTATATAAATGTAAAAGATTAATAGTTACTTGAAGAGATGTATTAAATTATCTCTTTTTTTAAATTTATAGTTTATTGTCAAGTTGGTTTCCATATAACACTCAGTGCTCTTCCCCATAAGTGTCCTCCACCTTGACCATCACCTCCCTTCCCTTTTCCCCATCCCCCTTCAGCCCTCAGTTTGTTTTCAGTATTCAAGAGTCTCTCATACTTTGTCTCCCTCCCTCTCCCTAACTCTTTTTCCTCCTTCCCCTCCCCATGGTCCTCTGTTAGGTTTCTCCTGTTAGACCTATGAGTGCAAACATATGGTATCTGTCCTTCTCCGCCTGACTTATTTCGCTTAGCATGACACCCTCGAGGTCCATCCACTTTGCTACAAATGGCCATATTTCATTCTTTCTCATGGCCATGTAGTATTCCATTGTATAGATAAACCACATCTTCTTGATCCATTTATCAGTTGATGGAATTATCTCTTAACCGTCTCCATTCAAGTCAAATTACTCTTTAACCCTGTCCATATTCCTCTGAAAATGTGGATATCGGTAAAATATTATTTAATAAATTCTTTTCTTTCACAAACCCGAATTGAAGGTCTGCTTTGTATCAGGCACACTATTAGGTGCTAGAGGATCAAAGATTAATAAAGCATGGTCCCTGCTGCCAAGAAACTTAAAGTCTAATAGACAAACATGAGAAATAAATGTGTTACAATACGGTAGGTGTTTTGGGACAGATATAGATATGCCAAAGGAACACAGATGAATAGAAAAATTATTCTAAGGGATATTATGAAAGATTTCACAGAGAAACAGCGTTACTGCTGGACTTAGAAGGACAAATAGGAAATTTCCAGATGGAGAAAGGAAACGTATTTTGGACAGAAGCAACCCTATAAATTCATGGAAGCATAAAATTACACAGCAAGTATGGTGAGGATAATATTTAGGTACGGTGAGAGGTAAAGCAAATGAATTAGACTAGGAAGGGGGAAGTAGTGAATTACATTTGGAAAGTGTTGACTTTAAGATGCCTAAGGAGCTTCTCTTTGAATGTTATAATCCAATGAGAATATAAATATAAAGAGATTTGAGAGTCATCAGTATACAGGTATTAGCTAGATATGATGGAAAAAAAAGAGAGAGAGAGTGACCATGAATAATATTTATGCTCTTATTTGGGCAACTGGATAACCAATGGTGCCCTCATTGAGGTAGGAATCATACAGGAAAAGGAGCAGAAGGAAGAGGAGGCCATATGGTCTTTTGGGCATGTTGATTTTCAGATACCCATGGGACATCCAAATGAGTATGTTCAGTAAGCATTTGGATCTATAGATATAATGTTCTAGGAAAAGATTTTGCTTAGAGATATAGAGGTAGTAGATAAAGTAATGGAAATCGGTGAAATTGTTCAGGGATAGTGTGCAAAATAAGAACAGGTGCTAAGACAGAACCATTGTGAATATCGACATTCAGCAATGAGGCAGAGGTGGAACACCCATCAAAACGGATAAAAGGAGAACTAGAGAGATATGATAAGAACCAGGAGAAGTGTCATAGAAACCAAGAGAAGAGGATATTTCAAGTAGGGGAGGTCAACTGCATGAAATGCCTAGGACCGAGAGATCAAGTAATAGAAGGACTGGCAAGTACCCATTGAAAATTTATTGAATACCTAGTTTTCACTTGCAATTTTATGGACACAGGACTCTGAAAATATCAAAGCTGAAAGCTAAAAAAGCACTGACAGTCAGTGCTTTGTTTTCCATTCATGTGGTCACTAATACACCTTCCCCCAAGTTCACCAATTACTGTGTGTGCCTCAACGGCTTGCCCCTGAATTGCCCAGACAAGGAAATCACCTGGATACTTGTTGGAACACTTGTAATCAATTCAAGCAAAATAAAAAAATCAAAAGGTTAGCCCCTAATGGAACTGATCACAAAGGCCTCCCCAAGGGTGTAGAAGTTTATGTGCCGTGTCTGGACTATGTTAAAAAAAATTAAAACTGCGTTTGTAACAAAAGGGCTAAAGTGTCAAGTCACTAAAAGCAGAAAATTCCACTTGCAACACAGATGCCCACTCTCACACTGGTTTATGATGAGAGAAAGTGAAAATTTATAATAATAAAGTCCTGACAGCAATTGAGCTGGGACCTCTGAGGGCCAGCCCAAAGGTTCTCCCTCATTATCCAGGGAAAGAGGGCAAAGGGAGAGAGTGCTTAGTTACAGAACAGGCTTTGTCTTTAAGAAGGCCACCTCTCACACCTGTACTTCTTGAGCTCTGCGACTTGGACTTTTTCAACATTTATACTGGAATAGAAGCAAAAAGTAAGTTGGTCCCTCAGCCCAAGCTCAACAGTGGTTATGTAACAACTGCAGATTAACTGTTTATAGTCACTCTTCTGGCATCCTTGGAGGTTAAACAAGCTAGGAAAAGCTAGATTATGCTGCAGTAAGAAGCAATCTCAAAATTTTAGTGGCTTGTAGGAAACATTTATTTCTTGTTCATACTACATGTCCAAAATAGGTTGGTGGGAGAGCAGTGAGGAGAGTTCTACTTTTACATAGATCTTAGTTGTGCTCAGTCTGTTATCCCAGCTGATAGAGAAGGAGCCATGTCAGATGTTGCCAATCAACACATCATATGGAAAAGGGAAAGTGACAAGGCAAGCACTGATTCTCCAAGCTTCCATCTAGAGGTGACACATGCCCCTTATGTTCATATTTTATGCCTGATTTTAAAGGCCTTGGGAGGCATAATTCTTCTGTAGGTAGAATCACTGCTGTCAGGGACACCAACTACAGGTGAGCAATATAACAGTCTATCAGAGAAGCCATAATTAATATGTGTTAAACTTTGAATAGATTATGTAATAGTCTCTGAACACAAAGGTATCGGTAGCTGTCATGTAATTATCCACTGCCCCCTAACCGGCCACTGTGCCTTAGAATCCACCACTCAAACTTCATTCCAGGGAGTTAAATTGAATTACCAGAAGCCACAGGGTGTCAAAGTGCAAATGCCTGTGGTGGGACAGGACATTGATTTGTATCAAATTAATACAGTATTCAGATTAGTTGTCCCACAGCAAGCTGTTATTATTGGAAGCAGGGAGCACATCAACACTGAGACACTTTATTCAATATCTACTACATGGCAGGCACTATGCTTGGCTCTTCAACACACTATATCTCACTTTATCCCGGTGGCTATTGCAGTTTAAAGATAATGCAAAAGGTCATACATAACTGCTTATCTAGAAGGTGGTAAGTGCCAGGGGAAGGTCCAGCACTTAGGGTGCCACCTGGGGAGGTCAGTTAAGGGGAACACCAGCAGGGCACCAGGTACTTGGGGTGAGGGGATGGTTTGCACACCATAAGTCAGGAGAAATCTTCCCAAAGAAGAAATCCCAACAAGAGGTTTTACCTACTTCACAATTATTCCGTGAGCCAAACTTTAATTACTCTACACCTGAGATTAGGTGATATTCTTTTAGATGAAGGGAAGAAACAATCTAGTTTTCCAGAGCCGTGTCCTGGGAGCTGGAGAGATTTCTTCTAGAAGATACCTGTTAGTGGAATCTGGCATGCCAATCAATCAGCCTTCTGCCAAAGGCTACTGGAGCCCCTTGTTTGATTATGGATTTATTGAACAAAAAGCCTGCCAGGATGTATTACACTGCCTGAGTTTTAGCTTTGTATGCTGAACAGTGGTTATCTCAGCAGGAAAATGATGTTTTAAAGGCATAAAGGTAAAACACATCCAATTCTGGTGCATGCATGTGCACATGTGCACGCGTGCACACACACACATACACACACACGACCCCTGAACATGGGTTGTAACGTTAGTAAAGATCAACATGAGAATTTCTTTCCAAAGGGTAGCACAAGTGAGATATACTAAGCTGTGTTTAGTAAATCCCTTCCACACTGCACATAAATTCATTTATTCATTCATTCAACATATATTTATTGAGCACCTGCTGTGTTCCCAGCACAAAATAACTTGACTCCCACTGTCATAGAGTTTATTGTCTAGAGGAAGACAGACATAATAAACACACAAGTTGATACATCATCACATGTTAGGGTGAGTGCTGTGAAGAAAATGGACAGAGGTTCAATGAAAGCAAAAGGGGAGAGTTCAGTTTAGATAGGGTGGTCGGGGTGCCTGGGTGGCTCAGTTGATTAAGCATCCAACTCTTGACTTTGGCTCAGGTCATGATTTCATGATTCATGGATTCAAGCCCCGCATTGGGCTCTGTACTGACAGCGTGGAACCTTCTTAGGATTCTCTCTCCCCCCCTTCCCCTCCCCTCTCTTTCTCTAAAAATAAATAAACTTCAAAAAATTTTTAAAAAGATAAGGGTGGTCAAGGAAGGCATCTTTGAGGAGCTCACATTAGGTTGAGACTTGAAGGATATGAAGGAACTGACATGATAAATACTAAGATATTTATGTGGTCTTAAAATATCTCTCCACAGATTGAATATTAGGTGCTAAGGAAAAAGTAGTAACTTTACAGTGGAGAAACCAGACATCGTTTGACTAGGTGATCAAAATTATTATCACCAATAAGGAGCACATTGACATTTTCTGCCTCCATATGTGATATTCCAAAGACACGACATCACTTACATAGTATTCTGGCAGAATCTGAATTTAGTAGTGAGGAAAACAAAAACCCAAATGAGAAACATTTTATTTTTAAGAGGGGGTGTATTAGTCTGTTCATGCTGCCATAATAAAATGCCACAGACTTAGTGACTTAAACAGCAGACATTTATTTTCTCACAGTTCTAGAGGCTAGAAGTCCAAGATCAGGATGCCATCAGGGTTGATTCCTGGTGAGACCTTTACTCATGGCTTGTAGATGGCCACTTTCTTGTTATGTCCTCACATGGGCTTTCTTCTGTGCTCATATATATATAGAGAGAGAGCTCTCTGGTATCTCTTCTCCTTTTAAAAAATGTATTGAGGTATAATTGATATACAATATTATATTAGTTTCAGGTGTACAACATAATGATTTAATATTTGTATACACTACGAAATGATCACCACAGTAAGTCTAGTTACCATCCATCATCATACATAGTTCCAAATTCTTTTCTTGTGATGAGAACTTTTAAGATATGCTCTTTCAGCAACTTTAAAATATACAATACAATACCATTAACTACAGTTACAATGCTGTACATTACATCCCCATCACTTATTTATTTTACACCTGGAAGTTTGTACCTTTTGACTTCCTTCACCATTTTACACATCAAGCCCCCTCCTCTGGCAACCACCAATCTGTTCTATGTATCTGTGAGCTTGGTTTTGTATTTTTTTGTTTTGCTTTAATTTGTTTTGTTTCTAGATTCCCCCATTATAGTGAAATGATATGGTATTTGTCTTTCTCTGTCTGACTTATTTCACTTATTTCCTCAAGGCCCATCCATGTTGTTGTAAATGGCAAGATTACATTCTGGCTGAGTAATATTCCAGTGTGTGTGTGTGTGTGTGTGTGTGTGTGTGTGTGTGTGTTCCATCTTCTTTATCCATTCATCCATCTATGGGCACTTAGGTTGTTCCATATTTTGGCTATTGTAAATACTGCTGCAATGAACATTCTCTTTCTCTTCTTATAAAGGCACCAATTCTATTGGACTAGAGCTGCACCCTTATGATCTCATTTAATCTTTATTACCTTGTTATGGGCTATCTCCAAATATACTCACATTGGTGCTTTGGGCTTCAATATATATGAATTTGGGTGGAAGCACAATTCAGTCCATAACAGGAGGACTGTATTCTTCAAAGTTGTCAATATCATAAAAGACAAAGGCTGAGAAATGATTTCAGGATAGCGAGAGCTAAAGAGATATGGCAATGAATTCAATGTGTGATTGTAGACTGGATCCTGTACTGAAGGAGGGAAAATGCTATTAAGGACATTTTTGGGTCGACTGAAAATTTTGAGTACAGAGAGAAGAACAGGTAAAAGAATTGCATCAATGTTAAATCCTTGTAATTAATAACTGTAATGTGATTATGTAAAAGAATATCCTGATACTTTGGAAATGCACGCCGAAGTGTTTAGAGGTAAAGGGCTATGAAGTATACAACTTATTTCCCAATGATTCTTTTAAATTAATACATAAAGAAATCAAATGATAAAACAAGTGGGAGCAAAATGACAAGATAAGGTGAATCTGAATAACGGGTATACTATTCCATAAATTTGAATTTATTTTCTAATAAAAAGCTAAAAAATAAAAGAAGGAGCCAACCATGTAGAGTGCAATTAAGAATCTTCTTCCACAATGAGCACTGGGTGTTGTATATAAGACAATTTGACAATAAATTATCTTAAATAGATAGATAGATAAATAAATAAATAAATAAAAATATATAAATAAAATCTAAAAAAAATCTTCCACATAACAATCTTCCCTTTTCTTTAGGGCACTTAAGATAATTTGTAATTAAATATTTATTGGTGATTGACTATTTGTCAACTGCTCTCCAAGACTGTAAGCTTCATAAGAGGCTCATCAGCCTGGACCACCACTGCATCCCCAGCACTCAGCACAGTGAATTGTAGGCTCTCTTACTCTGTTCATTCAGGCAGCTAATAACAAAAATACCATAAACTGGGTGGCTTATGAACAGCAAACATTTACTTCTCACAGTTCTGGATGATGGGAACTCCAAGATCAAGGCACTGGCACATTTGGTGTCTGGTGAGGAGCTGCTCCTTGGTCACCTTCTTTTTGCTCTGCCCTTACATGGTGGAAGGGGCAAGGGAGTCTATGGGGTTTCTTTTATAAGAGCACTAATCCCATTGATAGGGGTTCCAACCTCATGCACTCCCCAAAAGCTTCACCTCCTAATACATCACCTTGGACATTATATTTCAACATATGAATTGGAAACGGGGAGGCACAAGCAGTAAGTCCATTGCACAGGCAAGGAACACAGCATGTATTATGGTCCAAGGGGAAGGTAAGATGGGAGCAGTGTGGTGTGCATTTACATTCTTAAAAGTTGCTCTATCACAAAAAGAAAAAGAGATAAGAAACACTAGCTTTTTGAAGAAATTGTAGGTTACCCTTTCCCCACCTAAAAATCACAGATTTTTTTCTAAGCCAATAAATAGTATATGGAAAATATAAGAGGAGTTTCAGCTATAAGAAAATAAAACATTTTAATGGCAACTATTCTTATGCAAATAACTAATGCATCTCAACTATCCAGAATATTCCCTAAAGTTTTCCCAATCTTAACCTCTCCTTACCCATATTTTATTGGCTTTTTTTATTTTAAAAAGTGCAAATATTAGACAATAATAATAAAGTTGCAATCAGAATGCCAAACAAAGAAAGACACTGAGCAAAGTACTGTTTACATGTTCAGAAACTACAGCAATGGTCCAGGCTAGAGAGAGATTGGTGGCTTGGGTTAGGGTGGAGACAACAGAAATAGGGTCCGAGTAAGAAGGTGAGGGAATTGAGAGTGATTTTGGTGGTGTATTTTGTGCTTTTTCCTGCAGGACAACTAAGGAAGTTTGTTAGCATTTGGGGATACAGGGAGATGTTGGGTTGGCTGGGGCAGGAACCTCTTAAAAAACCCTCTTTCTTTCTCTCAACCTATTAAATTTCTAGTTTATATCTTCGTTGGGTTGAAAGAGGTAAATGAGGATTTTGGCTGGATTGTAGGCCTCTTGAAAGACTAAAGAGAAGCAAAAACTAGAAAACAGTGCACATGAAATTCTTCATTATCTCCTAACTGCACCTAATTATTTCATTGTAATTTGGTTATTCCATCTTAGGATAACGGAGAGTTGACTGTACTTGCAATGAATACACTGGCTCAATAATGTGATGAAGGGCTCCTTATAGCCCTGCAAGCCTTAGCCATGCATGTTCTAAAATATATAGGAGAGAATGCCTCACCTTTGCCTTCCACTTATATCTCCCAGGGTGCCCAAACTTGAAAATAACACGTTCATTTCTACAGTCAGGATCCGGGTGAAATGGTGCCCATGCAAATGGTTGTCTGGGTTGCTGGGCAGGGCACAGCAAACAAACCTGCAGAGAGGCTAGCTCTAGAAACCAATGATGAGATGGACCCAAGTTGTAGCCCAAGGAAAAAATCCATCAATAAAGCAATTGGTCAAATATTTACCGAGCACCTACTGCATACTAGTGAGATAACTGCTTGTGGTTCTCAACTAGGGAGGAATTAGGTCTCCCAAAGCGCAATTAGAAATCTATAGAAGCTTTTTTTTTTTGGCATAAAGAAGGGGATGGTAATGACGCTACTGGAATTAGTGGATGGGAACCAGGAATGGTAAATATTTTTCTGTGTGTGAGCTGAATCCACACAATGGAACTGTCCTACATAAAATGTCCCTGGTACTCCCAGGGAGAAACACTGTGCCAGGCTGGGGCATAGTGAGTGTTTTGACATGAATATTCCATTTTTATTCTCAAGAGCTAATTGGTGCCAGAGGGCAGCCAATCCTTCTCTGTTTACACTTGGCCTCCTTATTCTTTCTTAGGGAAGGAAAAATTGTAACTTCCATTTAATGATGAAGAAAAAGAGACAAATTGGCTAGAGGTCACACCAGTTAATAAGTGGCAAAGCTGAGACCCCATTTTTCGACTCCACAATTTCATTATGGAGTTCCCCAATGGGCAACCATAAAACAGTTAAGTTTTATACTTATATTTCCAATTTAAGTCAGCTCTCAACTCAACTTTCAACTATGCAGCAAAAGAGCAATATGATTTTGGGTAACACTCTTCCCTAGAAAATAAATAATAATGTCGAGATTCCTAAACGTTAGCTTTTTATATTGAAATTTTGGGGATAATTGTAGATTTACATGCATTTATAAAAAATAATGCAGAGAGATCCCATGTACCTTTTATCTAGTTTCCCCCAATGTTAACATCTTGAAAACCTATAGTACAAAATCAAAACTAGGATATTGACATTAATACAGTCAATATTATTCATATTTCCCTTCATTTATATGTGTATGTGTGTATGCATGTGAATTAAGTTCTATACAATTTTAGCATAGGTATAGGGGTTTGTGTATCCATCATCACAGTCAAGATACTGAAAGTTTTAACACTTCAAGGACCCCTCCTGATACCCATTTACAATCATACCCAATACCCTTCCTCACCATTCCCCCATCCTTAACCTCCAGAAACCTCCTAATTGTCCTCCATTTCTACAGTTTGTTATATCAAAAATATTATATAAATGGAATAATATAGTATGTAACTTTGAAGATTGGCTTTATTCATTCAGCAATAATTCCTTGGAAATTCACCCAAGTTGTTTCACATATCAATAATTCTTTCCTTGTATTGCTGATTAGTCTTCCATGGTATGGATACATTACAGTTTGCTTAATCATTCACCTAATTAAAGACTTCTGAGGTTATTTCAGCTTCTGGTGATTAAAAACAAAGCTGCTCTAAAGATTCATGTACAAGTTTTTATATTAATGTAATTTTGTATTTTTCTTGAATAAATGCCCAATAGTGCAATTGCTAGGTCAATGGTAATTGCATGTTTGGTTTTGTAAGAAGCTGCCAAACTGTTTTCAAGAATGGCTGTACCATTTTACATTCTCACCAGCAAAGTTTCTCCACATCTTCCTTAGCATTGTTTTCACTGTTTTGTTTTTTATTTTAGCCATTCTTATAGGTTTTTTAGTGATAGCTTATTGTGGTTCTAATTTGCATAATTTGCATTTCCCTGATGGCTAATGATATTGAACATCTTTTAATGTACTTAGTTGATATCTGTATTTTTTTTTTGGTAAAATGTTTCTTTGAGTCCTTTGCACGTTTTCCAATTGGATTGCCTGCTCTTTAATGTTGAGTTTTTAAGCGTTCTTTATATATTCTGGACACTAGTCCTTTGTGGCAAGTGTGGTTTCCGATTATTTTCTTCCAGTCTGTTACTTGCCTTTTCATTCTCTTTGTGTATACTTTCATAGCACAAAAGCTTTTAATTTTGATGAGGTCCAATTCATCAATTTTCTCTTTTTTTAATTTATAGTTTATTGTCAGGTTGGTTTCCATATAACACCCAGTGCTCTTCCCCACAAGTGCCCTCCTCCATGACCATCACCTCCCTCCCCTCTCCCCCTCCCCTTCAGCCCTCAGTTTGTTTTCAGTATTCAAGAGTCTCTCATGATTTGCCTCCCTCCCTCTCCCTCTTTTTCCCCCCTTCCCCTCCCCATGATTCTCTGTTAAATTTCTCCTGTTAGACCTATGAGTGAAAACATATGGTATCTGTCCTTCTCTGCCTGACTTATTTCGCTTAGCATGACACCCTCGATGTCCATCCACGTTGCAACGAATGGCCAGATTTCATTCTTTCTCATTGCCATGTAGTATTCCATTGTATAGATAAACCACATCTTCTTGATCCATTCATCAGTTGATGGACATTTAGGCTCTTTCCATGATTTGGTTATTGTTGAAAGTGCTGCTATGAATATCTATCAATTTTCTCTTTTATGTATCATGTTTTGGTGTCAAGTCTAAGAACTCTTTGCCTAGTCCTAGATCTTAAAGATATTTTCCCATTTTTTCCCTAAAAGTTTTGTATTTTACCTTTAAGACTGTGATCCATTTTGACTTAATTTTTTGTGTAAGTAGTGAGTTTTAGGTCAAGGTTCATTTTTTGTCTATGAATGTCCAGTTGCTTTGGCACCATTTATTGAAAAGACTATCCTTTTGCAGGAGTGCCTGGGTGGCTCAGTCAGTTAAGCATCTGACTTTGGCTCAGGGCATGATCTCATGGTTCGTGGGTTTGAGCCCCAAGTTGGGCTCTGTGCTGACAAGCTCAGAGCCTGGGGCCTGCTTTCAATTCTGTGTGTGTGTGTCTCTCTCTCTCGGCCCCACCTCCACTTGCACTCTGTCTCTCTCTCTCAAAAATAAATAAACATTAAAAATTTTAAAAAAAGAAAAGATATCCTTCTTCAATTGAATTGCTTTTGCACCTTTGTTTAACAGTATATTGAGCTTAATTATGTGGGTTGCCTATTCTGTTCATTGATCTATATTCCACCTATCTATACATCAGCACCACACTATCTTGATTACTATGGCTACAGAGAAAGTCTTAATATTGGGTAGAATAATCCGTCCCATTTTATTCTATTTTTTAATTGTTTTAACCACTCTAGGGCCTCTACATTTCTATATAAATTTTAGAATAAGCTTGTCTATGTCTACAAACACTTGTTGGGATTTTGATAAGATTTGTATAAAACCTATAGATAAATTTGAGAAAGATTGACATTTTTACTCTGTTGAGTCTTCCAATCCATGAATACAGTATATCTCTACATTTATGTAAGTCTTCTTTATTTTTTCACTAGTGTTTTGTAATTTTAGCATAAAAATACTGTACATGTTTTGTTAAGTTTATACCTAAGTATTTTATTTTCTTTGGAGTGATTGTAATTAATTTGTTTTCAATTTAATTTTCTGCATGTTAATTTGTTAGTATATAGAAATATAATTGATTTGTGGGTATTAATTTTGTATCCTGCAACCTTGCCAAATTCACCTATTAGTTCTACAGAGGGCTTTTTTTTTTTTTTTGGTAGATTACTTGGGATTTTCTACAAGGATAATTCTGTCATCTGTAAATGAGAACAATTTTTCCCTTCCTTTTCCGTATGTATGCTTTTACTTATTTTTTCTTGTTCTATTGCAGTGGCTAGAACTTCCAGTATGAAGTGAATAAGAAGTATGAAGGGGAATAAGAGCACTTGCTGTTGAAAACTGACCTCTGTGCTCCGGAGCCAAAATATGTAACATGAAGACAGAGTTTGGGTTTAAAGAAGGAAGATAGTTTCTTACTTTACCAGGCAAAGGAGCCTGTGGCAGGCTAATTACTCCAAGACTACAAGCCAGCCTAGGGTAAAAGGCTAAGGGGTTTCACAGGAAAATACAGGATCTGGGCAGTTTCAATAAGAATCTGGTACATGATGCCAGCTTGTCATTTTTTCAAGGTGGTCTCATGACTAGCACTGGAGCCAGCCATCTGAGTCTTGTTACTAAGTATACATTGAGATCAGCAAGACGTCAATATCGATATGGGTTCCTGGAACAAAGGATTCTACAGAAAAACAAATGAAGGGGAGAGGGAGCCTTCAAGAATCAGGAAGAGAAAACTTTGTTGTTTAAAGTCAAGCCTTGCTAAAGCATTAGTGTGTTCATCTTAATTTCTACCCATCTTTACATTTCTATAACAATTTCATGCTGAGACTAGAAATCCTTGCTTTGTTCCCAATCTTAGAGGAAAAGCATTCAATCTTTCACCACTAAATATGATGTTAGTTGTAGTTTTGTGTGTATATGTTTAGTTTTGTTTATCTTATTTTTAATTAATTTATTTTTTAATTTACATTAAGGAATCTTTGTTTATTTTTTGTTTTGTTTTGTTTTGCAGATGCTCCTTATCTGGTTGAGGTAATTCTCCTTTATTCATAACTTGCTGAGAGTTTTTACCATGAAATTTGTTGGATTTTGTCAAATGCTTTTTTCTGTATATGATTACATGACTTTTCTTCTTTAGCTTGCTGACATGGTGGATTACACAGATTGATTCTGAATGGGGGCACCTGGGTGGCTCAGTCGGTTGAAAGTCCGACTTCGGCTCAGGTCATGATCTCACAGTTCATGGGTTCAAGCCCCGCATCGGGCTCTGTGCTGGCAGCTCAGGGCCTTGATCCTGCTTCTGATTCTGTGTGTCCCTCTCTCTCTGCCCCTCCCCTGCTCATGATCTGTCTCTGTGTCTCAAAAATAAATAAATGTTAAAAAAGAATTTTAAAAAAGATTGATTCTGAATGTAGTTATTTTACAATTATTATACCTAAAAGCTATTGAACACATATCCTTATCTCATTTAAAGCTTGCAAGAGTCATGTGGAATAGATACTATTATTATCGACCTGATTGTACACATGGAAAAATAAGTTCAGAGAGGTTAGGTGACTTGCCTAAAGTAATAGTCAATATTGGGCAAATCTGGAAATTGAACCCAGGACTGGTTCATACCATTTCTACTATCTTCCCAGTCTGCTAACCTCCTTATAGGTGCTGATCAGAAGTTCCTTAGTGTGTGAGCTTCTACCATTGTGTAAATAAATAGGGGAACTTGACTATGCCAAGTAGGCTTTTAACTAAGATAAGGATCCTCTCTCTCCTTTCCTGTTCTTAAACTTGAACAATAGTCTTTTTCCTGGAAGTCATCAAAGCTGGTGTTGAATCAGGGCCAAAGCTCTTGGAAATGCCTTTCTTGGGAACCATGGGGTGAGTGGGGGTAGCAGAAAGTGTAATGATGGAGCCCAATTGTTCTAAGTTCCAAGATCAGTATTGTAAGGGCAGCTGTCAGAGCTTCCCACCCCAGAAATGATACTGCCTATGAAGCTACCCTTAAAAATATTAATGTGTATGCAAAATCCATCTCACATTCTCCTTTAGTGACACACTGGAATCATGGACTCTCTGGTGACTCAGACAGGGCTTACACAGCAGAGTAAGAAAAGCTACTTCATGCAATTGTTTTCCCCAAATGATTAAATTAAATATCTTTCCCTGTTGTTGGCCTTTTTTTCCCATTTTTTTTGAGTAAACATCCCCAGGATTTTTTTTCTCTAATCTCATTATTATTATACCACAGACAAGAAAGGCATTTGACACAAACACTTTGGGAACAGAATTTACAGTGTTTATTAGATTTCCTTTTGTTTTCTTGGTTAATCCAAATAAACATTTCTCTCCTCTTTTAAAGGAAAAAAGTGTCTAGGGCCAACTTTTTTAGATTTTCTTCCCCCCACCATCCCTCCCCTTCCTTTCCTTCTCTCTCTTTTCCCTCTCTTCCAAACCTCTGACCCATACCTCCTGCATCTTCACAAGTTCTGCTCCCCTAACTCAGTGGGGTTTTGTTTCTTTTTAACTTTCAGACAGAAATTTCAGAGAAAGCCACATTCCAGCTTCTCCAGTTCTTATTTCTCCAAAATCCCTCTAACGACTATGCTTTGTGTTATATTGCTCAGTAGATTCAGGTTTTGTACTTACCTTCTTTCTCTTCAAAAGCTCTGACTTCCACCAATTCATAGCAGTACATGGTCATTTAACCCTCAAGGTGTGAGAAGAAGGGGGTCATTTCTTGATTTTTCTCTTCAGTGAGTCAAAAGCTTGAGAGATTTTCCTTGAACTATCTTCTCAATTTTCACCTCTGTATCTGAGGGCCTCAGTCAGTTGAGCAAGTTTTCATATATTTACCTAAAGCATAAGTAAGAAAAATAAATAAATCAGACTCCAGTGTCCAGTTGTCAGTGATCCAAATTCCTTAGAGGTAAAAGGACCTTTTCTGGAAAAAATAATTGGGTCAAGCCAGAGCAACCATTAAGCATTGGCAAAGCAAACAGCTGCTTTCCAAACACTAATAAACACCTCCCCTACTTACTCATTGAATCAGATCTTTTTCTCCAAATCACAAAGTCTTGCCAGGGAAATCTGGGGTAAATGGAAAAGCACATTGATTGTCATTTTTCTAGGAGTAGAAATAACCTGAGCAGGTGTAGCCAAAGGGAGTAGGGGAGAGAGCCTAGGGGCACAGGTCTTTGGGTCCTGCAAGAAAAATCACTTTGTAGCAAGAGGAAGACCTCAGAAAAGGGAGACTAAAGCCTCTCAGAGACTACTGTGGCCATATTACAAAATTGATTAAGGCTCACCTTAGGCAATCTCTAATCCTAAATATTGTGTTCTCCTTGGCCAAAGCTACTGCCTGACATGTACAGGTGATTCTTGAGACATGTTCAGAGTATTGGTATATTTTGGTCTTCGTACCTACTACAGATTCTATTTTTATCACAGAGAAGAGTTCTAAGGAACATCAATATGAGACTGAGTGGACCTTTAGCTGGTGGGACATTCTGAAAGACAAGAACATATTTCCTATCACCATTAGTCAATATCTTATTTATGGTTCCAGAAATGTGTCTTTAAGTGCTGATTGGCTAAAGCACATGACAAGTCTGGACTTGGACTGAGATGGATTAGATTAGGCTAGAACAGAGATAATTATTATAAAGTATTCATAACACTAATATTGGCTAGGATATCATCATCTCCTCCATTCCATTCACCTCCATCCCTACAATTATGGAGATAATGAGGCAGAAGGTGGCTAAATACACTAGGAGCTGGCAAAAGAAAAAAGCTAAGATGCAAAAACGGAGTATATGTCCATGGAAAAGTGGAGAGGAAATAGAGAGAATGACAAACCATCACATAGGAAGAGGCTCAGGACTTAAGAAACTGTCTCTGGCTAGATAGGAATTGACTCCTAGCTTCCAAGAAGTCTGAGTAACAGATAAATCTGATGATTGGAGAATGTTGGCTCCAAGACCAAGGGCATAAAGGCCAGCCTGATCAGGGGCAATCCTTAGGATGTGAGTTGTACCAAAAGTTCTTCCAGAGTAGAAATATCCCCAGGATACTACAATTTCAGTACTGACCAGCCAACATTTTTGAACTCCTACTATGTGCCCATGCTTGATTGGGGTAATAAGATACTAAACCATGAAGTCACTATCCAGTGGTGGAATTTCAATCACAATCCAGTGTAGTCACCACCTCCCAGTCACTGTCTTCAGTCCTAGGGATTTAGCAGCAAATAAAGTTTTACGGCCTCTAAGGAAAGCTATGTGTTTACCAAAATCCGTTCCTTCTTTTTCTCATGTACATAACTAGACTATATTTCCCAGCCTTATTTACAATTAGACATGGTGATATGACTGAGTTCCAGCAAACAGAAAGTGAATATAAATGAGGTGTGCCACTTAACCTAGTCCATAAAGGTATATGTTCTTTCTCCTCCCCCATTAATGGGCTGGATATGGATTCTCAAGAGGAAATTAGAAGCCACATGATAAAGATGCTAACACCTCCATTAGCCTGGATCCTAAGAACCAACCTTACCATAACCAATTGGACTTTATATGAGTGAGAAATAAAATACTTTGTTAAACCTTTGAGACTGGGATTTGGGCATTTGTCTCTTACTGAAGCTAGCATTATATTAATTCCCAATTCCATGGTCCTTGCCTCCATGGAGCTTGCAGCCTAGTGGTTACACAGTAGAGGAATGCCCAGAGTCTTATGGAAACAAAGGAAGGAGTGATCAACTTGGTCCAGAGCAATAACAGAAGACATCACATAGACTGTAACATTTGAGATGAGTCTTGAAGGGGAAAAAGATTACCCACAAGAGACAGTGAGTCAACTTGAGGGGACCATTTCCAAAGGCCCCCAAAATAAGAAAACTCAAGTGAAGTGGCTGAAGAGCAGAAGGCAACAGTGTTGGGGGAGGTCCATGGGGATTCAAGCACTGATGGGAAATGAAAAAATGACAGGCCACTATGTGATACCAGGCACCAGTATATTTAAAGACATATAGAGGTTTGGAGTGGGCCAGCATGACAGTCTCCTCTGTAACATCAGTCCAAGCCAATTCCCAAACAAGAAGAAAAAGGGCCAAAAAATAAAGGCTGTAACCTCAGTTCTTATTACTGATAAGTCTGGATTTCTTGACTCCTATTCTGTACCCTATCCCTCAACATTCTTACCCCTATCCACTGGAGAAGGAGTCCAGTGAGTGGTCTTGCCCTCACCCCTCCCATTCACAGAAGTTGCTCTTATGGGCAATAATCCATAAGCCATCCTCTGCAGCTGCAGCCTGTGAACACCTTCCAGGAGGCAAGATCCCAAGAGCCAGGAGTTGAAGGGAAAGAGCAACCACCTGCATGTTTTGTTGTGTCTGATTAATTTCAAAGGAATATTCCGATGCTTCATATGTTCCTGGACAGCTCTCCAACATCCTGCAATTAGCCTTAAATGGATATGCTCCACACAGGAAGATGGAATGAGAGTGACTCTGATCTAAGGGTGTAGACAAACAAGTAAAACTATAGAGTGAACTGGAAGGGACCTTTAAGATCACCCCAGTTCAAATGTCTTGTGTAACAAATGAGAAAACTGAGGTTCAAGGAGGGGTCAGGGCTTGCCTTAACGTCACAGAGTGAGTCAGTAGCACAGACAGGACCTCCAGGTCTCAACTCCCAACCCAGGGCTCTTTCCAGCATACTCATCAAGCATTTAGACCAGTTGGAAGAAGCATGGTGAAAGTTACTGATTAAGGAAATAGTGGGTGGATCCAAGGCAGGGAAGCTTAACATCTGGCCAAAATGTTACAGACAAGGGTCAGTCACATGCTTTTCTTGTATAGTCTTTCCATTGGATTGCAGGAGTCTGGGGACAGCAGACAGAGGAAAAATTAATGTGAACTTGTGCCTGGTCCACTTTGTAGAGGAAAGACACAGTTGCCTCTGTGATCTGATTTGAGGGGCGCTGAGGAGTCTCTCCTGCCCCAGATGATCTTCCCTATCAGGCTGCTATTTCAGGTAAGTATTGCCTTTCCTGAAGGCTGCTTTTTAAAAAGCCTTGAAGAGAAAATACTGAAAAGTGTTTCCCACCACTAAAATCTTAGTATGAATTAGGAATATATTTGATTTCCAGAGGTTCTATCAGTTCACATTAAGGGAAGCAACAAATTATGCAAGCCAGGGGCTTGACCAATAGATCACAAAATGCTTGGATTTCCTTAGAACTCTCCCGACTGTTTTTTTTTTTATTCTTTTTATGTCTTTATTTTATTTTGAGAGACAGAGATAGAGAGTAAGAAGGGGAGGGGCAGATAGAGAGGGAGATACAGAATCTGAAGCAGGCTCCAGGCTCTGAGCTGTCAGCACAGATCCTGATGTGGGGCTCGAACCCATGGACTGTAAGATCATGACCTGAGCCGAAGTCGGACGCATGACCAACTGAGCCACCCAGGCGCCTCTGTTTTTTTTTTTTTTAAAAAGCACTTCTGCTTTGGACATTAAGAGCAGTAGGAAAATGGGCCAGAAACCTGGATGGGGCCTAGAATCCAGGCTCCCTCATACTGCAAGCTCCAGGGAGCAATGTTGTATACACACTACTCCTAAACACTGCAATTGAAAGGTCTCACTAGTTATGCCTTTTAACTCGACACACAAGGAGTTCTCCCTTTACCTTTTTCTGCATCTGGATGCACAACAATCACTCCTGCTCCTGGTCTCTCGGGTTGGTATAGTGGGTGACAACTTATAAAGCTCCCTCCCTGTAACTTGTAAGGCAGGTAAAAACAGACAGTCTCATGCTCCTCATTTTACAAGTGGTAAACCCGTGGCCTGAAGACATTAAATGACTTGTTCAAAGTCACATAAGCAAGAGAGTTATCTGTCAAGTCAAACCAGAACTCAAGTGCTGTTTCTCAAAATCCTTCCTTCTTTCTCTACGTTGGTATTTCCCAAAGTGTTCTCCACAGAGCACAAGTTCACTGAGAATGACATTGATAGAAATAGGGGTTCCATGATCTAATAAGCATTTACTTATTTTTCTACTTCTCTTGTGGTGATACACTAGGAACATCAGCACATTCGAGGCTCTGAGATGTGATCTGCATAATCCGGAGTATTCAAAAAATATTTATGAATCAGAAGAGTGCACATGAATTGAGTTCTTACAGTCCCAGGCCTCATGCTAAGTATTTTATAAGCAGTAGCTTATTCTATCTACCAAACACTCTTATGATCTTTGTATCATGTTTATTCCCATTTTACCAAGGATAAAACCAAAGCCCAGAGAGATAAAATGTCTTTCCCAAGTTCACGCAGTAGACACATGACCAATAAAGTTTTTAAACCCAGCTGTCTGACTCTATGCAATATTTAGCCACTGAAACTTTTCCGCACAAGCCCTCTTTACACCCCCACAGAACTAGCCTCTTGAAGAATCCATTTTGGGAGTGTAGTTCCCCCATTCACCAATATCTTAACAATAACTTTGCCTTATACTTACTCCCTCATCTCTCTCAACACCCAGAATCACCGAGAAAAGGTGTTACTTTCAACCACTGCACAAAGAACCTACATGCTGGAAAATAAGACAGATATTTGTTTACAAGGGGGTGAGAGAAAGGTGTAGAGAGCATGAACCTGTCCCAGGAAAGTAACCAGAGATAGGGCCCTGAAAGATCAGGTAAGATGACATCAACAACCAAATAGGCCTTTTTCACAGTTTTGCTCTATATGCTCGGAGGAAGAATCATAAGAAAATTCTCAGTTGAATTGATCAAATTCATCTCTCTACCTGGTGAGGCAACTGGAGTGGTATATATCCACTGCAAGGTGGCTGTTAATTGCGATGCCAGGGAAATGGACCATGGCAGGCCAGTTCAACCAAAAGTAACAATTGAAATTACTGTCTAGTGGTTTTGCTACCGGGCATGCACACACATGTACCCATGCACACACACAGATTCACAATGCCAAAAAGACTAGCTAACAAGATTGATTCAGTCAAACAACCAGTCAATTTAATGGAAAGGAAAAAAGTAAGTCAAAGGAGATACTTGACTAAACTGGTCAGTCAGTTCACTCCATTCAGTTAGTAGAAAAGCTCCAATAGACACAGCTCAGTTGTCTTTGGGGAGATGGAGAGCAATAATAAAACGCAGAACCCAGGGAAAGAGAGGGGAATTGCAACACAAAGAATTAGGTTGAATGTAAGGGAAAGTTTTTTGACAATGAAGAGATGGCCAAATGGCTCCTTGAAAGGAATTTCACAAGCAAAAAACAAAGGAAATGTTTCAGTATAGAAACAGACTTGGAGAAAAATATTTGCAATGCACAAAACAGACAAGAGTTGATATCCCTGCTATCTTTAAAAGCTCTTACAATTTGATATAAAAAAGACAACCCATGCAGTAGAAAAATAGCAAAGATTATGAACAGGTGAATCATAGCAGAAAATATCTACCTACTCACTCATAATCACAATAGAAAGTGTCTCAAAATGCAAATGGCAAAGCCATATATGACAATGCAAAATACCCTCACTAGCTGTCAAGGATATGCCCATTAATATCACAATAAAATACTTTTATCCCTTCAGATTATTAAAATAAAAACTTAAAAGATAGTTAGTATTCAATATTGGTGAATAACCTCATATACTTCTGGTGGGAATGTGAATTATTTGAACTTTTTCTATTTTGGCAGTAGTTTTAGACATCTTAAATACCCATTCCCTCTGACTCAGCATTCTCTTGGGAATATATTCTGTAGAATTGGAAGTACAAGCATATATGGAATGTAAAGCAGCATTATATATAATGGCATAAAAATGAAAACAACATAATATCCATCAATAAGGGGATGGTAGAATAAATTAAAATACACCATTTAACAGAATGTACTGACCCAGATGAGGAATGTCCATAAGATATTGGTAAGTAAAAGTAGATTGTAGAATAATGTATATGGTATGGTTTCATTTTTGCAAACCAAAAAAGGAAGGAAGCCCATGTGTTTATGTGTGTTTGTATATATAGAACAGTATGGAAATATACACATCAAGCTGATAATATTTATGACATTAAGGAGGATCACATTAGGAGGATAAAATTGGAGGAGAGAAAAGATGGGAAACACTGCTTTACTTTTTGTTACAATGAAATATATTACAGTGTTGAAGTAAAAAAATATCAGTGTTTCTATTTAATATGGAGGAAATATCACCTTTTTTGGGTTAGCATAAATTAAAGTAAAAATACTCAAAGGCATGTTCCACATTTAATACCCCAAGGTCTATTGGGAAACAGCAGATGGCCCTTTCCCATTCCTAGAACCATTTTGTGCAAATCCAAGAGAAAGAATCCTTTCTCACCACTGATTAGAAAGTCTGTTATAGTGGAAGTTGGACTCTTGGGAAACTATGTTGTGGAATCAGGGTCAAAGGCCAGTGCTGATGCCCACAGTCAGATGACAGGGTGTATGTTCATCATACAGGGTGTGTGACTACAACTTAAACATAAAAAATCTGGTTTCTTATGTGTCCCAAAACCAGTCCTAAAGGCATTTTCCAAAAAGGAAGTCTAAAATGTTTGAGCAATTGTAGCTGCTCTGGTGTAAGTGGGTAACCTAGTAAGGTTGTGATGTAAAAAGGATAACAACACTCAACCACTTCTAAGTTGTTCTTATCTATTGGTATAAAAGTGTTCTAGTGTGTTGTTATAAAAAAACACTAAAGACAGTCTCATTGTATGGGCACACCAATTCTTCTAAGTGCAACAAATGCCTAACTGGATATTTGTACTTCTATTTCCACCTTTGAGGGAATGGCTTCAACTGTTTCAGGAGACTTACTATAGACTTATCTTGTCACTGCATTCTCAGGGTCTTGAACCCTGCATAGTGAAAATTGACCTCATATGGAAAGCCCAAAGGATGCTGTCATTACTATTCCTACTACTACAACTGCTGAGACAGGCTATCGTTTTGAGTGCCTGTTTATTACGTGCCAGGCACTGTGTCAAGTGACAACAAAATCAACTTGCCAAGAGGTTAAATAACTTGCCTAAAGCCACGTAGCTAGGATGATTTGGAGCTAGAGACTGAAACCAGTCTGATTCAAAAGCTCTTTGCTCTTAAGCAATTTGTTATATGCCCTAAAGGGCCACAATGGTTCCCAGTTTCAGCTCTCAGTCCTATTTATTTATTCATCATCCATTAATTCATAGAATAATTCTACCAAATTTACTGAGCACCTACTATGTGTAAGGCACTGTGCTGAAGATATAAATAAAAATGAGATAGCATTCCTATCCCTAAGAAACTTACATTATGTTGTAGGATATAAATAAGCATCCATAACTGTAATGTAGTGGGACAATGTAGTATACACCAGGAACCAGGACTGCTTGGGACCATGTATGAGGAAACCCCAGTCCTGACTGGCAGCAGGGGGAAGACAGCTGTTTTAGGTCCAGAGAACGCTTTATTGGAAAGAGACCATCTCAACATATCTAAAGGTCAGTCACAGATCCTGACATTTCTTCAGTACTTTAGTTAGAATCTAGAAAGTATAAAGATATAAGAAAGCCCCTAAAAAAGGAAAAGGTGGAGAGTGCCATGAGAAAAGAACAATCTCCCTTTTCCAAAAAAAAAAAAAAAGGTGAGAAATCCTAAGTTCCTGAAGTTATTGCGATGTTGTCAGTCATTAGATACCACCTCTAATGCAATTAAATATAAAATCAAAGCACTTGATGAATTGCAATCAGGACAAAACCATCAGAGCATAAAAGTTTCTTTAACTGCTTGAAATATATAAACAGGGAACTGGGTCAGCTTTTTGACATCTGATGTGTGTGAGAAAGATTCTCTATCAAACAGAATAAATATTATCTAAGGTAAATTATCTGAAGTTTATTGTCATAAAAGGAACTAAGTGTATCTCAGAATTTGTTTCCTTAAACCTTACTTCAAATTACCTTTTCTTAAAAAGACAGAATATTGAGAGATAACAACTGATGCTGTAATTTTAATAAAAGGTTTTCTTTCATAGGATAAAGTGAGGTTAGGTCATGTTAATCTAGCTTCTCTTAATTTCACCTTAGAAGATGACCATGGAGAGGGTCTAAGTGGACAAAGGGGTCAAGTTGGTCAGGAAGTTAGTGAGTGCTGCTGAGGAGACCAAAGCTGTGGGTGTGGGCTCATTAGATATAGCCAGGTATAGAGGAAGAAAAAGGAAACAGGACCAGCTACATCTTACCATTAAACTCAGTGCACACCAGCTTTGTGAAAAGGGTGCACCACCAATCCCTAGAGTAAGGCATACCAAGAACAAGTGATGACTTGGATCCATAGCTCGTGTGCAAAACTTTTTGTTCATCCACTGCATCAGGGGATCTACTCTCAAGAGCTAAACCACTTGATTGGATTTGCAATTTGATTCCTTCCAGGCTTGTTCTGCCATTCTAAATAAAGAAAAAAAGGAATGTTGTAAACAGTCAATATATACCAGTTACCTATTGCTGTGTAACAAATCACCCCAAAACTTAGTGATTTTAAAGAATCACCATTTATTTGGTTCATAATTCTGTGTGTCAGCTGGTGGTTCGCTGGACTGGGATTAGAGTGAGGCAGGTGAAGTGCCTAGGGCACAAAATTTAAAGAGGCACTCACTCAGGGTCACACAATCATCAACTCTGTACTTGCATGATTCTGAGAGTGAGTGCCTCCTTAAATTTTATGCCCTAGGCACTTCACTTGCCTCATCCTGGTGCCCATTGTGATGACTCTTCTGATTTGAGTCAGCTGATATTATCTCTGTTGGGGTCTTTATGCTATGCTAAGATGGTCAGGTCATGAGTCAGCTAATAGCTTGATGATCTAGGATAACCTCTGTCTGACATTTCGTAGGCTATTGACTGGGGCATAAGGGGAGGTATATTGGGCTCCCATATATCTTTTCATTTGGCAGACTGGCACAAGTTTCTTCACCTAGTGTTCTTTATAGATTTTTATAAGCAGTGAAAGAGAGCAAGCCCCACATGTGAACAATTTTCAAATCTTTGCTTACATTACATGTGCTGATGCCCAAATGACCAAAGCAGATCACACAACCAACCCCAGAGTGAGTGTGGAAGGAGATTTTACAAGGGCATGGAACAGGAAGAGATGAACAAATTGGGTGCCATTATACCACAGTTCCCAAAGGTCAGTTACAGAAGTGGAAGAGAATGGCTGTGGTGAATGCATCCACTGAATAACTAATTTGTAATGAGGAAAGGACCAAAGAAGGATTCTTTCCAGACTGCATCAGCCAGTCAGCAAAGGACTTCCTCAATGAATAAATGAAATTGGATTGATGCAATATATGCATGTCTCAGAGTTTCAAAAACGATTTCCCAAGGACATGGCCCATGTATGACTTGTTCCATAAATCTCTACCTGGTAAGAACCCTGAGGAGGACATTTCCAACACTCCTATAGGGAATGTACCACAGGAGAGATGAAGGATTCTATCCATAGCAATTCCTTCTTCAGGAGTAGTTGAGAATCCCTGTTTTAGAGGAAAAGCAGCTTTAACTCCTACCCCCAAATATGTAAATACCATTTTGCCACTGGATGTAAGGACTACTTCTGTTTGAAATGCAACTGCTCTCCAGCGCTGCATCTAATTGCATAAAGAAAGAAAATTCACCATTTTCCTGATTGGTTATAGGTAGAATTTGGCAAATAAATTAATAAAAAATCTGGAAATTTACTACTCATTTGACCTCATCTCTTATATAACTAATGCACTCCAATATTTATATAGAATTTGGAGCCTGACACAGCCAACCACATTGCCCCAAATCTGTCTCCAAGTAACCCTATGGAAATTTTGAAAATGAGGCAAGATGCTCTGTTTCTGTCTTGGGAGCTCTAAAGAGCAGAGTTCTGAATAGTATGTTCCTTGCCTGCTACGAGCTTTCATTCAAACACCAACAATACTGATATGTGCAAACAAGAGGACAAGGGAACAGTTGGATAATTGTGGAATCAGTCACCTTACATGTTGTACAAGTTTATCCCAAGACAATTCAGTTGGAGCAGTTGTCAGAGACATCAAGTGTTCATTCTGAAAAGTGTCAGTGGTCTCAGTCACCCATTCTTCCCTGGAAATCATTCTAGACACAACGGATCTGAGAGGTTCATTTAAACCTGGTGGAATCCAGGAAGCACATTATTCACTGGTGACATGAACTGACTGTATTTTATCCATTGACAATTATTCCCCAAGCAGATCATCAAAATGCAGCTGTTGGGGAAATTATGGGAAATGCATTTCACACACAGGTGAGATGGGTCATCTTCAGATGAAAGACCATGCAGCTGAGTTAGTGCTTATTTGTAAATAAGCACTGGAGGCTTGTTTGAAGAAACCCCCAAACTATTGGCGTGACAAATAATCTGAAGCAGTAATGGGAGTACTGGGAAATGTCTCAGACCTTGCACCACACACAGCTTTCCCAAGAGGTGAATCAATTCCACTAAACGCCAGTTAATTCTCTAAAACACTGGGTATTTCCCTTCCATTATGTGGAAGCAACTTTTCCCTTTCACCGAATTTTAACTATAAATGAGAAAGATAAATAGGCCCTTTCAAAACTGAAGTCAATTAATTCCAAAATCCAAAATTTCCAAAACTGTGTCCATGACCTTTCCTATCGTCCCTAACAATGTTGCTCATTCTAGGACAAAACAGTCATTTAAAGAACAATGTCCCGAATTGAGATTATACCATGCACACTTTCGGATCACAATGCTATAAAACTTCAAATCAATCCCAGGAAAAAGTCCGGAAAACCTCCAAAAATATGGAGGTTAAAAACCACCCTACTAAAGAATGATTGGGCCAATCAGGCAATCA
>CM053579.1:33495736-33592821 GCA_028646485.1 Cryptoprocta ferox
ACTGATTCTATGGCAGCCTCCACTTGGCTCTGACCCTTTTACTGACTTCGGGTTCTCAGCCTAAATTTTAGATCATGGCTTAAAGAACTCTGACTCCTGACTGATTTCTTCTGGAAATCTCATTGGGTGTGATGATTTCTAATCATAAACTATTGGTCTAACATTGGCTCACAGATCTTTATATTATCCCTGATATCTTCATTGGGAGAAAGATTGATCTTTTAATATTTAGCATGAGAAAAGTGTTTTAGTCTACATAAAAATGTGGCCATATGTCAATTCCAGTTTTCTTGAGCAAGGAAGAAAACATAATTCTTTTAAGTTACTATTAAAAGTATAAGAGGGGTGCCTGGGTGGCTCAGCTGGCTAAGCATCTGACTCTTGGTTTCTGCTCAGGTCATGATTCCACAGTTCGTGTGTTTGAGCCACACATCGGGCTCTGTGCTGACAGCCCAGAGCCTGCTTGGGATTCTCTATCTCCCTCTCTCTTTGCCTCTCCCCTGCTCTCTCGCTCTCTGTCCCTCTCAAAAGTAAATAAGCATTTTTAAAAAACTAAAAACAAAGCATAAGGTGTTATAAGATGTTACTCTAGAAGAGGAAGTAAGCCTAATTCTTGTGGCAAGAGAGATTTGGTCTTGACAACAAAAACTCTTTCTACTATAGTCTGTTGTTCTTCAACTATGAAGTGGGGATTAGAATGCCTATTTTGCTTGGTTGTGGTTAATATTAAAGTGAAGTGAGACCATTGCATAGATTGTGGCTGAATACATGTTTTAACTTAATCAATATTTATTGAAAGCCTACCATGTGCAAGACACTTGGATTTGTGAAGATGGAAAGAAGTCTTGGGTTGGTGGGTGAAGTATCCACATATACAATGTGATAAACAGTGTTGAGAGAGCCCAGAGGAGAAAGAACAACTAATAACTTGGGGAAGTTAGAGGTGGTCTATGATGAATAGAATTTCAGGGGTGCCTGGGTGGCTCAGCTGGTTAACTGTCAGACTCTTGATTTCGGCTCAGGTCATGATCTCAATAGTCTGTGAGACTGAGCCCCGCATTGGGCTCTGTGCTGACAGCATACTGCCTGCTTCGGATTCCTCTCTCTCTCTCTCTCTCTCTCTCTGCCCCTCCCCTATTAATTCTCTCTCTCTCTATCAAACTAAATAAATAAACATTTTTAAAAAAGAATTTCCAGAGATAGAGAGGAAGGAAGTGGGTTGGGATACTCTGAGAAAGTGGGGATTACCTTGGGAGCATATTCCAAACACAAGAAACACTTTGAAGCAGGGCAAGGCCTGATTAAAATCTTTTATGACACTAAGCACTTGAAAACCACATAGCGCCTCCCTCTGTATGTAACTCAAAATAAAAATGATGTATAAGGAAGTAAAACTAAATTCTGAATTTCCCCATGAAATAATAAATAATAATAAACACATATGGTTCTTGCTGTATTCAGGCACTGTTGTAAGCATTTTACATTTAACTCATGTAATCTTTACGACAATCCTATGAGACAGATACCATTAGTATGCCCCATTTTACATACGAAAAAACTGGAGCACATAGAGGTTAAGTAACTTGCCCAAGGTACCACTGTTGATAAGTAACAGAGTCCGGATTTTGAACCCAGTTTATGCCCTTAATTGCTATGCTATACACCCTTTTCAAGATGACACTTCTCTCTGAGTGTCTCCTTCCCTCCCTTACTCTCTCCTCCTTTTCTTTCTTCCTTCTTTTGTTCTTCCTTTTTTTTCTTCTGAGAAATCAAATATCAGCAATCAAAAATCAGCAATACTGGCCCTTATAGTGGTTTTGCTTTTCCTAACATAACTTTTGACTACTATGCTTAAGTCTCAAACTGGGATAAATGACATCTATCTACTGAGGGTATATGAATTTAGAAGATAAATAAGGTCCATTTCTTGGAGCATCAATTTTAGCCAAGCATATATAATTGTGTGGAGCTAGAATTTACTGAGTACTTAATATGAGTCAGGCATTTAGGCCACAAAACAACCACATAAGGTGAATAATATTATTATCCTCACTTTAGTGGTAAGAAAAGCAAGGTTTATAGAGACAAAGTAACTTGTCCAAGGTAATAGTTAATAAGCAGTGGAGATAACCTAATTTGAGAGGCTAACTTGAACTCATGCCAAGTGCTCTTAACTACTATGTTCCACTTATTTTTTTAAAGCTCTTTTTTAAAATTTTTTTTGAAGTTTATTTATTTATTTTGAGAGACAGAGAAAGCTAGCAGGGAGGGGTAGAGAGAGAGAGGGAGAGAGAGAGAATCCCAAGCAGGCTCTGCACTGTCAGTGCAGAGCCCGAGGCAAGGCTTGAACTCGCAAACCGTGAGATCATGACCTGAACTGAAACCAAGAGTCGGATGCTTAACAGACTGAGCAACCCAGGCGCCACAAAGTTCCACTTATTTAAAGCACAGATAATATAGTAGAAAGTGAAATTCACACACATAACATTTTGAAGAAGTGTCAAACTTGTAGTCAACTGTTTTAGGCTACAACCTTAGATCCCACTGATAGGGTAAAAATTCACTGTCCTTAGCACTATGGCTGCTGTTGTGGTGAAAAATAAGAAAATCTCCAAAAAAGTGTACACAACTGGAGTTGGATGAGACTGGCAGATCTAACGGGCCCCATTCACGTTGACTAATGGAGACTATCTTATGAGCATCTAATTCTGGTTCCGTATCGGTCATGGTCTCAACAAGAAACAGATGGCACATTCAAATTAGGAGAATTTGAGAGATGTTGAATTAAAGAGTGATTTTTCCCCCCCTGGCATCATTGAGATATAACTGACACATAAAAGAAGCTATTTATATAAAAGTAGATGGGATATAGGGGACCCATCGTGGATAGTGCAGTAACTCAGAGCTCAGAGCAGCAAAGCTATTAACAGCCTTAGAACTGGAGGCACAAGGTGAAGGGTGGTTACTAGAAGGCAGAAAAGGGAGTGGTGTGAAGAAGGCTGCTTTGAGAGCAGCAGTGACCTTTGGTTGAGGGATACAGCCACCCCCAGGAAACTTCACAACGAGAGAGCAAAGGGAATCAATACTGTGACCTCACTCTCCTGATTCCCTCTGACCTCCTATGGGAGCTTCCTATTAGCCAAACCCTGCCAGATGCCAGAGGGCAAGAGAGCTGCTTGATGTAATCCATAGGGTTCAGATTACAGAGGGCAGAGAGCAGGAAAGAAAAGGGCAGAGAGGGGACTTGGAAAGGGCAAATAGAATATATCCAGCACAGTTCCCTTGTGACAGTGCTGTGGCAACAGAGACCTACCAGAATGTTTTGTTACCCTTCTCTGCTGACACCATGCAGACTCAACGGAAGTGACCTCCCAGAGATCAGTCTAGCCATTTGATACTAAAATTCATGGTGTATTTTAATTAAGATATCACTAGCTGCTCTAATTCATAAGCTCCAAACTCTCAGTGGTATAACAAAGTAAAAGCATTTCACAGTCCAATGTTGAGTGTTCCTGGTTGTAAACATGTTCCACAGAGGCCTTGGCTCCCTTCATCCCATGCTTCTGCCCTCCTCTGGGCCCTTGGATTCTCTCCCTTCAGCAAGTAGACAGGGAGACAGACTAGAGTTGCTGCTTTCTAACTACTTTGGCCTAAAAATGACACAAAGCAACTCCTCTAACATTAAATTGGTGAGATGGCCCCATCTAGATGTAAGGTGGGACTGGAAATGCAGCCCCTGGCTAAAGAGCCACTCTCCAAAAACAACCCTACTATATGGAATGGGAACAGGAGTCTTTGGGGACCATTTAGACATCTTTGCCAGATAGTTTTGCAAACTTATGTCCTACAGACTATTTGATCAAGAGGTCATTGCAGGCTATTACATGGTAAGTGCTGTGTGGAGGAGAAACAAAATATCAAGCATGCTAAGTACCCTTAAAAGATTTAGGGTATTTGCAGAGGCATCCAGGTAAAATAGCTACAGTTGCATCCAGTATTCAGCTGTTTCCCAGTTCCTCAGGCTTGGTACCATGGAAACATAAACATATGGATGGTTGATTTAGGTTATTCCCTTTTTTCATTGGATGATTATGCTCTCTCCACGCAGACTCAAATAATTCTGTCATTCCGACTAAAATTGGTCCATCACTTCTGTTAAACCACCAGTAAACTATTTGATTATTCAGAAAATATAGTCAAGCATTTTGTCTGTAACTGTAGCAACAGACTTGGGTCCCCTAATCACTAGAGACTAGCCCCGTCATCCTCTCTCAGTATCCTCCGGCCATTCATTTAATCCCAAGGAATAGTTATTAAGGAGCCTAATTTTATTATCTCATGAAAAGAAAAGAATTCCAATTAGTTACATGTAATTTTACCCCAAGGTTCCAACATCTTATTCAATTTCTATTGACTTAAGCTTTTTCTTTTTTCCTTCTATATGTCCTTTAAGGGCACCTTCATTAATTTATCTTTTGAGATTGAATTTTGTTAAAAAGGGCAGTGACACACAGGTCAGGTTTGTTTTGCAAAAGGCAAAAGCTGCCTGGCAGAACAATTAGCAAGGGGACTGTGAGAAAGGCTGGAATCCACAGATACAGACAAACATCTGCATTCCTGACATGCCAATCTCATGTTTTTCTGGGGGGAAAAAAGTTACACTTCCAATGATGTGAATATGTGAAATTTTTCTTTCCCCTTTAGATTGAGAACAGACTGGAACATTTTTTAATTTCATTTTTGTTTTTTTAAATTTTTATTTATTCTATTTTTGTAATTTTTTTTCATTTTTAAAATTTTTTTATTTAAACTCCAGTTAGTTAACAGACAGCGTAATATTAGTTTCAGGTGTACAATTTAGTGATTCCTCACTTACATACAACACCTGGTGCTCATTACAACAAGTGCCCTCCTTAATCCCCACACCTATAATGGGGTTTAAAATAAATAAAGTAGGCAGCTACTGACCAACCTGCCAATCAAGACATGGAGAAGGCTACATAAAGAGCACAGATAATTGAAGTCTATGGTTATTTTAAAACTTTAAAATCAGTCTGCCAGATTTTCAACCTCCTCCTCTATCTAACCAAGAGCTGCTCACAAGAAGCCAGATTGGCTCCTTTAAATTGTACCTCCTTTTCCTGGCCCATCCTTAAGAGATACTAACTAGCAGTGCAAGAGTTGTAGATTATGATAGAAAGAAGAGGAGATTGGAGCGAGCTACAAGCCCTGGGTTACAGAGCAATTACCATTGCTACAACCATACAATGTTGATCAGATGGAATTAAGATAAAGCATCTTACAGAATTCACCAGACATGGCTCTGCTGACTGGCCAACCTTACTCTAGCATCGCCTCTTCACCATTTAAAAGTTAAGTGAAACGGGGCCTTAAGACACTGTGCCATAGAGATAGGGTTCACACCGGTCCAGCAGCCAGTCTTGTGCTTACATAGAATGGGTGGCTATTTAGGGAGTATTCTTTCAGTGTTCTAGAGACATTGCTTTGTCGAAACTAGCTATTCTTCCCTATTTCTGAGCCTGAAATCCTCATAAGAAAGCCAAAGATCTTTCTTTCACAAACAGATATAAAATGAAAATATTAACCCATGAGAGTGCTGGAATGTGGACATCTGCCAGATCTCTGGAGGGTAAAATTAAGAGAAAAAGAAAGCCTGGAAGCTCAGTGACCATGCTCCTAAGATGAGCTCCTTTAAGCTCATCAATTTCTGAGGAGGAGACAAGCAAAAGAAGATTCAGGTAGTGAGAATGGCAATCTGGGAAAGAATCAGCAAGGGCACTTAAAATTGTAGAGGGCTACCAGAGGCAACTCCGGTGTTTTGAAGCTTTATAGTGATGTGGCTAAAAGTTGATTCATTTTTATTTTTCCTGCTTGGATTTCAGTGGGCATTTTCACTTGTGTCTGTGTTCAATTCTGGAAAATTCTCAACCATTATAATGATGCCTCCCTGTTATCTCTATTTCCTCTTCCTGGAACTCCTATTAGGTAAATGTTGTAACCTCTTCTTTTATCTTTCATATTTCTTTCATATTTTCTCTCTCTTTAGCTCTCCGTCCTACATTCTGGGTGATTTCCTCATTGAGAGATCTCATTGAATGGGATCTCTCATTTAATTCAGTAATTCTCCCTTCAGTGGTGTCAAGTCTATTGCTGTATGTATCTGCTGAAGTTTTGTATTTCAGTGTTTTTTACAAATTAACTCTATTGAGGTATAATGCACATGCAATAAAATGTACCCATTTAAATGTGTGGTTTGATGACAAATATATATACTCGTATAATGATCATGCCAATTAATCTATAGAACATTTCCATCACACAGGAAAGTTCCCTCGTGCTCCTTTGTAGTGCATCTACCTTAACTTGTTTTAACAAGTAGTGTTATTCATATATCATAAATTAGTTTGGGCTGATCTAGAATATGCTATATATGGGAGCATACAGCTCATATTCTTTTGTGTCTTGTTTCTTTTGTTCAGGATACTGCTTTCCAGATTCACCCATGTTGTTGCCAATATCCAAAATGTATTCCTTTTCATTGCCAAGTAGTATTCCATTTATGGATATCCCACAGTTTGTCTATTTACTAGTTTATGGACATTTAGATTGTTTTCAACATCCAGCTATTATGAATAAAGCTGTTATGAACATTTTTATGCAAGTGTTTGTGTGGACACATGTTTTAATTTCTATTGTGTAACTACCTCCAAGTGGAATTGTTGAGTCATGGATAAAAGTATCTTTAACTTCCTAAGAAACTGCCAAACCATTTTACAATGTGGTTGTGCCATTTTAATACCCAGCAGTAATGTATGAGAGTTCCTGTTGTCCTATAATCTCATCTACATGTGTTATTGTCAGTCTCTTTAATTTTATTCATTCTCGTGGATGTGAAATGGTATCTCATTGTGATTTTAATTTGCATTTCCCTAGTGACTAACTCTTTTTAGACACCTTTCCATGTATGCGTAGGCCAATTAGCCATTCATATATATTCTTTGATGAAGTGTCTGTTCAAGTCATTTGCCCATTTTTAAAAATTGAGTTGTTTGGTTTCTTACTACTGAATTGTAAGAGCTCTTTATAATGCCAAATAAAGATCTTTAAGAATATTTTATCCCAAATTCTGTTATGCCTTCTTATTTTCTTAACTGTGCCACTCAAAAGCCAGATTTAAAAAAAAATTTTTTTAATTAAAAGCGCTGTTAGGACACCTGGGTGGATCAACCAGTTAAGCGTCAGACTTCAGCTCAGGTAATGATCTCATGGTTCACAAGTTGGAGCCCCACATAAGGCTCTGTGTTGACAGCTCAGAGACTGGAGCCTTCTTTAGATTCTGTGTCTCCCTCTCTCTCTCTCTCTCTACCCGTCCCCTGCTCATTCTCTCTCTCTCTCTTTCTCTCTCTCTCTGTCTCTCTCTCAAAAATAAATAAAACATTAAAAAAAGCTTTGTGATGGTTAATTTTACATGTCAATTTGACTGGGCCACGGAGTGCTCAGACATTTGGACAAGCATTATTCTGAGTGTGTCTGTGATGGTATTTTTGAATGAGATTAATATTTGAATCAGTAGACTGAGTAAAGCAGATTCCTCTCCCTGATGTAGATGAGCCTCATCGAATCAGTTGAAGACCTAAATAGAACATCAGAAATGACTCTCCCTTGAGTAAGAGGGAACTCCGCTTGCCTGACTGCCTTGAGCCAGGACATTGGTTTCTTCGTTCCTTCACACTCAAACTGAAATATTGGGTTTTCCTGGGTTTCAGCCTCCTTTGGACTAGAACTATACTATCAACTGCTGGTTTTCAAGTCCTCAGACTCACTGAACTACACCACTGGTTCTACTGGGTCTCTAGCTTGCTAACTTCAGATATTGCGACTTGTCAGACTCCTTAATCACATGAGCCAAATCCTTATAATAAATCCATATCCATATGTATACATACACATGCACACATACACACACACATATATATTCTATTGGTTCAGTTTCTGTGGAGAACCCTGATTAACATAGGTTTTGGTGCCAAGAGAGGTTCTAGGAGGACAGAACTTTACAGATGAGCTTTCTGAATTGGTTCTGCATTTTCTGGAATTGGTTCTCTAATCTGATTAGATTAAAAGACACTAATGACTCTATTTCCAGTAGTAAAGAGAGCACGGAGAGTCTGGGGTGTGATCTGGCAATACAGATATCACCATTGGATACTCCTCAGCATCCACTTATAAGAAGCAAGGATGTGGGTGATTATGTATACACAAGTTTCAAACATTTTGGTCAAAGTAATGAATATAATGAGACTGACTGGTTTGGCTTCCTGTCTTTGGACAAAGTAGGAAAACAAAAAGATGAGCTCAGGGACTTGAATTCCCAGATCAAGTGCCACATACATGACTTGAAGGCTTGTATGCGTGCCCTGAAGGAGACCCTTATTTCCTAAATAATATAGACCCTTATTTTCAGTGGGGCTGAAACTGATGAAAATCAAACACAGTATCTCACCCTGTGACAGGCTGAATTACAGTTCAAGTGGAACTCCCAGCCTCCTAGTGTGTCTACTATTAAAATGAGGGCATCGATTAGAAGGAATTAGATCCTGAAAGTTGGAGTGGGGATATGTGGGAAGACACTGATGAAGCTAGGGACAAAAGCCCCTAAATATTGATGAGTCTTCTTTGTCAGTGGAGGAGGCCTCTCCACAATTGGGAGAAGGAGTCTCCTCTGTTCCTAGTAGAACTGGCTTCTCCACCCCTGTGTGAGGGATTAACCTTGCATTGCCTGAGGCAAGTATAATGGCCTCCCCTGAGGCAGTTGCCATGCAAGACAATGCTGAATCTCAAGATCCACCCCACTACCCTTCTTCACTTTTACACCCTATAATTAGATTAAAGTTCCAGCAGAAGTCTAAAGGTGAGGAGCAGAGTGATCCATTAGAAGGCACACTTCATTCAAAAAGTATTACCTGAATTTTCTAATGTATACAGACACAAATCCAAAAACCATATGTGGGAATGAATATTAAGAGTGTGGGATAGTGATGGAAGGAACATAAAGTTGGATCAGGCCAAATTTATTTATATGGATTCACTAAGCACAGATTCTGCATTTAATGTTGCAGCTTGGGGAGATAGAAAGGGCTCTAACCATTTGGTTGGTTGGTTGGCTGAAACATGGTGCCCCACTCTGAGCAAGTTAGAAATGCTGGATCTGCCTTGGTTTAATATAGAGGAAGGGATTCAAAGGCTTAGGGAGATTGATATATTAGAGTGGATTTGTCATTTTTTATAAAATACTGGGCCATCCTGAGAAGGTCGAGAAGACACACCTTTTACCAGTATAGTGACAAATAAATTTGTGAAGGAAGCTCGGGCATCCTTCAAGAGCTCCGTGATAACTATACTCTGTACACCAAAACTTAAAGGGGGAGCTGTAGTCACTGAATGGGGAAACATAAATAAAATGAAAGTAGTTGAATCCCAGGATGGCTGGGGCCGAATAGAAGCACTCAGTCACCAAAGGTAAAGTGGAAATGTTTACCATAATGGACAAGAATCAAAGCAGCAATCAAAATAGTCTGACTCATGTAGTCCTATGGCACTAATTGATCATGGTGTTCCTAGATAGGAAGTCAACTAAATTCTTACTTGACCTGCATAAACAGAAATGTAGGTCAAGAGAACAAAAGTCTAACCTGAATCATAAACACCAACAGCCACACCCTTCAATCAGTTCTTAGACTTGAACCAGTATACAGACCCAGAATCCCTTGAATGAAAGGGAAGCTGTGTCCCCTTGAGCAAGGACACCACTGAAAAAGTATATTGTTAGTCTTTCTCCCACCCTCCCCCTAAAAGAATTATGGCCATTTACCAGGGTACCTGTGCATTGAGAAATGGAAATAATCAAACCTTTCTGGGACTACCAGATACTGACTCTGAACGGACACTAATTCCAGGAGACCCAAAGCATCACTGTGGCCCACCGGTCAGAGTAGGTGCTCATGGAGGTCAGGTGATCAATGGAGTTGTAGCTCTACTCCATCTCATAGTGGGTCCAGTGAGTCCCTCAACTCATTCTGTGGTTGTTTCCCCAGTTCTGAAAGCTGCATTTTTGAGGGGGGCTCAGAACAAGAAAAGGCTCTGCAACAAGTCCAGGCTGCTGAGCAAGCTGCTCTGACACCTGGGGCATATAATCTAGCAGACCCAATGGTACTTGAAGGTGTCAGTGGCAGATAGGGATGTTGCTTGGAGATTTTGCTTGCTTAAGTATATATTTTTCTATTTTGATGACAATTATTCGTGGGTGGAAAACACACGAAAAATATGGTTTGATCTCGGGGGTGGGGAATGAGTTTTAATTTCAAACATACAAACAAACTCGTTTTGAATCTCAGTGAGACCAAATTTGTTTTGGAATCAACGCTTAATATCTATATTATAGCCTAAAATCTAGTTTTTAACCCAAATAATATACCTGTTAAAGTGAAGTACATAGCAGAGAAATTGACATGCTTTTCACTCTACACTGAGCAAGTACATGATCCAAAATTAGTGCTGAGTCCTGAGCTTCCATAAATCTTTCACATATTTGCAATGGTGCTAAAATGTTTTTCAAGAGGATTGAAAAAGTAAAGTGAGTGAGGGACAAAAAGAAAGGGCCTAGGCATTAGATTCCAGTTTTGGCCAATTGGCTCCTCTTCACCAGTGCCATATATATATATATATATATATATATATATACACACACACACACAACGTGGGGGTTATAGGTACCAACCCCCGACACAGTTGAAAATCCACATATAACTTTTGGAGCACCTGGATGGCTCAGTTGGTTAAGCGTCCTTCTTTTGGTATGAACTCAGGTCATGATCTCACAGTTCATGAATTCAAGCCCCACATTGGGGTCTGTGCTGACAGTGCAGAGCTGGCTTAGGATTCTCTCTCTTCCTCTCTCTCTCTTCCTTCCCAGGTCCCACACTCTCATTCTCTCAAAGTAAATAAATAAACTAAAAAATATTTAGGGGCGCCTGGGTGCCTCAGTTGGTTAAGCGTCCAACTTCGGCTCAAGTCATGATCTCATGGTTCGTGGGTTCAAGCCCCATGTGGGGCTCTTTTGTGACAGCTCAGAGCCTGGAGCCTGCTTCAGACTGTGTCTCCTTCTCCCTCTGCCCCTCCCCTGCTCATGCTCTGTCTCTCTCTCTCTCTCAAAAATAAACATTAAACATTTAATAAAAAATTATTTAAAAAAAGAAAATACACATACACATTTTATTTCCCAAAAACTTAACTACTAATAGCTGGCTGTTGACCAGAAGATTTACTGTAAACATAAACAGTTGATTGACACATACTTTGCACATTATATGTATTATACACTGTATTACCATAATAAAGTAAGCTAGAGAAAAGAAAATGTTACTAAGAAAATCATTAGGAAGAGAAAATTCATTTACAGTAGTGGACTGTATCTATCAAAAAAATCCACTTATAATTGGACCCACACAGTACAGACCCATGTTGTTTGAGTGTGAACTGTATATTTAAAGGTCAGATTATATCTTAATGACTGCATTCTAGAAGCAAACAAGTAGAACCAAAGCAAACAAAGAGCCTTGTTCTTTACAATGTACTTCAGGGAACGTAACCATTTCACTGTTTCTGTACCATGTATATCTTCTGTTTTTCTGAGACACATGTAGTAATGTGTCTTCCAACAGAATCTTAATTTCCCTTGCTGTGCTTCAGACCCAGGAACCCACATAGGAATAGCTGTAGGGCAATAATACTTAGGAGAAAAAGAGTATACATTTTGTGTTTTTGTTGCTTTCATTCTTTGTTAAGCTTCTGTCTATACCACAGTGTTTCTGTACCCATATTGTTTTCTCCAATCTGTCCACCCTTAGAATCTACATAGTCTTCTTCAAAAACCTCTTCTCCCACCTTTCTATTGCCTTATCATGATCCTCTCCAACCCTAGCCTTTTTGTCTCTCCATATTCACCAATGCACATGACTCCCAACTCTGGCTCTAGCAGTAATCTTCCTGGAACAATAGTCCTATTTTTCTAACTACCAGTTCTTCACCACCCATGTCAGTGGCCCTCAGTCACCTCAAAATCAAGCTTATTCCAATTTTAACCCATTATTATTTCCCCCAAACTGATCCCCTTTTTGTCTATCTCTCCAGTCATGGAAGCTTGACATTTTGGAGTCAGCCATTTTTGTGTCTTACCTTTAACTCCCTGTGCCATAGTCACCCAGTATTCAAGTCCTCTAGTCTTAGTTCCTACTGTTGATCATATGACTTAGGGGACCTGCCCTCTTCGCTCCCTCATGTCTCATTGAAAAAACTTCATCCTTATACCCACTTCCTATTATGCCAACACTGTAGTATAGGTTTTCATCACCCTAAGACAACGCAGTCACTTTGGGGAGCTCGTTGTGTCTTTTCGGAGTTGAACATGTTACCTGTTCACTCTCTCTGACGTTGAGCTGTAATGACTACTCAATTGATATAGTCATGCTTGGTCTTAAATTTTACAAATACTAAAGAATTGCAGAAAAATGCCACATCCACAATATTACTTGCATAAGAGAATGATTCATGTGATTTAACAATGATAAAACACAAAATGGTTAACAGAGTATAGAACCATAATGAAATAAATAAAAACTAAAGGACAAAGGGGAACAAAAAGGAAGAAACATACTCAGTTTTATAACTATACTCGAAACTCTGATATTGATGTCATTCTCACATGTCATTTAGAGCTATTTTAAAATAACAGCGACATCTGAATGATAATTCTTGATTGATTTTGACTTTCTACTTCGTTCTTAGTTTGCTGCCTGGATTTCAGAACAGCAATCACCACTTAACTGAAAGTCCAAAAATAAGCTCAATCTAAACACTCCCTTCTGTGGCTCTTCCTGATAAAACAGATCTTCCTTTGAGTTACTCTGTAGAGCAGGTCTGTACAGCAAATCTTAAGCCAGAAAAAAAAAAGAGCATTCTTATTTTCTGTCAGAAGTAAATCTCCCTGAACTGCCTCTTTTTTTTCCCTGCATCTGTAAACAACATGTGAAGGCAGGGAGGAAGCGGAGATATGGCCCCCCTGCTTCAGCACAGTTGCCCTAAACTCCTTAGAGTAAAACCAAAGAAAAATTTTACATTAAGGTGGTTTTCTAAAAGGCCAAACTTGAATTAGATTACCCAACAAATAGCCAAAACAGATGCACCAACAGGTGCCCAAAAATAATTAGAATAAAAAGCTTCCAGAAAAAAAAATTGATACTGAATTTTCTTTAAAAAGAATCAAAGTAGTCATCATGGAAGAAAAACTCAAAACTTTCGTGAACTTCATTATACTTATTTTACAGTTTAGTGATACTTTTTTAATTTTAAATTGTGTATGGGGGTGAGTATGATCATCATTTTTGGCATTCCACTTAAAGCCTATAAAGATCTTTATCTGACTTCTGACAAAAAATTTTTTAAATAAAAGCCCGATGTGTAACACAAAAATTTAATCAATTTATTCTTTAAAAGAAATATCTTTGGGGCACCAGGGTAGCTCAGTCGGTTAAGCGACCGACTTCGGCTCAGGTCATGATCTCACAGTTTGTGAGTTCGAGCCCCACATCAGGCTCTGTGCTGACAGCTCAGAGCCTGGAGACTGCTTCAGATTCTGTGTCTCCCTCTCTCTCTGTCCCTCTCCCACTCACACTCTGTCTCTCTCTTTCTAAAAAATAAATAAACATTAAAAAAATTTTTTAATGAAAAACATTTATTATATTATAAACCACCGAAAATTGAGGGTTAATATGTCATAGCAGTGGTACTTTAAATAATACCAAGGCCCTTATAAATTTGTCCATGATCTATTCCTACACTTACTTCCTACAGCCCCTCAACATGAACAGTATCTTTACTGTTCTGACATACTACACTTATTTTCACCTCCTGAACTTCACACATGCTATTCCTTCTTCTTTGAATTACTTACTCATTACTTCCTCCAACTCCACAAATTATACTTTTTTTAAAAGTAGGCTTCATGCCCAGTGCAGAGCCCAACACAGGGTTTGAACCCTGAGATCAAGATCTGAACTAAGATCAAGAGTCAGACACTTAACCGACTGAGCCACCCAGGCACCCCAAATTAAACTTAGTTTTAATGACCAAACTTAAATCTTAACTTTTTCATAACTACTCCAATCATTCCACCCAACTTTGATTTCACCTTTGCTAATCCCCTGAAGCACTTAACCATTCATCTGAGCACTAGTGCCCACATTATTACATATGACAAGCATGTCATATGCATTATCTCATTTAACCCTAACATTCCTACAAGATATATATTATAATTAGCCACATTTTAAGACTGAATCTTGGAGTGGTTACATAACTTGCTTAAATTAAGGTCACAGAGCTGGTAAGTGAAAAATGGTATTTATCTGCAGTAATAAAAATACCAATAGCAACAACTAACCTTAAAGAATAACTATATGTTTGGACAGTACATTAAGGATATATTATTTTATTGCCTTAAATGGAAGTAGTATTGCTATTATTTCATACTCATGTTAGAGATGAGAAATTGAGGTCCAGTGACATTATGACATCTCAAATCTGTGACACATCTTGGTTCAAGTCAATGTCTGACTGACTATGAGGCCCATATTCTTCGCCAGTACATTAAACTAATGGGTGGAGGAAAGAGAAGCAAGGATACTGTGGGTATAAGTGTTGGCATGTAAGGAAGGACAAAGGTAAACACAGCATCAAATCGAAGAGCAGTATCAGTAAGATGGCAGACTAGGAAGTTATGGGTCCACATTCCCCACAGAAACATTTGAAAAACAACTGGAGGCTGGCTAAAATAATGTTATAGGAGCTCTGGAAAATAGTCAAAGGTCTGCAGTAATCAAGGGAACAATTTTTAAAAAGCCACATTCAAAGCAATAGGAAATTTTACGACATTTTTATTTACCCTTGCCTCACCCCATCCCCCATGCAACATGGCAAGATCTGAAGGAAATGCCAGCCCAGTTCTTCATTCCCTTTCTTGAACTAGAGAGAATAGAGCACAACTTACTTGAAATATTCTGACCTATCTGTGGGATACCTGAGTGATGTCTATCTGTTTCAACTACTTCAGATCTCAGAATGGGAAAAGCCATGGAATACAGGAGGACTACAGGTCTTCCAATACCTGGGGCAAGAGAATTTGGGTGGCCTAGAATATCTGGGGCCATGGGAAGTAGGTGGGGTGAGACTCAGAAATTAAGACATTTAAAAACATCCATGTAGGGGTCCCTGGGTGGCTCAGTCGCTTAAGTGTCTGACTTCGGCTCAGGACATGATCTCACAGTTTGTGAGTTCAAGCCCTGACTGACTGTGAGGCCCATATTCTCTGTGCTATAAGCACAGAGCCTGCTTTGGATCCTCTTCTCCCCACTGCCCCTCCCATGCTTATGCTCTCTTTGTGTGTCTCTCAAAATAAATAAATAAACTTTAAAAAAATTTTAAAAATAAAAAATAAAAACATCCACGTATGTGGAGGAATTGTAGAAAGTATACAAACAGGGCCAGACAAGATGCATTCTCACAAAAGACCACAGAAGACCTTAAGTGTTCATGCTGGGCTGATCCAAAGATTCAAAACATGTCCTTCTAATTAGTGAAGGTCTGTCTTAATGCAGAACCAATTCACAAAGACTGGTAGAACTGTGTGTTTATTCATATGCTCAATAACCAACAGAAATATCACAAGGCATGTAAAGAAACAGGAAAACATGCCCCAATCATAGAAAGAAAGTAAGATAGCAGAAACTATCCCTGAAGAAACACAGGCATTGAATATACCAGACAAAGATTTTTAAACAACTGTCTTAAATATGGACAAAGAGTTAAAGGGAAACACAAAGAAATAAAGGAAACCAGTAAAACAATATATGAACAAAATGAGAATAACAACAAAGAGATAGAAATTATTCAAAGGAAATGAACTGAAATCTGAGGCTGAAAAATACAATAGCTGAATTGAAAAATTCACTGCGAGGATTCAACAGCAGACTCAAGCAGGAAAAAAAAAGAATCAGTGAACTTGAAGGCTGAATATTTAAAATTATCAAGTCTGGGAAGAAAGAAAAAATAATGAATAAAAGTGAATAGAGCCTACGGACATGATCAAGGTAACCACTATATGTGTTATGGAAGTCAAAGTAAAAGAAGACAGAGAGAAAGGAGCATGAGATTATGGAAACAAATAATAGCCAAGAACTCCCCAAACTTGGGCAAAGACACAGGTATGCAAGTACAAGGTTAATGAACTCCAACTAGGCTAAACCCAAAAAGAGTCATACCAAGCATATTGTAACAAATTGTCAAAGGCCAAAAACAGAGAGAATCTTAGAGCAGCGAGAGAAAAGTGACTTGTCACATACAAGAGATCCTCAATCAGATTATAAGTGGATTGTTGAGCAGAAAACTTGGAGACAGAAGCCATGATATATTTAAAGTGTCAAAAGAAAAAAAAAACTATCATCTGAGAATTCCATGCTCGGCAAAACTGTTCCTTAAGAATGAAGAAAAATTAAGACATTTCCAGATAAACGAAAGCTGAGGGAGTTCACCGACACTGGACTTATCCTACAAAAAATGGTAAGAGGCATTCTACAAATTGAAATGAAAGAACACTAAACAATAACTCAAATCATATGGAAATATGAAAATCTTTAATAAATGATAAATACATGGACAGATATAATATCAGTATTTTTGTAATTTTGCTTTGTAGCCCCACTTTATATTTTCCATAGGTTTTAAAAGACAAATGCATTAAAAATAATAAATCTGTGTTAATGGGTACACGATGTATAAAAATGTAATTTTTTGGCATATGAAAATTTATCATTGTCATGTTTTCACCATCAAAACTTATGATCTTGGTCTTTCCTTTTTGCCTTTGTATAAGGCCAAAAGAGAGACACTGGCTACTTTGACAACCTTAAAGCGACCTCCAGAAATGTTACCGACAGCATGACCTTTGCAACCAAATCCAGCAACCAGAACCTCATCATTTGCTTCAATAAAATTCAAATAACATCATTGCATACAAAGGCTGTGATTTTTTTTGTCATTCTTGATCAGCTGGATGCTGACACACCTCTGGATGGCAGAATTTGACATTTTGGCTTCAAGCACTGCTTTTTCTAGCACAATTCCCTTTCCACTAGTTGGCCTAAAAGAGCTTGCCTTCAGAGCTGTGCACAGATGGACTTTCTTGTGCTGTTCATCATGCCACTTCCACTCTCATTGGTGGCTACAGGGCTACAGGGCTTCCTGGCAGTAGAAAGACCATGACACTTATCCATATTGCTGGTACTAGGGGCCTGAGCAAAAGAGCAAAGATGTAATTTTTGATTTCATTAACATAAAGTGGAGAGTGACAGAGCTGTAACATAATACAGTTTTTGTATGTAAGTGAAGTTGGTAACAATTTAAAATCAATTCCTATAACTTTAGGGTGCCATATGTAAAATCCCTGTGGTAGCCACAAAGAATCTATCTGTAGCATCTAAACAAAAGGAAATTAAAATGGAATCAAAATGTGACATTACAGAAAGACCCAATCAAACACAAAAAAAGGGCAGTCATGAAAGGAATGAGGGACAAAAAAAGATACAAGACATACAGAAAACAAATAGCCAAATGTCAAAATTAAGCTTCATTCTCGGTAATTACTTTAAACACTTAGAATGGTAAAATTTATATCATGTATGTTTTGCCACAATTTAAAAAATCAGGGAAAAATTACATCCAGCAGAGAATGACTAGTTGAGCTGAAGTGGTCAGTACAGGAGTGATAGGAATCAAAGTTCATAAAATAGCACAAGTGATAAATATAACATAAGATCAAATTGGCAGAGGTCTTTGGAGAATTGGGGAGGAACTTGGAGTCAACTAAAAGTTCTTGAGCAGGGGAATAAATTTGACAGAATCAGTGTTTGATGAAAACTTTTCTGAATGTGTTCTGAATGTGGAGACAGTGTAGCAGAGGCCTAATGAGAAGTGCCATAGTTATGGTAGTTGAAGTCATGAGAGCAAATGAATCCCCAAGTAAGTAAAGACAGAGGAAGAAAGGTTAGAATCAATTCATCTTCTCCAACCAAGCATGCTCTCACTTTAGAGACTTGCTGTTACTTCAGCCCCCAGATACCTACATGGTTCATACCATTATGTAACTTGGGCATCTGAACAAACATCACCTTATAAATAAAGACTTCTCTGAGCACCTCACCTAACATATTATTTGTCCTGCCTCCATAATTTTCTATCACCATTGTTTTGTTTAACTGGCCCAGGAAAAAGACTGTTCACAGTGAGATAGCTCTGAGTCACATCACAAGCCCTGCAAGTGGAGATTTCCAGAAATGTGTTGGGCAAATCAAATAATGACAATTGCAATTTTCTGAAAATGGGGCTTTATGAGGGAGCTCAAAGCCTATTTTTGCCTCCTCCAGTGGCTGCAAGTTACTGGTTCTCACAACTACCATAGTTGTGAAGCTGTTAGTTTTTAAGGCCATCACTGAGCTGGGGGGAAGAGAATGGGAACAGAGCAAGTTAAAATACCACAAAGCTCATTGCTCTTGTTGAGATTCAGCCATTTTTCTTGAATAAATAGTTCTTGGATTGTTGAATGACTTTGGTTAATTCTCAGAGTTCTGAAAAAACTCATTTTGGCAATGTTTCCTGTGTTCTTATTAATTTTATTGAGTTTTTTTTGAAGTCCTTACTCTGACAATCCAGAAATACTTTCTTATAACTCGGTTTTAATCCTAAATTGTTTGTTGTTCTAAACAAGGTCTAAGCATCACCAAACCCATTATACATATGTACCACTCACAGTCCCATATATCACATATCTAAGAGCTGTGTGTGTGTGTATGTGTGTGTGTGTGCACATACACACACAAAGAGTTTTCACTCCATTCTATCAAGTGCCAAGTAGATTGGGGTAAAAGATGAATATACTTGAAAATTCAGCTGTCTTTCTCCCTGTGAATACCTCGAACATCCCATGCAGGTGGATAGTTATCAAAACCATTGAAACCTGTCCTTGTTCATGTGCTTAAAGAAATGGGCTTAAAGAAATAATGATTGGTTTAATGAAAACAGAAAGTGGACTAAAGAGAACCATAAGCTGCTGCTAGGAAAAGACATTTAATCTAAAAAAATTCCTCTGTTTCTTTTTATGTTTATTTTTCAGAGCTGCTATGTGTGACATGACTTTGTAGAACATAGTTTCAAGCAATGTAAATATGTAACTACTCTTCCCACTGTAGTATAATTGCTTCCAACTGCTTAATTTAATGTGAATTGCTTTTTTCTCCTGGATTGAGTAGAATGCTTACTTTAATTATTATTTTTTGAGTGAAAGAGACACAAAGACAAAGAGCATGCACACAAGCAGAGAAGGGGCAGAAGGAGAGAATCCCAAACAGGCATGGCTCGATCTCACAACCGTGAGATCATGACCTGAGCCAAGATCAAGAGTTGGACCTGAGCTGAGATCAAGAGTCAGACGCTTAACCAACTGAGCCAGTCAGGTGCCCCTAGAATGCTTCTTTTAATTCACTTTGGGAAACCCTTTTGGGTAGCATTGTGCCTTTAGAGGGACTTGGCAAATAAAATACGTATCTCAGGTTTTTTTCTAAGATACATACAGGTAGTTGGTCATAGGAAAGGCGTTCTTTACCAATGTCAATCTAGAGAAAAGATATTAAAAGCAGGATGTGAAGATCCCCATGCTCTGCCTGTGTTCCCATAAGCTACTACCTTGATGAAAAAAGAAGTCAGCCAATTAGGAGGGAGATGACATAAATAGTGTGAGAAGCATTCTTTGAGATCTTACAAAATATTTCCCCTCATACTGATTTTTAAACTCTTACCCTACTGGTTTTTGGGCCTCTATTTGCTCACTTCCAGTGATGGGGAAATTGTTCCCCTTTTGAATGGTACTGGGCATTAATAAATTCTTGTTTTTATATTGAGTTGAATTCGGTTTACATGGAATCCTCCCTGCACACACATATGCACAGGAGATATGATTTACCCTTTAGAGAAATAAAGAAGGTATCTGAGCTCTCTCCCCAAAGCATCAGTTATGTTCACCTAAACTTTTTTTTCCCAAACAAAACCTTCTTCATTCTTTCACCAAATGTCTCAGACTCAGCCTGTTTTATTGTATTATAATTCCTAGTGTGTTGGTGAATAGTTAACCAGCTCCAAACCAGCTATTTGGAGGAGGAAGGACAGGGGGAGACTGAGTTGTAGCATTTGCCAAGCTTCATGGTGAAAATACTCCCATCATAGCCAATTTTAAGCTACCATCATGTTGGTATCAAATGGAAAGATGCATATAATCACTGCTAGTGACCTAGTGCAAGTCACCTCCTTGCACACCTCCAGTCTTGGTCCTTCTTCCCTGCTCAGGCTTTTGGGATCAGTTTTACAGAAAAGCATTCGATCTGCCTTGGACCACAGCCTAACATTCCCTAACAGGGAACATTGGATCATGGCAGCCTTATACACATGTCCTACCTTTATGGACGAAAGCAGGCTTTCTGAATTTGCTATCCTTTGGTCCCCATGAATGTATAGAAATCTATCAGCCTTTGCCATACCAGAAAATAGTCCATTGGAAAGCTTCATCCTTAGATTGGCAATGAAATGGCATGTTCTTTAGTAACCACATTACTAAACTGGACTCACATTACCTATATGTCATAGCCAAACTGCCACAGTTAATTCTGCCTCAATCTAGAAGAGGAATCAGGTTCAGGGTATATATAATTCATTTTTTTTGCTAAAGACACAGTTAATTTCATATACATCCTATTCTTTAGTCCTCATTCTTCAGAAAGGAGCTCTCAGTTTTACATTATCTAGGCCAAGAATCCAGATTCCAGCTTGCTGATGCCAGTAACATAGACATAGTTCATGCTTCTCTCTGGTAAGTAACAGGTCTATTTAGTCAGGCATGCAATTGATTTTACTCTCTTATGTGGAAGTCTTGATAGGTCACCTTTTAAGATGCATTTGGTAGCTTGTGTTCATCTTCCAATGACTGTTAGGCACCTACCTGAAAATAAAACAAATGGCATTTTATAAATAACGATATGCCCAAGCATTCAGAAGAGAATGGATCTACCAAAACAAAGGCTAGATGTGAGCCTCTGATGCTTTACCTTCTATTCTAGCTGCTTGGAAGGATGTATTAAACTCTTCTCATCTGGCCTCATGTCCCAGGGATTCTGGACATTGTAACGTTTTTACTTTTTTTTGTCCTGCTGAAAGCAAACTGGTAGAAATAGGTAAGAAGAGATTGTTCTAAGCCAGGCAAGATTTTTACCATTAAAATATAGTGATATAAAGCATTTATTTAGTTGGACCAGTGGTTCTCAATCTTGTTGTACATTGGAATTATCTGGAAAGCTTTAAAAAATGATACCTAAATATAAATTCCTGAATTTCTGGTTGGTCTGAAGTGTGACCTGAACATTAAGATCTTACAAGATCTACAAGTGATTGTATTGTGCAGTCAAGGCTGAGAATTACTGCTTTAGATAATTTCTTAGTGTATTAATTTTTTTATTGCTGCTGTAACAAATTACCACCAACTTAGTGATTTAAAATAACACAAATTTATTATCTTATAGTTATGGAAATCAGAAACCCAAAATTGGTCTCACTAGGCTAAAATCAAGGGATAGGCAGCACCATATCCATTCTGGAGGCTCTACAGAGCTCCTTGCCTTTTCCAGCTTCTAGAGGCTGCCTGTGTTTCTTTATTTTTGGTTCCCCTCTTCCATCTTTCAAAGCCAGCAACATAGAGCCAAGTCCTTCGCATGCTACATTACTCTGGTTCTCTCTCTCTTCTGCCTCCCTCCTCCTCTTATAAATATCCTACTTATTACATTGGCACACCAGGATAATCCATAATAATCTCCTCATCTCAAGGTAAGCTAATTAGCAAACTTGAATCCATCTGCAAATTTAGTTCTCCTTTGCCATGTAACCTAACACATTCACAGTTTCCAGTGAGTACAATGTATATATCTTTGGGGAGCCATTTATGTGCCTACAAGAACTGGACCTGTCGTGGATCATCTATAATAATTCTGCATGGAAGGAGGAGTGGTTAGGTTAAGAAGAGGAATATATACCAAAAGGAAGATACCCAAAAGAGTTTTGTTTATCTTTAGAGCATCTGAAGAGAGTCACAGTCACACATTCATGTATAGGTGCTCATTTAAATATATATGTAGTCAATAAACACTTTGGACAGAGCCTAATATAACTTAGTCATTCAATAAATGGTCAATGAATGAATGAACAAATCAAATACTGTTTCCAAATGTACATTTCCTCAAGTTTTTCACAATTCTCTGTCTTGAATTATCTGTGCCCCAGTAAAATTATTGCTGCCCTGTCAAGCTCAAATCTTCTCTGTGACACAGTTTGAGTAAAGAGAGAAATTTAGAGGCTAAGTGTCCAGAATAAGGTTAGAGTATTCAGTAGCAAGGTCAAGTAAAGGGAACAGAGAGAATAAGAATAGTGGCTAATGCCTTTCAGGCCTCATAAGAGGAAACTGCATTCAGGGATATATGATCTCCTTCTCCTGAGGTCAGAAGTGAAGATATTACTGGATGTTGAATAATCCAAATGCTATTCAACAAAATTTCTGAAAATTAATAACATGAAGCAGTTATTTCAGTGGATTAAGCCATCCCCATTTGATTCTACTCAAGAACTACAGATCCAAGTCTGTGCTATTCTGTTTTTACCTGAGGTGGTTTTCATCTCACATCTATCTTTCTAGCAAACAAAATTGGACTTTCCCACAAGTTAATATGTTCATGCTCTTGGAATCATGAGAATGTGGCCTTTTTGGGGGGGGCACAGAGACCATGATGCTAATTCAAATGCCAGGGAATGACCTTTGCTTCTGTCAGGGTTTCTAATCATGTGCGCATTTCAGGAGTTGGGGTTGAAGCAATGTCTTCAAAAGCATACAGAAGTGCTAAAGGGAAAAAATGGCAGATACCAAATGATTTTTGACTGTACTTTGTACCTGCCTATGAGACAATATCCAGAACTCTCAGAGAAAACTTCACAGGAATTAGGCACCAAAGTCAGCAAAAAAACACGGGTTATTCCTTTGTGGCAATGATAACTGACTTTGCCATTTTGAGATTCAACTCTGTTGCCCCCATAACAGGCTTTTGCTGGGTACCAGCTGGGTATATGCTGGGTGCTGTCACTTCTGCCAGGCACTGCTTCTGCCTCTACTGTGACTGACATTTGGAGTCCTCAAGGCACCAATGCTTCATGGAGTTCTATGGCGAAGTAGAAGAAATGGTTCTCCCATTTTATTTACACTTTTTAAAAAAATTTATGTTTATTTATTATTGAGATAGAGAGAAACAGAGCATGAGTGGGGGATAGGCAGAGAGAGAGGGAGACACAGAATCTGAAGCAGGCTTCAGGCTCTGAGTTATCAGCACAGGGCCCGACGCAGGGCTTGAACCCACAGACTGTGAGATCACGACCTGAGCCGAAGTCAGACGCTTAACCGACTGAGCCACCCAGGCTCCCCTAGAGATTTATTTACACTTTAACAAAGGGATGTAGAATTATCGACACAACTAAATGACAGATATCGCAGTGTCCCCCCAAGTCAGTCCTCCTTTCCCACACTGGGTCTATGTAATTGGACCAAGACTGCAGGCCTACTAGCTCCCTCTCCAGTAGGTATGAATTCTCTCCTAGGAAATTTCCAGTCCCTCATGCAAGTAGACTTACATGCAAGGATACATCTGAATTCTAGTCATGGGCATAGTTTAGACTCAGAATGAAACCTCTTGGTATAGAAGGTTGATCTTTACGCCCTTCCCAAGTCGTAGCTAAGAGACAGTCTTCTATCCAGAGGAAATATTAAAAGCTTGAGTCAAGGCCATGGTGGGAGTTGAGATCTTGGCCTTGGCAACACTTGGGTCGCCACCTAGTAAAGCCTACACATTTGTCTGCAGCCATCTCTAGGAGTTCCTCACAGATTCAAGGGTTCTTAGCAAAGATCACATATCTCAATTATTTTAAGGCAGCCAGGGGATTTCCTAATTGGGGATTCTGGAAAAGAAGTACTTGAATTGGGGTGAGTAAAATAGAAGTAGGAGAATTAGTGTTGACACTTAGAGTTTGAACTGTGTGGGCCCACTTACATGCTGATTTTTTCCATAAATACAGTAAAATACTATACATATGTTTTTTCTCCCTTATTATTTTCTTAATAATAGTTTTCTTTTCTCTAGCTCACTTTATTATAAGAATTGTATTGTATAGTATTGTATATAAATCATATAACATACAAAATATATGTTAATCAACTGTTTATGTTATTGGTAAGACTTCTGGCCAACAATAGGTTATTAGTAGTTAAGTTTTTGAGGAATCAAAATTATATACAGATATTTTAGTGTATTAACCGCTGCATTGCTTAAGGGTCAACTGTATATCAGAGAACATGGATACTGGGAAATATAAATATTTCTTTTGGCTCCATCTACAGTTGGATCCAGAGTTTCAAAGCACTTCTGAGAAAGAAGAAATTGGTGGCAGGTCAAATAACTGGTTTTAGAGTTTAAAACAGCCAGCTAATAATTTTGCAATTAACCAGTTGTTTGCATTGAATTGTTTGCTTTTTAAATATATGCTTACTTGAATAAATTAAGCTACCATTTGTGCCTCCCCGCCCCCAATCTGTTGGAGTATATGTGAAAATGAAGGGTAAATTAATTTCCTAATAGGTAGAACAAACTAGTGGACTCAGAGAGGTCGATGATATTATGGAGATATCAGGAAAGGATCAGTCAGAAGCAGAGGATGGCTATCAAAACTACAAAGGTAAACTGAACATCATTAGCATCAGTTCAGAGTTCCAGAGAATGAACCACATGTACAAAAGTGAAGTCTGAAGCAAGGGCATTGTCAGGACACAGCTTTCTTGGTATCTACCTTGTAATGCCTGATTAGAGGTCATGAGATAGATCAGCTGAGTTCTTTTTTGAAGAAGAAAATAATTTTCTTATTTTTGTTTTTTAAATATAATTTATTGTCAAGTTAGCTAACATACAATGTACACAGTGTACTCTTGGCTTCAGGAGTAAATTCCCATGATTCATAGCTTACATACAACACCCAGTGCTCATCCCAAACAATTTTCTTATAAAAAGGCAGAAGGCATGGGGCGCCTGAGTGGCTCAGTCGGTTAAGTGTCCGACTTCAGCTCAGGTCGTGATCTCATGGTTTGTCAGTTCAACTTCAGCTCAGATCATGATCTCATGGTTTGTGAGTTCAAGCCCCGCATCCAGCTCTGTGCTGACAGCTCAGAGCCTGGAGCCTGCTTCGGATTCTGTGTCTCCCTTGCTCTCTGCCCCTCTCCCACTCATGCTCTCCTTGTCTCTCAAAAATAAACATTAAAAAAATTTTTTAAATAAAAGTTTAAAAAAGTCAGAAGGCATGATCATTTGGAGGACAAATTGTAGGTTTAGACAGACTTGGTTTCAAATCCCTTCTTTACCACTTAATAGCTGTGTGACCTCGCAACATTTCTGAGCTTGTGTAATAGAAAAGAATAGTAGTCCACTGATATTTGTATTCTCTCTTCCTTAAAGTACAACTGTTATAGGGAAGTGGCTGTCCTATCACAGACTGTTTTTTTGTTCCCCTTGCATCTAGATGAGGCCGTGTCTGAGTAGTTTTCACCAATGGAATGAAATCTGAGGTCCTGGATTATAGCCAAGGTACAATATGGGAGAACCCAAGGTTCCTGAAACACCTTGTGGCTGAAAGCTAGCCACTAAGAACACCCACACTCACATAGGTGAGAAATAAACTTCTATTGTGTTAAGCCACTGCCATTATCTGTTCATTTGTTGCTGTGGTTTTATAGTCTCCTATACAGATTCAGACTCCCCATTTCCAAAGTAAGATTTTGTGTACTTATGTGTACATGCCAGATTTATTATCTAAGAGGTCATTGAAGAAAGCTACATAAGTAGAATGGTGGCAGCGGGAGGAGGATATAGAGGTCTTTGCTATGATATCAAGGGGCAGTAGACAGGCAGGTGTTAGACCATATTGTAAAAAAAAAAAAAAAGGATGAGCTGCTTAGGATAAAGATCAGATCAGGGGGTGCCTGGGTAGCTGAGCGTCTGACTTTGGCTCAGATCATAATCTCACAGTTCGTGGCTTAGAGCCCTACTTCAGGCTCTGTGCTGACAGCTCGGGGCCTGCTTGGGATTCTGATTCCCTCTCTCTTTCTGTCCCTCCCATGCTCTCTCTCTGCCTGTTTCTCTCTCTCTTCTCAAAAATAAAACAAACATTAAAAAAAAAAGAAAAAAAGAAGAGAACAGATCAACAAGCAGACTATCAGAGTGATTTCTGCATCCAATTCTAAGCTCTAACACTTTACCAGCTATGTCCTTGGACAACTCCTTTCACTTCTCTATGCTTCCGTTTTATCATTATAATTATTATCATTGTTATGGTTTATGTGTATAAAAATGGAGATGCTAAGAAGATGGCATGTTCAACAGAAAAAAGATAAGGCTCACAGCCAAATGGTCTAATCATATTCAGATTCTGCCCTTGGGCTGTTTTCCCATCAAAAGTGGATCATTTACCATCTCTCTGAGTCTCAGTTTCTGCATATCTAAATTGGGAATATATCACAGGGTTGTTAGCAATATTCAGGAGAAACAACTTGTGTAAAAAAAAGTTATTTAAATCATAAAGAGTTATTTTAAAGGTTGAGCCAGTCAGTAGTCAGACTGTTTTAATGTACGTATAAAAACAACACTTGAGAGGTGACTGGGTGGCTTAGTTGGTTAAGCGTCCGACTCTTGATTTTGGCTCAGGTCATGACCTCCAGGTTCATGAGTTCAAGCCCCACATCAGGCTCTGTGATGACAAGGCGGAGCCTGCTTGGGATTTTCTCTCTCTCCCTCTCTTTCTGCCCCCCCACTGCTAGTGATTTTTCTCTCTCGCAATAAATAAATTAACTTTAAAAGAACAACATTTGAGTGGCTCTACATGCAAATGAGCATGGTACATCAGAATCATCAGTGCTGAAGACCACCTGTTTAGTCCGACAATGTTTACTACTGCAATAAACACTTTCAGAACTTCTCTTGGAGGCATAATAAAACTAGTATCACTACTTTATATTTCTCTTTCTCTCTCTTTTACCAAACTCAGTATTACCCAGTTTTAGCACACATTGCACATATTAGACTTGACTTTCAGTGATTTCTGGCCATTTGCAAAATCAAATCTATTTTCAAAGAAAGAAGGGTTGCTGTTGCTGAAGATATTTGATGAATGTGTCCCTGCAGCTAAAGTAGCTCTACAGGAGGTGTTCCACGGCTGCCTTTTGTGGTTTAGTCCAATTTCTAAAACTACACTTTGCATGTGAAAGGATTCCCAGATGTTTTTTCCCTGAGTATCACCAATAACCCTGGAAAGTAGGGTCCGTACTAGTCCCAACTGAGAGATGTGCACACTGAGTCTCAGAGAAGCTATGTGACAAGGCCTAGTCACATGAGTAATGAGTGGCAGAACCTAGACATAATTGAAATCATTTTCCTTGGAAATAAGAGTGTATCTTCCGAAATGCCTTGGGGTGCCTGGGTGGCTCAGTCAGTTGAGCGTCCAACTTTGGCTCAGGTCATAATCTCATGGTTCATGAGTTTGAGCCCCATGTCCGGCTCTGTGCTGACAGCTGGGAGCCTGGAGCCTGCTTCAGATTCTGTGTCTGCCTCTCTCTCTGCCCCCCTCCTGCTCACACTGTCTTTCTCTCTCTCAAAAGTAAACAAACATTAAAAAAAAGAAATGCCCATCTTGAGAGAAGAGACAGTCTTTTGATTGTATATTATACTTGTTTAAAAGTCATTTGCCAGTGACTGCATAGCCCCAGCTGAGATGACAGTGAGTGAAATAAGCGTATGATACACTAAGAATGGAGAAAAGTGGATGGAGGTAGAATCAATAGAACTTGGTATATAAATGGTTATTGGAGCTTGAAGGTAAAAAAAAAAAGGCATCTAGGATTATCCCAGATAGGAGAATATCTTCTGCTTTATCTATCGATCTAGTAGTAGCCCCCTCCATGCTTCCGGGAATTGTCTCTCTGGCCAACCCAACTTTATGTCCCAGCTGGAGCTTCTGTGCTTACACGCGATCCTTCCCCTTGGACCACATAAGAATGCCTCAGGGGTGAACATTTGGACCAACTTCATCGATAAGTCCTCTTTCTCTCATTTTTTGTGCTTTGCTCCAAGAGAACTCAATCAATCACTTCCCAAGTAGCTATAAGTTGTAATGCTGTAGAGCAGTGCTGTCCAATAGAAATAAAATGTGAGCCAAGTATGTAATTTTAAATGTTCTAATTACCGCATTAAAAAAGGAAATGGGTGGAATTAATTTTAATAATGTGTTTTACTTCTCGCAATACATGTACTATGCGATCTTTTCAACATGCAATTTTTTTTAATTAATAAGATATTTCGTTTCCTTTTTTTTTCTTGTACTCAGTCTTCAAAATCTAATGTGTGTTTTACACTTAACATCCATCACATCTCAATTCAGACTAGCCACGTTTCAAGAGCTCAATAGCCACTTGATGGGCAGTTGCCATATTGGACAGAGTAGCTCTAAAGAATCAGATCACCCACCACGTGGAGAAAGCCACCCTATAGAGAGAAAAGAGTAAGTCAATGTGCAGACACAGATGCAGAGCTGAGAAGCAGAGAGAGAGAAAAAAAGAATACATTCAAGTCCCTGATTCTAGAAGTTCTTGAGGATTTGCTGTATCCTCACACCCAGGACCAGCCATAGTCTGGGTGTTTTTTGAGATACCTCAGTTCCCTTTCACTAATATCCTACTTTGCTATTAAAAATACTATTTTCTTTATCATTATCATTGTTAGTAATAAATTAAATCCATTTGCATGACTTTATCTTGGGGATGGCAATGTTCTCAATTTGTATACCCATATGCCTATTCTTAGCAGACATTAGTAATTAATTGCTCATTCGCCCTGCAATAGCTGAAGGGGACACTGCCAGAAATACATGGTTTGAACAGTTACTTGTGGCCATATATATATATATATTATTTTTTTTTTGCCTAGATAAGTGGCTTGGGGCAGCCACCTTGACATGCAAAAACTTAGCCACTGTGAAATATGGCAAGTAATCAGAAGATTTAATGGGGAATATCTGGAGAATTCTTTATAACAGATCCATTTCTTAAGCGTTCTATTTTTTGGTTGTCATAAATATACGCAAAGGAAGGAAGAAACTGAAAATAATGAGTGGTCTAATAAATTCTGTCACTGAACCCGTGAATCAAATCTCTAAAAGAGGTTGCAAATGAATTTGAACATTTCCCTCTTGGTGCTGGTGAGATTTTTTCAAGGGGAAAGAGATAGACGTGCAACTGTATCCAAAAGGGAGCAAAAGTAAACAGGTTTAATTAGAAATTAAAATACACAATCTCTCTTTTGCAATCTTAAATGTGATAATGGACATGGAAACGTAAAGGGAGCCAGATACACTCTTCTCTTTCTGGTGTCTCTACAGATTTTCAGAAATTACTTTCCTTTCATGCAAAATGCCATTTATGGGTGAGGAAAAGACTACATTTTTGAATTAGAGAATTCTGAGGCGACCACACCTCGGCCAGTGTCATTAGAATAATTGTTGATACAATGCTGCCCTCTAGCAATGGCTCAGACTGGGCTTCCACCCAGAGGTCCTCTCCCCAGGCCACTTAGACACCTTCTGACACACAGGGCCTATCCAAACAGGAAAGGAATTATCACCTCTAATGAGAATCAGACAGTGATAAAGCTACCAAAGTGCAAAATGGTCAAATGACTTGCCCAAGGTCACACATGTTGTCACCGGCACAGCTGGAATTGGAATGGAGATTTTTATCTTGTTTTATTTAATTTCTCTCTTCTCTCCCCCATCTCAACCCCTCTTCCTTTTCCTCTCTCCTTCCTTCTCAGAACCAAGGACAGTAAGTTTTGGTGGTTGGGTTATAGAGAAACTCTGAGGAGTGTCTTAGCCCAATAAAAGACTACAGCAATGAATTATTTGGGTTATTTTTTGGTTTTGGTCCAAGGAGAAGGAATCCACAGGAAAAGAAGCCACAGGCCTCTGCAAATTTTCTTTTGAGGTAGGGCTTCAGGACCTCAAGCAAACCCCATAATACAAGCCCATATTCTCCTTCTAAAGCAATGTCTGTTGCAGAAAGCAGCAATAGAAAGAAAGCTGTTATGGATCTGGATGTGGCCATGAGACTTTGCCTTTCTAAACCCTCCCCCTCTAATCCTGAGAAGGTCTGGGGCAATAGTACAGTTGGGGGTGATCTGGACAGCGAGAGAATGGTAGCCTCTCCCAGGATACTCTCCACAAAGTGAAGCTTTCAACAAAGTTTATGGTAATATGTTGCAAGATTGTTGAGTTTGTAATAGAAATATATTAGGGGGAAACTCAACATCATTATCCATCAGGGAAATGGAATTCAAAACCACAATGAGGTACTCCTAGGATGGCTATAACCGAAAAGAGATAATAACAAGTGTTGGTAAGGAGGTGGAGAACTTGGATCCTTCACATACCGCTGATGGGGATGCAAAATGATGCACTTCGGAAAACAGTTTGGCAGTTTCCCAAATGGTTAAACATATATTTATTATATGCTCCAGCAATTTTACTCCTAGTTATGTTTGCATCAGAAATGTTTACATAAAAACTTGTATATGAATATTCATAGCAACAGTATCCATAATAGCCAAAAGATGGAAATAACCAAAATGTCCATCAAATGATGAATGTATAAATAAAATATATACATACAATGGAATATTATTCAGCTGGAAAAAGAAATGAAGGACTGATACATGCTACAATGCAATTGAACCTTGAATATATTATATTACATGGAAGAAGCCATCCATAAAAGGCCCCATATAATATGATTCCATTTCTATGAAATGTCCAGAATAGGTAAATCTACAGAGTCAGAAAGCAGGTTAGCGGATTCCAGAGACTGGGGGAAGAGGGCTGGGGGAATGATTGTTTAATAGAGTTTCTTGTTGGGGTTATGGGAATGTTCTAAACTTAGATTGTGGTGATGGTTATACAAGTATGTGAATAGAGGGACTGCATACACAGGAGGGGCAGAGAGAGAGAGGGAGAGAGAGAGAATCCCAAGCAGTCTCCCCACTGTCATGGCAGAATCCCAAACAGGGCTCCATCTCATGAACTGTGAGATCATGACCTGAACTGAAATCAAGAGTTGGATGCTTAACCAACTGAGCCACCCAGGCACTCTTATACACACTTTAAATAGGTGAAGTATGTATGGTATATGAATTATATCTCAGTAAAACTCTGACCAAAAAATAGTAGAATCTTTTAAAAGATATTAGAGGGTATTGTGAGAAAGCCATGGTCAGTTTGTCCGTGTATACGTGAGTGCTCAGACCAGTGGAATTTTCATCAAAGGTTGTCAAAGGGAGGGAGTTTTTATCGTCTTGCCAGCTTCCCCAAGCCCAGCCCAGCTCAAAGAGCAGCACCTTGAATCGACTCAGTCTTTGATGGAAAAGTCTGTGTTTCATACCGACTCTTGAGTGACAGGTGAGCAGTGCGTAATATCAGAGGTTCACACTTTTGCTCCTGAAGCACTAAGTATTCCATTGTCAGCTAGCCTGTGTCTGTTCTGACTCTACCACTTCTGCCCTGGAGGGCTCAAGAGTTTATTCGTCTGCCATTACAATCTCTCTTTGGTTTTTAGCCCCTGGGGACTTCCCTTTCTTTTTTTCATTTTAAAAAATATTTTTTATTTATTGATTTTGAGAGAGACAGAGACAGTGCAAGCGGGAGAGGGGCAGAGAGAATCCCAAGCAGGCTCCACAGCAGTCAGTGCAGCGCCCAACACAGGGGCTCGAACTCACAAAACCATGAGATATAACCTGAGCCAAAACCAAGAGTTGGATGCTTAACTAACTGAGCCACTCAGGCACCCCTCCCTTTCTTTTTTTATTGAGGCTCAGCTGTGAGTTCCTTTCACTTATATACACACACACTTCAACCAGTATTTCTTTGCATTTGTAATGGGAGAAGCCACTCCAGATGATCTCTATCAAACTGTTTAAACGGGAAGCATCTGGTGCCTTTTTAATACGTGCATTCACCCCAGTGTTGGAACTAGGATCACCTTGCAAGGGGAGGGTGGGTTTGGAAGGCAGGGGCATGGAGTATCTAAATGACTGATTGTCTTCCTTCCTTCCCCTTCCCCTGTTTCCTGAAAGAGAGGTAAAAAAAAAAAAAGACAGAAATATAACTGCTGAGAAATAAGAGCCAACTCTTGGTGTAGCCACAAAAATCCCTTACACCCTCAGGGTCCTACACCCTTCCATGGATGCCCGGGCCGAGATGAATTGTTTTCTCGATAGGAAGATGCCCAGGGGAGAATCACAGCTTTCTCCTCAACCCAGAGCTCAAAACAGAGGCTGCTCCACTCTGAGGCTGCAGCTAGCCCCTGAGCAGAACCTCCTGAGCCCAAGGGCTCCCCACAATTATTTCCTTTTCCTTGAATATTGGAGACTTTCCCCCACAATACCCCTAGGAGGATTCACATCTGGATCTAAGACAGTGAAAGGAGAAACTGGGCAGGCCTCAGACTTTATGAACTTCAAACGTTGGCTGCTATTGGGTGGCAGATTTGTTGAGGGGCATGGGGTAAATCTTCACAACGGCCATCTGGCTCTGAATAAATAGTGAAGCCATGTATACATAGCACAGTGATGGTTCTGGAGCCTGACTGCACATGTTCAAATCCCAGCTGTGCTACTTTTTAGCTCTGTAGCCTTGAGCCAGTTACTTAATCTCTCTGTGCCAGAGATTTTCAGTCTGTAAAATAGTATTAATGAGAGCACCCACCTCTCACAGTTGTTTTGAAGAAGGGATAATGCAGGTAAAGAAGTTAGTCCAGGGGCGCCTGGGTGGCTCAGTAGGTTATGCGTCCAACATCGGCTCAGGTCATGCTCTCACAGTTGGTGAGTTCGAGCCCCACATTGGGCTCTGTGCTGACCGCTCTGAGACCGGAGGCTACTTCTGATTCTGTGTCTCCTTCTCTCTGCCTCTCTCCTACTCATACTGTCTCTCTTTCAAGAATAAATAAATATTCATAAATAAATATTAAATTAAAAAGTTATTCCAGAGCTTGGGGCCCTGGTAAATGGATACTCATATGAAAATGTGGCTTTTGCTATTCTCCAGCATCTAAAATAATTTTCTTTTAGATCTTCCACCACAGTTTAAATAGAACCCCTGAAGAGACTGGATGTGGACTATGTCCCCACTAGCCCTATTCCATCCACTTCTCACCATCCTCATGTCCGAGCTGAGGTTTACAGATAATAACAAGATCTCACATTTGTATGTCTTGCGTTTGATTTTTCCAAACACTTTCACAGCCTTTATTCCACGATGTTGTGAGGATAGCGAGATGGTGATGATCATTCCTATTTGAGACCCTGAGAGGTAAAGTGGCCTGCAGGATCTATCATCCTATAAATCCTCCACTAGATCAAGCAGCCTGTTTGCCCTCCACTAGATCAAGCAGCCTGTTTGCCCTGCTCCCATGTGTTCAAGATTCACAGAGCATTCAGACAAAGGAAGAAGGAAGAAAACACATGATCCATTAAGGTAAAAAAAATCTCTCTATAGCTCTGAGGTAGGGTAAGTTATTTTATCTGTAATGTTCTGGTTGGAGAATGACATTGACAGTGTCTCAAGGTCTCAAGCCACTCAGTGGCAGCCCAAATCTATTCTTGCTGGGAGAAGGTGTTCATCAAGAGAACGGTTTTTGTTTTTGTTTTTAAATTTCTTTTTATTTATTTTAAGAGAGATAGAGACAGTGCCAGCAGAGGAGGGGGAGAGAGAGAGAATCCCAAGCTGGCTCCAAGCTGTCAACGCAGAGCCAGATGCAGGGCTCAAACTCATGAAAGTGTGAGATCGTGACCTGAGCCAAAACCAAGAGTCAGACGCTCAACTGACTGGGCCACCCAGGTGCCCTAAGGGAAGGTTTTATATCTTATGGGTCCCTGAGGAGCAGAGACAGAGAGCAAATGGTGGATGACAGAATAGAAGAAAGGTAGAAGAAAAGGACAGAGTGGAATTTGCTCTCCATCCAGGCCCCAGGACTGGGCCTGTGGAAGGAGATCCTGGCATCTATTCACATGGAGGATAGAGGGTTGAGGAGACCTGTGGACTGAACAGTGCCTCAAGGGGCATGGCTAGAGATTTAAAAATGGCAGTTGAAAGTTGTGTCTGGATAGAGTACTTGGTGGCTTTTGTACTTCAAGACTGAGCTGGGGCGATGAAGGGCGGGTGACAGGGGAGAGGTTGCCACAGGAAGCATCTGAAGCTGCTCTTCTCCCATGGACCTCGCTGGGATACAGGATAAAAGCAATGTTTTGGTGTCCGAGTGACAAAGCAGCAGAGTGTGGCACAGAATGGAGAGGGGAATTGCCACCATCACCATCACCACTGCCACTCCCCCATCCCCATCCCCCACCCTTGTGAACCATCAGTGATTTCAGCCAAAGCTGCCTGAAGGGAGGGCAGCACCACTCCATGCCCGACCCTGGCGGGAGTCTCTGTGTTCCCACAGCCAGAGGCGCCCACCAGCAAGCAGCTGGGGCAGAAGGGCTATCCTCATGTGGCAACATGAGCAGCTGCCCTCCATGAGACAGGATAGGAACCAGAGAACAACAGGAGAGGGCTATCTCAGAATACAGGAAACTTCCAGGGTCTTCTACAAATCACTGGAGGAAACCTTCAAGGGGTTGAAGTCATGTAACACACAGGTGGGGACAAGGGTCAGCGCCATCTGAGTTTTTTACTGCTTAGGGGACCTTATTTTTACCCACAGGCCAGTGAGGACAGGAGAAACTTGAAACACTGTTTTATAGCAGACAAAATTGTCTCAAGTACTTGGGCATATGATAGCCCAGCTCTATGTAGATGCCGAGTGGCTCTTGAAACATTTCTAAATATAACCTTTGGGGTTGGTGAAAGTGGGGCTTGAGCTCTGGCAGGATATGATTAGGCTTCAGTTGTTCCATTTATCTCTAGTGAAATTAGCTTAAAGAAGAGGAGAGGGAAAAGCAAAGGGAAGAAAAATTACTGGGAAGAAAAATAAAGAAAAGAATGAGGGGATTAATAGGTACAAACTTCCAGTTATAAAATAAATAAGCCACGGATACGAAATAGAGTCAATCATATTGTAAAAATGTCGTATGGTGACAGGTGGTGAGTCCACTTATTGCAATGAGCACTGAGGAATGTATAGAACTGTCAACTACAATGTTAAAATTTCTTTAAAAAAGAATTGCTTTTGTTCTCCAAGATCATGGCTATAAGAAAATCAGTTCCATCTTTAAGACCTTTTCCTTTCCATGTAAATTTTCCAGACACCAATTGTGATTCTGTAAATCCATTTCTTCTTCAGTAGAGAGTAAGCTGGACAGGGCTTTGCCGAGCCAAGAGCAACCCTGGCTGAACATGGAGATCCAAATTTCACTGGGGCCTGGATTGGGCCCACTGTTAGCCAATGGGGCAGAAGATGAGGGGAAAACTGGGTCCCCAGGAGCAAACCGCCTCCTCACCTGGAATATGGGTTTCCCAACTTATTGTCCCCTCTTTTTACCTCCGAGGCAACAGTACTGCTGATTGATACATCCACAGGCAGCCTGCAGAGCCAGATGCTTATCTATATTACCATGGGGCTGTTAATTTGTCTGCCAATCTTTGTTTTTTCTGAGAATCATTTTCCTCTTCCTGGAATCAGACCCAAAGTTTAGGGTAATGGAGCAGTGAAGTTGACTACTCAGAGAGGGTTTGGTCTCTGTCCTTCTCTTTCCAGCCCCACTCCCACAGCCCCAGACTGAGTTAGCTGGCAAGTCAGTTACCTGTACTATTGTGCTAGGAAGCTCATAATGCTCTGACCCCTCCCCCCATCCTGTCTCCAAAGTGTTGCCAAGTTAGCTTTCTAAAATATGTTTCTCATCATGTCAGTCCTACTGTTTTTAAAAGATCTTTTAAAAGCCCAATTACATGGACTATTATTAAATAAATAAATTGACCCTGTTAGTATCAAATTCCCCATTACCCCGATTTCTTGACTTCATAGCCTTTACCACGATTTCCATCGATCTCACTGATGGGTTTTCTTGCTTATTTTCTGTCTCCTCCCTCCACTGGAATGATGTTTCCATTCTGTCAGGGTTTTTATCTGTCCCTAAAACAGTGGCTGACACATGAGATAATAAATATTGATTGAATGAGGGACTCAAGAAACCAAACTGTTAGCCACAGTTAATTCTTTCTTTCATAAATGAACTTTATTTACTTTTATGATTACAAATGTAATACATGCTTACTGCAGAGAATCTGGAAAGTACAGAGAAGTAGAAAGAAGAAAGTAAAAACACCCACAATCCCACCACCTGATGGCAAACACTGCTCATATTATGTTCTAACTATCTATGCCTGTTTAAAGAGCAAGAGCCTTATCAAGAGTGTTGGCCACAAATAGCCACAATAGCCACGGGGAACAGGGGCAATTAATTACTGAGGGGGCCACCAAGAAGTCAGAGCTAGTGATTTGACACTGAGGAACAAAACAAGGGCCAGAGAGAAAAGATCAAGAAGTCAGAAGCTGACAACACAAGAACAAGTTGGATTATGATAAGAATGTAGTGAGACAGTGCTTATCAAGAGTTTAGCCCAATACCTGTCACATAATACATAATCAGTAAGTGTTAGCCATTACTATGATTACTACTGTGGGTCAAAACGAATGGTTCAGGATGGAAACTATAAACAGGGCAAGGGCCCTGGCCCTGGAGACCCATTTCAGGTGCTATGAGTTGGGGCATATGAAAAGGGTGGTTCGGGAGTGGGCATCACTCTACTTATAGGCTCCCCTGCCAAGTGAAATGGGACCAGGATGTCCTCACGTTTGCCTGATGACATGTGGCAAGACACTCTAGGTGTTTCTGAGGTAGGACATGGTTTCTCCTGCCTAGACTTCTTCCTGGACCAGGAACTAAGACTGGTCTCCACGGTGATAAGAGTTCGAAACCTCATACATCAAACACTCTTGAAGTCCACACTCTGATTGTCAGGGCAGGTCACAGGCATGTAGGGTAAAAGAGAAGGTCAAGTTAACCAACTGGGATTTAGGTGGGATGTGCCTGGAGGGGGAGACTGGAGGGGAAGGCCACAAGGTTTATGATGTAATTGAATGGAATGGGTCCAGGAACCAGTCCTCAAGTTAGCAGCGGAGTCAGACATCACAGGAGAAGATTCCAGATAGAATTACTTGCTGACGGGAGCCTTGTGATGGCCTGTGCTCTGTCGAAGGTGGTCATGCAGACCCTCTTGAGGGTCTCTATGCTCTTTCAGGTAGTAACAGCGTTTGGGAACATGCTGGTGCTGGGAGTAAGAAAACAAACAAACAGAAAAACCAGCAGAGGTAAGAGCCATACTCACTATGACGAGGGGATTCTGCCTGGATAATGACAGTAACTTAGCAGTTCAAGAAACTTGGCTAATGTACCTTATGTGTATAATGTGTGACTGAGGACTAGGCTAGCCAAATTCCCTAGTGACCTGGGTCCCTGATACATGTGCCTGGAGGTAGGACCCAGCCCTCCCCCCCAAAGATGATCCCTCCCTTAGAATAATTGGACAGTTGGGACCCAGCTGGTTCCCTCATAATCAGAAGACCTAGACCTTTAGCCATCCCAAGAACTTGAGCAGAGCATTGCTTCAAAGTGCTTAATACACCCAAAATAACTACATACCCAGGCCACTGATGAAATGCCAGGTTGGGGAGTATGGTCTTGAAGCCCAATGCCTCCCCCTTGCCTCTTCCTTATTCTACTCAAAGGAACAGGGTGTGTTCCCCATCACTCCCCACCACTCCCTTGAGTGTATTTCCCCATCATTACCTCCTCAGTCTGCTGATAAGAGTTCAGTTCATTCTCCATTGCCTCCTCATTATTCCGCTTACAGGCTGACAGCAGAACCTGGCTTGAGCTGCCCGGGGAATCCTTCTCTTCAGCCAGCTGGCACTCAGTGTAGAGAGACCTGTCTATCAGCTCCTTTAGGCTGCCGGCCACCTTCAGGAAGATCCTGCCCATTTTGGTGGTAACAGCTTCCGAAAGCCCTTCCAGAAACCTGGTCCGTAGAATGGCATCAGACCAAGACAAATGTCGGGCCAGCAGCAGGAAGTCAGTGGCATACTGCCTGACTGACTTCTGGCCCTGCTTGGGATGGCAAAGTACAGCACTGAGGATGTCTATCTCGGATAGGGAGTCATACAGGCCCTGTGATCTGCTCAGGAAAGATTTATTTTCATCTGAGAGGGGGTTTCCTACCTCCATCTGCAAGATGGACCACCTCTCTGCTGCCCCCAGATGAAGAGACACCAGAAACGCCATTTTCTCTGAGTCATTCAAAAAGCCCTTCATTTGCTTCTCCTCATCAATCTCCATCTCCTCCTCCACAGAGCATGAACCCCGGGCTGCTTCCTGTTCTTCTAAGAGGTAACAGAGTGCTGGGGTCAGCATGCCGAAGGATGGGACTTCCTTTGGTGGTGACTTCATTGTTTCAGCAGCTGGGGCAGCCATGTGTGGTGTGGACTTTGATCCAGAGGCTGTGACATTGATGTGAGAGGCAGATGTTTCTCCAGAGTCTGTGGCTTTGATTTCCAGAGTGGACATCATTCCAGAGGCTGTGGCTCCCATTTGTGGTGTGGACATGGTTCCTGGGACTGGGGTCCTCATTAGTGGCATGGACACCCCTTCAGAGGCCATGGCTGTCATTCGTGGCATGGACATCATTCCAGAAGCTGAGGCTGTCATTGGCAGTGCAGGCATCTCTCCAGAAGTTGTGTATGTTGTATGTGGCAAGGACATAGATCCAGAACTCGTGACTCTTGTTTGCAGTGTGAACATTGCCCCAGAGGCCATGCTTTTCATTAGCGGCACAGACATGTCTCCAGAAGCCATGGCTGACATCAATGACATGGGCATTGTCCCAGAGGCTGTGGCTCTCATTAATGGCTTGGACATCCCTCCAGAGGTCATGGCTGTCATTTGTGCAGTGGACATCTTTCCAGATGCTGGAAATCTCAATAACTCTGTGGATATGGCTTCAGAGGCAGAAGGTCTCCATAGTGGTGTGGATGTCATTCCAGAGACAGGGGCTCTTGCTAGTGGTGGAGACATTACTCCAGAAGCTGGAGCTCGCATTGGCAGTGGGTACATCTCTCCTGAAACTGTGGACATCATTTGTGGTATGGATGTTGCTCCAGAGACTGGGGTTCTCATCAGTGGCATGGACACCCCTACTGAGGCTGTGGCTGTCATGTGAGGCATGGACATTACTCCAAGAGCTGTGGATCTCATTAGTGGTGCGGACCTTGCTCCAGAGACTGGAGCCTTCATTTGTGGCATGGGCATCACTCCAGAGGCTGTAGCTGTGATTTGTGGAGTAGACATTGTCCCATAAGCTGGGACTCTCAGGGATGTGGCTATCTCTCCAGAAACTGGGTTTCTCATTAGTGGTGGGGATATCTCTCCAGAGGATGAAGCTCTTGTGAACAGTGCAGACATCTCTCCAGGGTCTGGAGCTCTCATTAATGGTGTGGATATCACCCCAGAGGCCGGGGCTCTCATTTTTGGTGTGGACATCATTTCAGAGGCTGGGGTTTGCATCTCCAGTGGGGACATCCCTCCAGAGATCCTGGATCTCATGAACGACATGGACATCCTTCCAGAGTCTTGGGTGCTCATTGGCTGACTGGGCACTTTTACAGAGGCTGTGGCTCTCATTAACACTGTGGGCATTGCTCCAGGGTCTGGGGCTCCCAGTAGAGGCATGGACATACTTCCAGAAGCTGCAGCTGTCATTTGTGGTGTGGACATGTCTCCAGAGGCTGAGACTCTCAACTGTGGTACAGCTGTCACTCCTGAGGCTGTGGCTCTCCTTTGTGACATAGACATCACTCCAGAGACAGGGGTTCTCATTTGCAGTGTAGACATTGACCCAGAGGCTGGGGCTGACAGTTGTAGTGTGGGCATTGTTTCAGAGGCTTGGGCTGTAACTGGCTGTGTGGACATTGCTCCAGAGACTGGGACTCTCTTTAGCGGCATGGACGTCATTGCAGAGGCCGGGGGTATCATTCGCGGGGTTGACATTGCCCCACTGGCTGTGGCCTTCATAAAGCCTGTAGACATTGCTCCAGAAGTCCTGGCCATTGTTAACTGTGAGGGCATTACTCTAGAGGCTGTGGTTGACATTTTCTCAGACATTACTCCAGAGGTTGTAACCATCATCAGAGGGGTGGACAATGCTCCAGAGTCTGGAACAGTCTTTAGCAATGTAGCCATATTGCCAGAGGCCAGAGCTCTCATCTGTGGTATGGACATTGCTCTGGGGTCAGAGGCTCTCACTGGCACTGTGGACAACCCCCCAGAGGCTGTTGTTCTCATTGGTGGAGTAGACATGATTTGAGAATCTAGATTTTGTGTGAACTGTGGGGACATCAGTCCTGAGTCTTGGGCTGACATCAGCTGGGTGGGCATCACTCCAGAGGTTAGGGCTGCCATTAGCAGTGGGGACACTGCTTCAGTGTCTGGAGCTGACTTTGTCAATGTGGACACTTCTCCAGTATCTGGGGCTGACAGGAGTGGTGTGTACATTGCTCCAGAACCTGGAGCCGATACTAGCAGTGAAGACACTACTCCGGAATCTGGGCCTGACATTAGCTGGGTGGACATTTCCCCAGAGTCTTGGGTGCTCATTGGCTGGGTTGATGTTGTTTCAGAATCGAGGGCTGACATTATCAGTGAGGATATAGCTTCCGAGTCTGTGCCTGACATTAGCAGTGAAGATATCTCTCCAGAGGCCAGAGCAGTCATTAGTACTTGAGACATTGCTTCAGTGTCTTCATCTGTAATTTGCAATGGTGACATTGCTTCAGAGCCTGGAGCTGGCATTGGCTGTGTGGACATCACTCCAGGGTTTATATCTGGCATTAGGTGTGGAGATATCTCTCCAGGATCTGGGGCCAGCATCAATGGTGTGGGTATCACTTCAGAGGATGAGGTGCTCATTACAGGTGTAGGCATTGCTCCAGAGGATGAAGCTGGCATTGCCAATGGTGATATCTCTGCTGAATGTGGTGCTGCCATTAGTGCTGCAGACATTGTTCCAAAGTCGGGAATTGTCATCAACCCCGGGGACATTAATCCATAGTCTGAAGTGGACAGCAATGGGGACAGTGTTCCAGAATCTGAGACTGGCATTAGCAATGGGGACAGTGCTTCTGAATCTGAAGCTGCGATTAGCAACGGGGACAGTGCCCCAGAGTTTGAGGCTGGCATTAGTGATGGAGATAGTGCTCCAGAGTTTGGTGCTTCCATTAGAGGTACGGATGTGGTGTCAAAGGCTGGGGATGTCATCAGCTGTGCAGACATCCCTTCAGGGTCTGACGCTGAAGTGGAGACTATAGGCTGTACATGAGAATGTAAAATTTGGACCTCTGCTCTGGTGTCCATTATTGGTCCAGAGAAGGTCATCCCACTGTTTTGGGGGTTGACATTTTCCTCCCTCAGCGTATTGTTGAATCGGAGTGAGCGTAAAGGTATTGACGTATCTGCCATGGCCACAAAATGGTGTGGAGGGAGCCCCTAAAGTGATGATATAGAGGAGTCTTGCTGAAGCCCAAATGGCAAGAATATCTGTAAACAGGAAACAAGTCAAGTAGTCAAAAGCCAATATCAAAAAGATCGGAGAGCAGACAAATGACTGATTTGTGATGGAGACCGTTCTCACATGCTGCCAGCTCCGTACCACCAGAGATGTGCCCTATCATGCTAAAGAAGCGGTGCAATAATGAACAAATCTGAAGTTGGAGCAAAGATCCCTTCCACCCCTATCCTTTTCAAACCAATCCACTCAGTCGCACAGCACAGCCTTTTTCATTTATAAATGCTCTAAATGCCAGCTATCTAAGGAGCGCTGGCAGTCCCAGATCAAATGAAGCGGCAGCACCACCTTCTGGGAAACTGTGAGAAGTGCAGGCGCCTGGGCTATGTTGTATCCCAGCTGTGCACTCACAAGGCAGCCAAGGCACTGGCCCGGGGGGACCTGGATGAGGAAGCCTTTGCCCCAGGATAATCATCAGTTCCCAGGGCTCATTGAGTCCTTCCAGGGGGTTAGTCCCTATTTTACTACTCTGATGTCCCTGAATGTCTTTCTCAGGAAAAGAAAAGCATTGCTCTGATCTGTGACCGGGAGTAGCATTCCATGAAATGAAAATCCTGTTTATTATCATTTGTATTATTACTAACAGAAACAGCAACCACTACTACTACAATGCATTGTTCACTTAGTGCACTCCAGGCACCATACTTAGGCAACTGTACACAACTTTAAACTGTCTATAATATACAGAGATTGGCCAGCATTATACCATTTTACCAGCTTTCTTGGATCAGCCAGGGTTGGGGCTAAAATAGGATACTGTGACAGTAAAAACTGTATGCTTTTTACTATCACCCCCTCCTCAGTGTTGCCTAACCTTTGGCATCCCTAACACCGCATTCAGTTATTACTCTGACATCACTTGAATACCAGTCGATATAGCATGTACAAATGTCCAGTCTCTCTGATGACGCATGGGTGGACAATCCCAGAGCTTCACCTTCTCCGACCCTCCCCCAATAGCAGCCCCAGAGTGGCTTCTTGGCACATACCTGGGAAACCAACGCGCACATTACACAATGTTGACGCATTCCCACAGCCCGCCCATGCCAAAAACGGAACACTTGCATATTTGGGACAATGTCACAAAAGTCATCAATCTTGTGTCATCATGTCTCTATAAGAATAACAAAAATGCTAGCAACAGCAATGAACACTGACCAAAAAACCCCAACAGTGAACATTTCTTCAGCATGCACTGAACGGCAAACACTCTGCTAGGCAATTCACATGCGTCATCGCATTTGGTCCCCACAACAACAAGAGATTCTGGGACTCCATCTTCATCTTACAAATGAGAAAACTAAGGCCCAGAGAAGCTTAATAATTTGCCTGCCATCACACAGATCGTTGGGGGTATGTTCAATGCCAGAGCCCCCTACTATGCCCTAATGTGCTCTCTCACTGTGCTCTAATGATCTACCTTCTCTGTCTCCTCTCTCTTAGTCACATCACCAACACCCTCCTCCCATCCCTAGCCTGGACAACCCCGAGATGGGGCACAGCAGAAGAAATACTGGCCTCCCACCGGCACCCTGATGACTCTGATAATTGGTGCAATGGGAAAGATGAGTCAAGAGAGCATTCATAGATGTCCACTTCCCATCCTCAGGAAAAAAATCCCTGAACATGCTACAGTTTCCCAGTGCTACAGTTTCACCAGGAAAAACCCGGAAAGATCTTACCTTGCCAGTTAGGGAGAAGAAAGGGAGTATGTCCTTTGCGCCCCTAGCTCTTTTAGTCTGGCCAATCTACTTATGCCCCATGCCCAGCCAGTTCATTAAAGTAAGACTCAATAGCAGCAGCTGTTCTCTGCAATCTCCCTTAGCTATCCCCTGCCACGCCCCCCTCCTGCCCGCCCGCCAGCCAGCCCGCCCCACTGCTCCTGACTTGCTAGTGCTTGCTCCGTCTCTCTGGTCCCAGATTCCTGCCTCTATATAGGCTCTGACATTTGCCTCTGGCCGCCTTTCATTTGACAGCCCTCCAGAAGCTCCGCTTTAGCACTGGGCCTATGCAACTCCACCCCTCTGCCCCCCTCACCCCTAATAGTAGCACCAGCCCACTAATGCTCGCCTCTGGCTGCCCCAGAGAAAAGAAGAGATCCACACAGTTAAAGAGGTGAGACCGAAATGAGACACATCCCCTGTGGCTGAGCAGACACAGGAGTCCTGGGAGCCAGACAATGTAGCCGGTGGGAGGTGGAAGTGGAGGCAGGGGTTAGAGGTAAGGGGAGCCGGGGCCAGAGGTTGAGGGGACCAGTCAGAAGAATTCCAAGAGTTTCAGTTGCAGGGAAACCAGGCTTTGGGAGGATGGACCATGGGCACTACTAATAGAGGACTACAATAGTAATAATAAAAGAGCTGATATGCCCTTGGTGTCAGATACACAGAGGGAAATCTGGCAACCAGGGTCCCTGCCACTGGGCTAGAATTTGACAGTAAGGCTTTGGGGTGTTCAGACAGCTGGCAAGAAAAGAAAGCATCCTGGTCTTGAGTATACCAGCTGAGGGCTTGCTCACAGAAGCAGGACTCCAGCCTGCTTTCTAGAACTGGGGCACAAGGTGACAATAGACCTCACAGAAAGGTTTAGCAGAGCGCTCTAACTTTCTGAATCAGTATCCTTTTAACCAGCAAACTAGGGGCAGAATTGGTCCCTGAACCCTGGATAAGGCAAAGCCTTCAGGTGAAGTTTAAGTAGCCCAGGTATAGGGACTCAGAATCTGAGGTTGGGAGGGGGGGTGCGGAGGAGGCATTCAGGTCATTTACAAACTTTCCCATGGTCATAATGAGGAAGCAACATTACCTGCACACTCAGGCTAAGCACTATACTTGCGTCATATCCTCTGGGCCCACCAGGTGGATGCTGATGCCATTCACATTTTATAAGTAAATAAACAGGCTAAGAGAAGTGGTGACCAAGTCACAGAGCTAGTAAATGGCAAAGCTCAGATTAGAGCTCAGGTCACTCTGATCCCCAAATCATTTCCTCTCTGTGGAGTCAGACAAGTGGCTAGAAATGTTCCAAGTGCTCGACTTCCTCCTTCCACCCCCACCAGTGGCTGAGTTACTGTAATAATAATAATAGTAACAGTAACAATAATAATAATGATGATAATAATAATAATAACTGACTTTGTTTGAGCTCTTCCCACATGCCAAGAACTGTGCTGAGGGCTTTGTGAGCATTCCCTCCTTTGATGCTCACTGCTACCCTGTGAGCTACTTTACACTTTACAAATGAGAAAGCTGAGCCTCGGTTTGAGGCCTGACTCTGACTCCGTTTCACTCCAGAGCTCTGCCCTGTCCCCTAAACCAAAAGATGCTCACAGGAAAGCCAACAACAATAAGAACAACAACAACAACAACAACAACAACAACAAACAGCTATTATTATCATACCTGATCGTGAGAGTTGGCATTTACTGTGCCAGGCACTGTGCACCCCATATACATGATCTCATTGGGTACTCACAACAACCCTTTGACGTAGGTATGATTATCACCTTCATTTCCAGATGAGGAACCAGAGGCACAGAGAGGTTAACTAGCTTTCCCATGGTCACACAGCTAGGAAGCACTGTTGTTTATAACAGTAACAATTTGGAAATGACCCCAAATGCCAGTGTTAGAACACAATTCATCAAATGATTAAACAAATGATGGTGGATTTGTAGCAGCCATTGAAAATGATGATCTGACTTTTACAAAAGAACTACATATATTTTTGCATAGAAACAATTACAGTCTGAAAGGACATAGACCAAAATGTTAACAGTGACCCTACCTGAGTGATGTGATTAAAGGGGGTTTTTGCTTTTCTTTTTCTCAGCTGTGTTTTCGCATCTGTCTATAATGGACCCATATTACTTGTGTTTGGAAGGGAAAAAGGTTATTTTTCTTTTTCAAAAAGGTGTGTTCCCCTGGGGCTTTTTGTTGAGCCCTCTCCCTTGCTCTCCCTGCATGCTTTCTCTGGGGATCCCCAACATCTCCCCAATCAACATTTCTCTCCAAACACACTTAATGCTTGCTCTACTCGACTCCTTGGTCAGTAGTGACCTCTGACAAACGTCTCCAATGGCTTGTGTTTATGTTGTATTTTATTGTTTTGTTTTGTTTTTGAAAAATAATTCCTCATTTTTCTAACTTGTATTTGTGCTTAATAATGACACAAATAATCTAGGAATATATTCTCAGAATAGAAACCTGAAATCCTACAGGCAGATAGAGCTAGTCCTGAGCTTACCCCACCCCCCATCCCTCAAGTCCCGTTCCTCCTTCTGTTCAGAGTTGGGTGTGTCTCCTTCCAAACTTTTTCTAGCTGCAATGGCATTCAGAGTTCATATCATGCAATTGCTTGCAAAACCCAGTGTGTGCAAAGAGCTCCAGTTGGAAAACCATTCTGGCACTGGTCACTCCAGGATCCCGAGTTCTGGTCTATTGTGACCATTCATCATCAGGCTACTTCTAAGGAGGCTAGAGAGAGAGACATGGTTGCATGCTCAGTCCATTTAGGGCCCAGAGTTCCATTTTATTAGTGTCAGTGTCTCTACAAACACAGAGAGGGGAGGCCTTCTAGGGAAGGAAAAGCCCAGAAATTGCTGCTTAGCATCTCTCGGGTCTCTCACGTCCTGCCCAGTCTGCACTGATCAATATGGCTAGGACGTGTCATGCTCCTGCCGCCTCACAAAAGGTAATTGAGTTTGGGGGATTGCATGGCTAGCTGCTCGGGGAAATAAGAATAAACAAGAGACAGTTCAATATGTCAACAAATGGCTTTCCAGCTATTGAAAATAAACCTTTCCCTACGTTCTCGACAATATCCTCTCCCCCAGCCCTAGCAAACAGGCGCCCAGATAACTGAAAATAGACAACTTCAGGATAAAGTAATACCTGATCTACATTAGGGTCCTCTGCCTCCCCTGGTCAATGAGGGAGGGAAAAATCCTCCTCACTTCTGTGCTCCCCAACAGCCCTGACACTTAAAATGCCCACCCGGCTCTTTATAAATAGAGGGGGGTGGAAATACCTAACATTTACTGAATGCTCCCTCTGCCAGGCAACGTGGTAAGCCTTTTACATACATTACATTATTTATTGCACAATAAACCAAAGAAGTGGGTTTTTTTCCTACCCCTGTTTTATAAATCAGCTAAAGAACTAAAGTAGAGAGAAAATAAAATCAAGTAACTTACCTTGGCTCTCCCAGCTGAGACAGTGAAGCTGCGCTTGTCAGTCAGTCCGTCTGTCTGACTCAGCTGGTGCTCTAAACTCAAAGGAGTCACAACACTGTCTTCAAGTCTGTGAAGGGCTGTCATATGGAAGAGAGGGTAGGTGTGTTCTGGGGAGCTCCAAAGAGAAGGATTTGACTGTTAGTTGGGAATTACGCTTTCATTGGATGTGCTGCAAATTCCCCAAACAACATGTAGAAGCCTGTCCAACTCTATAGGGAAAAGAACATTATAAGAAGAGCAAATGGAACTGCCTTGCTTTAGGTGCTGTCCTGAAGGATCTGTGGAATCAGAGAGAACAGGAGGGATACCAAAGGACTGCAAATGGGCAGCGTCCCAATTTTCTTAAATAAGGAAACTACAGACCAGTATACTGTAAACTCCAGAGCTGTAAGCTTGATGTCAATGCTCAGAGAGATTCTGCTGCAGATTATGAAGCAGGTAATTTATAAGCACTTAGGACATAAGTGGCCATAGGAGGTACCTAGAGGTACTGGCAGAATTGTGCAAATGAGACCAGGCTCCCAGACTGGCAGCTCCTGCAAAGCTTAGAATTAGGGGTCTGACAGTGGGTTGCCAGATTTTTATTTTTCCAAGTAAAGGCATTAAGAAACAAACCCAAATGACCCCAGATGATCATTTCTTCAAAAAAGGAAATGACTTTCGTTAAACGGCAGAAGGGAAAGGAAATTATCTCAGAATACAGGACAGTCCTTTAAATAAAATAGATTTCACTTTACAAAACATTGGCTTCTCATTGCATGGGCTTTCTTCATTGCACCGAGGGCTGCTGCGATTTTCCTGGAGGGTGGGCACTTGTCCAAGGACCTGCTTTAGGGAATCACTTGGAGCTAAAATATCAACCCAGATAAGATCAGATACCTATAAGACAGGAAGTCTTTCTCGCCATAAGAGTGAAGAACAGAGCTTGACCTGAGCCTAAGTGAGGGCATTAACATTACATTAAAAAAAAAAAGTATCCACAGAAATTAACGTGAGAGAAATAAAAGTCACCAAGTGCAGATTTGAGCCCTGCTAAGGATGACTTAGCCAACACATTTGACCTATGCCACTCCTTGGACAACACAGCCCTCTTGTCCGATACGTGCCTGATGCCATTAAGCATTTGGACCACAAACCAGTTTCTGACTTAAGACTCTCAAAGCAACTTCCAGACTATAACTTGTCTTCCCAGGCAGAGTTTCTAAAGGCAGATCAACTCAAAGCTGGCTCAGTACAATTGCCAGAGTGGGGCTCTTTTTCCACAGCGACCTAGAAGGAGGCTGCTAGCCTTGATCCTGTACTGTTCAACATTTTTTAATGGCATAAATAAAGGCAGAAATGGAATTTTTATGCAATTATCGTAGGGCTGAGGAGAACCTCCACTATCAGCCTAAGGAGTAGGTTTACATTTTAAATCCCATGGTTTATAATCTCTCTTAGTGAACGCACCCATCTCAATCCTGTTGCTTTCCCTCAGATAAGTGGTGTCAGTATATACTTCCTGGATCAGCAAAGAGGACAAACTGATGTCCTCGTATTTGCAAAATTGGCTCCCAGTCCAAAGATCTTAAACTGGAGTCTGACCACATCGGTTGCCATTGTCCCTGTTTCTGAAGGTGAAGGCAATGCCATACTTCCCAGAACTACATTTCTCCAATTGTGGCTGGGGAGCCTCTGTGCCAGCTGCCCCCTAAGAGGACTGTTAAACTGCAGATGCAGGGGCGCCTGGGTGGCTCAGTGGGTTAAGTGTCCGACTTCAGCTCAGGTCATGATCTTGCTGTTCATGAGTTTGAGCCTCTCATCCGGCTCTGTGCTGACACCTCAGAGCCTGGAAGCTGCTTCGCATTCTGTGTCTTCCTGTCTGCCCCTGCCCTGGTTGCTCTCTGTCTCTCTCTCTCAAAATAAATAAACATTAAAAAATTTATAATAAAAATAAAATAAAACTCAGGGGTGCAGGGTGGGTAAGTTGATTAAGCATCCAACTGGCTCAGGTCATGATCTCACAGTCCATAGGCTCAAGCTCCGTGTTCGGTTCTGTGCTGACAGCTTGGATCCTAGAGCCTGCTTCAGATTCTGTGTCTCCCTCTCTCTCTGCCCTGCCACTGCTCATTCTGTCTCTCTCTCTCTCTCTGAAAAATAAATAAAACATTAAAAAAATTTTAATTAAATGCAGATGCAGATGTAGGGGGAGGGGTTTGTGGGGTGTGCACATTTTCAAAGAGTCAGACTCAGTAGGTCTGGGGTGAAGCCAAGCAATCTGCATTTAGACCCAAGTGATTCTGATGTACTCTAGAGTTTAAGAACCACTGGTTGAGGTGGTTGTACACCCTGATTTTTACATCCAACAAGCCTGAGTTTCAACTGCAGCACTTTAAGTTATTGTGCCTGTTTCCCTGTCTGTCAAACAGGGATAGTAACAGTACCTACCTCGCAGGTTCTTTGAATGTTTTAAACAACAAGAATAAAAAAAACATGTGTGATATGTCTGGCACCTAGGTGAATCTCAGTAACCTCTCCTGGTCCTGCTTATTCATGGGCCCTGCTACCTGCCTTCTCTGTGTTCAGCTTCTGCTGCAGTTGCCAACTGTTCCCTCTTTCTAGCACCGGTATTCAAACTTCCCAAGTGGGAGACACTCATTGGTCCAAATCTAGTCACCACTGTGCTTGTTGAGCAAAGTCTTATCCTGGGGGCCCTCATAGGCTGCCTGCCGGCCTATAGAGTGACGGCTCCTGTATCAGATGCCCTCTTCTGGCTCCATCGGCTATTGCCAAGGGGAAAGCCGGGTCACGTGGTGCCAGACATAACCATCTATTCATAAGAAACTGCTATTTCCCTCAGCTAGGGTCTGTGGATGGAAACTCCTTACAAGGGGCCCGTGGGTGTGGCAGGAATTCTGAGGCTTAGCCCGTCCAGTACACCTAGGCTTCTCATTTATCCAGCCTGCCAAAGGAATGAAGCATTCAAGTTCACTGAAGTCTCTATTTAATTCCGACTTTTCATCTCCATCAGGCCAGGAACACCAGCTTTCAGAGCACTTTCGTATGTATTTCCTCATTGCAGAGCTTTGCAAACTGGCTGTCGCAGGCTGGATCCAGCTGGCAGACAGATTTTATTTGACCTATACAATGTTTTTTAACAGTTTTTAATTAGTTTCCCACATTAGGAAGTCAGGAGATTTCATATAAAAAGCTGGATTTCTGGCTGCTCTGGGAAAAACAGAAAGACTCAGATCCTCGTTTTGACATGGCAACAGTAAGCTCCAGCTAAATAAGTACAGGAGGCATCGGCTCACTAGTTTGTTCTACTTCCCACCCACCATGTTTACTTTTTCACACTGTTTTGTGTGGCCCCTGTAGGCATGTGAAGCCTCACTGGAACCCCATGGAATAGGTAGAGAAGGTGGTTAATTCACTTATCCCAGTTATACATATTAATGTATTTGGGCATAGGATACTGCCCCAGATCTTACTAGGGGTGTTATATAATATATATGTACCATAGTACTTTTCTAAAATCCAAAACGTTTTTTAAGTTTATTTATTTATTTTGAGAAAGACAGAGACAGCATGAGTGGGGGAGAGGCAAAGAGAGAGAATCCCAAGCACACTCCATGCCGCTCATGCAGAGCCCAATGTGGGGCTTGAACCCATGAAGCTGTGAGATCATGACCTGACCTGAAACCAAGAGTCGGATGCTAAACCCACTGAGCCACCCAGACACCCCTAAACACCAAAACTTCTGAACTCTAAATTTTTTTTAATGTTTATTCATTTTTGAGACAGAGAGAGAGAGAGAGAGAGAGAGAGAGATGGCCTGTGAGCAGAAGAGGGGCAGAGAGAAGGAGACACAGAATCTGAAGCAGGCTCCAGCCTCCAACCTGTCAGCACAGGGCTCGAACCCATGAACCGTGATATCATGACCTGAGCCGAAGAAGGATGTTTAACTGACTGAGCCACCCAGCTGCCTCCAAAACTTCAGAACTCTGAAACACACCTTCCTGCAATGGTTCCAGAAAAGGAATTGTGCACCTGTTTTATATTAACCTGTATACCCATTTGACAGATGGGAAAATGGAGCTACTGAGCATTAAGCAACTGGCCCAAAGTCTCACAGTTTGGAATCAGAAATAATACTGACCCCTACGCAGGAAGCCAACAGTGCCTACTACCATGGTATGCATCAAGCTCAGTACATGCATGTTAATGCACGATGCCAGTGGCTACTAGTGACGTCCTCTGAAGAACCATTTACTGAGAGTGCCAAGCTGGGACCCTACCCGCATTCTCTTGACTCTTTACATTCAGTTTTACTATACATGGTTTGGGTTCGGGTTAGAATAGGCATTATCATTATTTCCATTTTACAGAAGTGCAAACTGAGGTCCAGAGAAGAGAAGTGACTTGTGCAAAATTGCACAACAAAAGCCAGGCAGGCTGGGAACTAAAAGCCAGCTTCTGTGCTTTCTCTTCTTAAACCTGAGACGGCCAAAGAAAGATGGATGCTGAACTATCCACGTACTGACACCCTCCCACCCTCTGCAGAGAATCCCAAAATTTGCAACACGCTTGAGGAAACAAGAGTGTCCCAAGATCTCAGCAAATATGAAAATGAGACATCATGTCTGGGTGTACCTCATCCTTCCCAGTACCATAGGCAACAATGTATAGACACCACCTGGTCAGAAGCCAGAGAGGGAGATGTCCCAAATCCCAAGAAAGTCACAGAGACCCTACTGTTACTATTTGCTCTTCTGTGTTGATTTTTAAGAAGCCAACATTGACTTCTGCCAAAGGCCCAAGGTAATGAAAAATCTACTGGGAAGGGAATTTCATCAGTTAGAAAGCATCACCTTAAAGAAACCTTTGCACAGTACCAGTTCCCTTGTTTGAAATGCAGAAAACAGAGCGCTGCTATTTTATATTGTTAGCGCATCAGAGACCTGGGAACGAAAGCAGCATCCCTGGGGCCTCCTGCCAGCCCCCTGCCTCCGCACAGGCAAGCTTTCCGGACATGGCCACCAACTCAAGCAAGTTGGAAAAAGAGAAGACAGGCTAGGATGTGCCCCAGGTGACCTCGTGCCTCTCCTAAGCTCATGGCTTGAGTTCCTCCTCCCAACAAATCCGTACTTTGATCACACACCCACAGCGACCCAGATCTTTGAATTCAGCAATTCTTTCTCAGGTTTCAGCGAGGCATTGGCAGCCTGAGCTATTTTGGGACACTTTCTCTGCTGTGGATGCCACTTTCGGAATACGTCAGGAACATGCTAAGGACCTGGAGCTCTCAGTCCTGGAACCATTTTCGGGTTTGCTTGCTCTCCCTTTTTGTCTGGGCTGATCATTTGGAGGACAGTCGCTCTTGCCAACCTAATCCCAGGAGCCTGACTACCTTTCCCGGCCACAGGCTCCCAGAGGCAGTGTGACTGCCAGCACCCTCCCGGGAAGGGGCATGGAGGCACTAGGCAGCCTGGAAAGACAGATGTCCGAGGGGGTGGTCTGAGTTTGGATGTGGACTGAAAAGACAAGAAGAGGGGGGCGAACGACAAGATTTTCCATACATCTTATTCTTACAATCATCACTTCCTAATCTGATGCAACTGCCTCGGCAGGCATTTGGGAGCCTGCGGTCTCCATTTTCCTGTCCTAAAATCTTCTGCACCTGTAAGTACTGGGGCTCATTGCTGCTCATGGTGTCTTTTGGGGAAGGGGAGAGGAGAGTAGGGCCTGGGAAAGGTCATCAATATCTGATTCAGGTGTGAACAGGCCCCATGGCGTTGGAAGAATTCATGACACCCCCCCCTTCTAAATTGCTTCTTAGTTTGGAATGTGAAAATGCTTCTTTGTTCTTTCCCAAGCCCCCAGCATACCACAACCTTCACCTATCCTTCAGGGTCTCCTGCTCACCAGTGCTGTGCACACCTAATAGCTCATGTTGGACTTAATGGGAGAAGCACGCCCTTGGCATTTGAATTTCTTAAATGCAACCACAGCTACTATTGTGGGCACAGTCCCTGCTCGCTTCTCCATCTCTTATGCAGCAATTTGCTGAAAGAGTGAAAGATGCTGTAAGCAGGAGGGCATAAAGGAGAATTTAGGAGCTCTTCCATGGTAAAAAAGAAGAGCAGTGTGGTTCAACACAGTTAGAAATGCTGCCACAATGGGGAAGGTTCCATGCTATGTGGTGAAATGCTCCTTTTCACTACCTTCCTATTTTAATGGAAAGAGGACAAAATAGCTACAGGCCCCCCAGGACAGCATTTCTGATGCATTTATTTACCACTTTTCTGAGGGACTGGACTGCCTCTGACCAGCTTGTCAGTCCTGAAGCAGCTCCGATGGGGACATTCAGCCCTTCTTTGGGGGACCCGCTGAAGTTCCCTCACAATGGCCCAGGATAACAGAGCCTGGCCCTGTTACCTATCCTCCTTTGTCAACACCAAAACCAAACCATTTGTAGGGAACAGAATTTGCTTGTAGGCGAGGGTGAAGCATGTCTTTGATAGGAAGTCATTTGGAAAACCTGCCATGACCCATGCTAAAAACAGTTTCCTTCTAGGCTTTTATAATGACTTCCTCGGCCATGAATAAGAACAGGACAAGTCCAGCAGGTTTTCTCTTTTATTTCCACACAGCACCATAGAAGGAACGGTGTTTTTAGCATGAGATGCTAAAAAGCATAAGATGTTCATTAAACCAAGGCTGGCTACCTTCTGTTTCTCTGATTATCGATTATTAACATCAGTGCTGGAGGAGTTAAGACAGGAAATTCACCTTGTGTCTGGTGGAGACTAAGGGTGTTCTCGGGCTATGCAAGGAAACTAGCGTCTGGAGGAATTTGGTTTTGCTTTGACGACTGCCTGTTTGTGTGGTCTTTAGTAACTCGCGAAGTTTCTCAGTCCTTCCCCTTCAGAAGAGCTCTGAGAAAAAAGATGCTTGGATCATGGAAGTTAATTGTCTGGAAGACTTTTGTCAAAGCCTCCCGTGCTGGGTGGGGGGTAGGCAGTTCCCTCTAGGTGACGGATTCTGATTATAACCAAAATAATCCAGGTTCTGGCTTGGCAGTGGCCTGAATTTTATGTCTACCTAATGGCATTCCAGGAGTATTAAGAGTGTTCCCTTGCCTTTCCAAATCTCTCCCTATCCACTCCCAAGAGCTTGAAAATTCTTAAGCACATAATTCCCTTGACTTAGGGCTTTGGCATCAGTCAAAAATGCCAAACAGGGTCACCCTGTTAAGCTTCACCTGGATACATCGCATCCTGACAGCAGCTTCTGCTAGAAGGAAGAAGAGAGACAAGGAACATGAGAGCATTGTAGGTACAAAGATGAGCCTCAGTGCAGGAGTCTAAAAACAGGACTGGTCACAGCCAGAAGTGTAAGAAGCTCACGTAGAAAAAAAGGAAGGTTCCATTCTCGCTAAAATGGAGTACAAGGCCACCTACTGAGGCAGAGACTCGGGATTTGGGTAAGAAGACAAAGACCCACTTCATGAAACTGGGGTACAGGGAGCAGGAAGAATCCCACCTACTAGAACAAGACAGGCGGTAGGAGGGGTCCTGCTGGGGCACCCTCAGACTCAGAGCCACTGAACCAGGGCTCTCAAAATTGCTAAAAGGCCTGAGTATCAAGAATCAAACAGATCGCATACATTGTCCCCTCTCAACCCTGGTATTTCTCCAGCCTGGGAGGGTGTACCTAAGGAGGGGAACACATAGGGACTTCAACTTTGAGACTCTGCTCCCGCCCTTTCCTTCCTTGGGGACCAGCATTGAACTCCTATGTATAGGATTCATGATAGGGATGGTGACTCACCTCACCAAAAGCTCTAAGGCAATCCCATATTCCCACATCCTTCCTACGGCCTAATGGACAGGGTTTTGGAGTAAGACTACCTGGTTTTAAAGCCTGACTCTGCCACTCTCTAGCCCTGTAGCCTTGGGCAAGTCATGTTACCTATCTGAGCCTCATCTGTAAAATGGGCACAGTAAGAGTAGTATCTAGCAGACGGTGTTGTAGAGATGAAATGAGCAGAGCACCTGGTACAAAGTAAGTGCTTAACAAAAAAACAACAGTGACTAACACCTCCAGCTCTGTGCTGCATGCATCGTCATCAGAGGATGGGTTACAGCAGCAGACGGTCCTGGTCAGTGAAGCTCTAACCCCACTAAGTGCTCCCAAAGGTCACCGTGTCCTTAAGGTAGCTCTCTGCACCCTTTCTGCTGAGCCTCACTACATAAGGGTGTTTCAAGGCCTTTCCTCCCTCCAGCTCTGCCTCCACTCCATCCCCCATTTAATCAAACAGGTGGAGTCCCTGCTAAGGATTCATGAAATCCTTTCCTCAGCTTTCCCCAACCACAGTCTGAGCTCAGCTGCCCCTTGCCTAGTGGAGAGGTAGACGCGTTTCTGAGACGGCAGGGTCCAGGAGGGTGCAGGTCCCAAAGCACTAACAGAAGGAAAAGAGTCCCACCAAACACTTTGTGTCTGGTTCCTGGAAAGCTTGCTGCTGCAGTGGTAGCATGGATAGATACGTAGCTGAGGCCACTTCCACCATGGCTCCCTGACCCCATAGCGGTTGGCCCACAGCTGCTCTCCTCCTCCAATACCACCCTTCTCTCCCTCCCTCCCGCAGGACACTCCCTAATCTGGGCCCCAGGGTGCCACAGCTTCTAGAGGCTTTCCTTCACTTCCTCGCTCTTCTCTCTCTCCCCGCCCTCTCCCGAAGATACAGACTTCTCTCTCTCTCAAGGGGTGTGGTGGCAGGAGATCTGCTTTCTGTGCTGGCATGCCCTCAGTGTGCTCTCTGCATTCTGCCCCTCCCTGATTCTCCGCTCAGCTGGGGGGAAGGGGAAGAAGTACCCCCCCCCAGCATGCCTATGGTACCCCTAGGATCAGAAGACAGGCCTCCATCCTCTCAAAGATTAAGCTACTATCTTCATAGAGATAGGGTCTCTGGGTTTGGGGTTCATCTCTGGAATCTACACATTTAAAAAGCCCTCCGTGGGCCACACCTTAAGAAAGCATGCGCTGCATCTTGTGAAAGGGGGCAGCAGATAGGGAGGCAAGTCACACGACTCATGTTCCTATACCTAGCCTCAGCCTACATAACTGACTCTCTCCAGGAGCACAGTAAATGCCTTCTGAGTCCTAACCTTCTCTTCTCCAGGTGGCCGCTCCTAGACTGCCTCACAAAGACCCTGAGACATTTTACCTATCTGGACTAGAGACCTAAATCAGCCTGAGGTGCCAAATGGATAGAGAGCCTTTATCTAGAGGCATTTTGAGCTAGTTGGGGCTATCAACGGTGATAACACCTACCTCATAGTGTTGTTCATGTGGAATTATGAGTTACTTCATATAACATGTTTAGAACCATGCCTGGCCTACATTAAGCACTCAGAAAACATCCATTATTATTGCTACTATAATATTATATATATGTATAAAGAGGGTCTATAATATTCATGAAGAATAAATGAGTTCATGTGTATAAAGTGTCTAGAACCATTATTAGGGTGATCCCAGGAACTTAACATAGAAATGTCTGTTAGATGTCATCACAGTTTCAGGGGAGACCAAGGCCATTCTGGATACATAGTTCTAGGGGGGAAGAGCTGGCCTGGGGTCATTCAGAGGCTCAGAAAGGAGATGGCAGTTTGGGGTCTCTTACAAATTCAGAGTGTGACTAAAACTCTCATGCCTAACTTGTTGTTATAGATTTATGGGATTATGGGATTTGGTTATGGGGCCTGCCTGGTCTAATTAAAGTTTTAGGACTCTTAGGAGACCAGCTGTGGTTCACGCCCACTGGATCTTTAGAAATGCCTCGTGAATCTACTCCTGGCTCCTTAGCACTGAAGACTCGGTTGTTGGCGCTGAATGATCCAGCGTTCACTGTATGGTTGTGGTATTTGTCTGTTCCATCCCAAATGCCCAGTTGTCAATTTGCTGGATTTCATTAGAAGACACTCCCCCCACCAAGTATTCAAAAGCTGAAGTGACTGTCCTTTCCTTAGCTCGAGGCCCCCATGTAGACTTAAGCTCTGCACACCGAGCACGGCTCCACCCCTTGCAAAGTGGCCCCTGCTCCTGAGGGGAAGGGACGAGGTTCCTGGGAGGAGCTGGAAAAGAGGCATCTTCTCACCCTTGGGCTGGTGTCCCCCCACCACCTTACATGCTGGGGCTCACTTGGCTCTGTCCTTAGCCCTCGCCCTGGAGGAGTAAATGGGAGAAGAGACACCCCATCTGGTCCTATGGGGTCAACTGATACCACCTGGACCCGGGTGGCATCTCTGCTTCCAGCTCCCACCCTGTTTCCTGATGGACTCATCTATTTGCAAGTCCTACCGGCATCTGTGTCCACACTGAACTTGTCACCTGTGTCCACTCATCATTCTGCCAACTAATAGTCTATTTCTCCGTCTTGGTTAACAATATCACCATGGACCCAAGCTGCAACCTCAGGGTCACCATCATGTTTTCCGTCTCCTTGGCCTTCCATGACACCCAGCCCTGTGGTTTCTACCTACTGACATGTCCCTGGAGTGGCCCCTCTTCTCTGCTCTCACAGCCAGAGTCCTGGTCCAGGGCACTTGGCACTTCTTGCCAGGACCCTTGAGATGGCCTCCCAATGGTCTACCTGAATTTGGCTTCTCTCCCTTCCAGTCCTTCCATACCCTGGTGCCCAGGAAGAGTTGTCTTCCTGGTCTGACATCCCTCTGACTCAATAAAAACCTTCGATGGCTCCCTATTGCTCAAAGAACAAAGTGCAAACCTCTCATCTTGGCCAACAAAGCCCAGGATAAGCTGACCCCAACCACCTTTTCCATTCCCCTTCCACTGCTGCCAACTGCGCACCCTCCAGACATGAACTTTCACACAAATCCTGTTCCCTCTGCCTGAAATGATTTCCCCCACCCTCCACTGCTCCTCCTGGAAAAACCCTCCATCCCTCTGTATCCAGCTTCAACGTCCTTCATCTGTGACACCTCCCTAACCTGCCCGGATACCAGGTCATTTACCATCAGTGCCCCTATGCTACGTTTCTCAAATATAGCACCCATTGAACTATGAGTACTGTGTGTCTTAGTTCCCCCTACTATATGGAAAGATCCCCAAAGGCTGCCTGGGACCACACTGGGTTCTTTTTTGTATTCTCAGTATTCCCCAGGTGTGGATATGATAAACTGTTAGTTTCCTCGTTTGTAAGCTGCAGATAAAAATAATAGTTGCTACTTCCTGGAGTTAGAAGGATTAAATGAGATAATGTATCTAATATTTGTGCAGATAATGATAATAAAGATGTGATGATAAGAAGGAAGAATAGTTAGCATCCATTCAGTGCTCTCTAGGTGCTAGATACTGTCCTAAACTCTTTACATGGATGATTCAGCTAAATAGATGAGTTAACCCATGGAAATTCATTAAATTTGATGTGTGTATATATACATATATGTACAAACATCATATAGATGATACATATCATAACCTATGTACTCCACCTGTGCCTGACCCTTAGCAGAAACTCTAGTTTTTCCTTTTTTTTCCCCCTTCTTCCCTTCCTTCATCATTAGCTCTCACTACCTGTCACCTCTCCTCACCCACCAGGGCTGGGGTAGGAGGGAGGTTAATACAGAACTTGTCATTTCTTTGAGGAGAGGGGCTATGCTATACCCCATTTGAGGTCCCCATAAGCGCTGGCATGGTAGTGGACCCGTGGCAGGCTCTAAATAAGCTCCTGAGGTCCTGATTTTCAGCAATTGCTGAGGCAGTTCTTGGAGCCATGGCTGACAGGTTCTCATGAGCACATAGAGCAGCAGCCAGAGCCAAGGGGTAGCAGCCATCCTGGCAATGCCCTGCTGGGGACAGGGTACCAGGCTCAGAGGCTGAGCACCTGTGTTCCAGATGCAGCTCTGCCACCGACCAGCCCAATGGCCCTGTGCAAACCTCTGTGCTTGCCTGCACCTCAGGGTCCTCACCTGCACCATGCTGCCCCTCTGGGCTGTCAGAGAATGCATGGTATGACAGCTGTGAAAGCTCTTTGCCAAAAAGCTGCGCAGAAGTGAGGGGCTGCTAATTTCAAGTGCCAGGGCTTCACTCAGTAGGAAACATTCAGGAAGTGGGGGTGGAGGGAGAGAGCAGGGGCTTGTGTATCCAGGACATATGGGGGACTATATTTGTTGTCTTTCTGCTTTGCAGCATTAGTGATTCAAGCTGGTGCTGCCTGTGGAACACTCTGTCCTTCAGGATCCTCAGGGACAGGAGAGATTGCAGAGAAGCGAGGCTGTAGCCAGCACACAATACATTGAAAAATAGAGTGATAGCAATGAGGCGCCACGCATGCAGGTTCATATGCATTCATTCGCACTCCTGATGGCCCCCAACGCTGTCGCACAACAGCAGCTGAGGCTAATTACAGACAGACAGCTCCTTCTCCAGCTCTTTTTCTCAAAACTCCCAACCGACCCCCGCCCCACCTGCCCATGGGGAACTGCCCGAGCTCTAAGAAGGGGTGTCGCTGGCACCACAGTTAATTGCCTAGAAACAACATGGGGGGTAAAGGGGTGTAGAAAGCCACCATGTGGCTCCTTGTCTTGGGGTGGGTAGGAAGGAGGGGGTGAAGGGGGGAGAGCTGGCAGGGATACAGATGCAGCTTTGTGTTAACAGATGTGCTCTCCTGGCAAGAGAGAGCCCAGGCACTCAGCTCCTCCCTTCTCCTTCATCTGAATCCATCCAGGAATCCCCTCTTAACCCTTCTCACTCTAAAATCCTCAACTTCCTCTTCCAACACTGTATCTGGCAGAAAGCTCAACAAATGTTGAATGGATGGATGGATGAATAAATGAACCCTCCTCAAACCCATACTCTTCCCAAGCCCTGTTCCTACCTCACAGACCATAATAACCCTGCAAGCCCTTTCCTCTGCTTTTATTTCTATATACTCCCCTTGGGCAGTTTCAACTCTCCCCTATATGCTCCTGATCTTCATATCTCTCTTTCCAGCCCAGCCCTCGCCAGCTGCCTGAATGTCCCTCATACTCCTCAAACCCAACATGACCCATATAAAATGCATGAGCAATGACATCCCAGGGGGGTTTCCAGCAGTGAGTCTTGGTCTGCTGAAGGGGCGGAGGAGGGAAGGACTTGCTGTATGCCCCTAGCAGGCTAGGGACAATGACCATATTAGCGCAGTTATGGGGAAGACTCCCAATCACAGCGCCTGTCTTCACGCCAGGATCCCAGAGTCCTTCTCTTCACCCTTATAATAGTCACCCCCCACCCATATAGGGAAAGCAAAATTGGGAACTTGGGTGGCTAACTGCCCAATCTGGGCTTCTAAGATTGAAATGAGACAAGTTTTTTCAGCAAAGAGAAGTCCTTGAAAAGGAACAATGTGTGCGATGGAGTTCTTTCTTCAAATCTCCCTTGCCAACCTCACTCTCATTGCATTGTGATCATGGTTACCAGCCCCCTGTCTCCCCACCCAGACCATTTCTCACCCAGTACACACACATACACACATACATGCCCACAGCCCTCCCCTCACTCCCCAACTCCGTTCCTCTTTATTCCAGAACCCTGTCCCCAGGCTCACCATAACCACCACCACCACCACCCACCACCCTGCCCCCCACCAGGTAAATATTGAACCAAGATTGGTGGAAACTAAGAATTTCATTTCATCAGAGCAGCACTGCATGGAAGACCTAGCATGTTTACTGAGGGTCCACACTTGAATTCTTTCCTCACCTTGGCAAGGATAAGAGCAAATAAAGCCCCCTCCCCTTTCCTTTAGGCCCTCCTACATTTGGACAGCAGCCAAAGGAATGGGTTACAAATACAGTGGCCATTGGTTCCTAACAGCCTCAGGGTCTATGAAGGCAGAATCCAAATTTCTTCCTTCATTCCCAGGGGTCCTGACTACCATACACCAGGACAAATGCAAGGTATAATGATTATATCACTGTGTGACGGGCACCTCTAGGCATTTTTAGTTTTTTTTTTAATTTTTTTAACATTTATTTATCATTGAGAGACAGAGAGACAGAGTGTGATCATGGGAGGGGCAGAGAGAGGGGGAGACACAGAATCTGAAGCAGGCTCCAAGCTCTGAGCTGTCAGCACAGAGCCCGATGCAGGACTCGAACTCACAAACCGTGAGATCAAGGCCTGAGCCCAAGTCAGACGCTGAACCGACTGAGCCACCCAGGTGCCCTGTTAGTTTTTAAAGCAAAGCAAAAGCCTCATCACCAATTTCAGTCTGACATACAAGAGATGTGAAGTGATGTATATAAAGCACTCAGGTTTAATTTCAAAACGTTCATTTGTTCATTGAGCAAGTATATATTAAACATTTCAAAGAGCTGTGACTCATGGTTTCTGCCTTCAAACTGCTCCTATGCTAGGTGGGGGAAAGAAAACTACATACAAGGGTTAACTGACAATACTAGATCATGCCAAGTCCCAAGGACATGTGGCTCTTGCAGTCCCTTTGGCAGTACTTAAATTTTCCACTCTACTGCTACTGTCACTACTGTCGCTGTCTTCTCCAACACAGGGTAGCAGGAGATGGATCTCCAGGGTGCCTGAGTTCATATGCGAGCTCCACCATTCCCTAGCTCTGTGACCTTGGTCAACTTACCCAGCCCGTCTGAGTCTGGTGCCTCCTCTGTAGAATGACAATAATAGTACCTATACATGGAGTTATAGAGAAAATTAAATTAGAATCATCCCTGGCACATAGGAAGAACAATAAGATATCAGTGATTATTATTTTTCTGATATACCTACCATCCTTTGTTACCACCAGAGGGTATGATTCTTATGGGGCTTCCAAAAGAAAGTCATAGATGCCTTATTCATTCATCCATTCAATCAACAAATCCATTGTGAGCATCCACAAGTCCCTGAGCTAAGCCCTGTTCATATAGACAAATGACACATGGCTCCTGCCTTTGGGACTAAATAGTGCCCTGAAGCATCTGGAAGAAACCAATGCAAATACTCCCTAAAGGAACACACCCTCCACCAGTTTTCATCGGATTACCACGGATAAAGTGTGGCTGACCATGAACTCATAATCCAAAATTGCAAAGCACACAGTGAAGCCAGAAACAACAAAACCAGTATTAGATCCTCACAGATTCAGATGTTGCAATTTTGGGATATAACTTTTTCTTTAAGTTTTAGACATATTTTTTTAAAAAGGCAAAAGATTTTGAAAATATTACCAAATAACAAGATACCAGCAGAAAATAGTTAGAAAAAGTATCATCTTTTTATGGAGGGCAAGGCTAGGGCTCAGAGAACGAAGTGACTCCTTCAGTGTCACACAGCTAATAATGAGGGATTCAAGTCTGGTCCTTAGAGTCTAGTATCCTTTCGTCAAACTCAGTTACCGGGGCTGAGGCATTTTTTCCCCCAAGTCAGTCCAAGAATGGGTATGAGGCACTGTGCTAGGTCCATATGAACTACAAGGATGAACACAACAGAGTCCCCGCTCTCAAGTAAATTAAAATTCAGTAGAGAGACATGACCGTGCACCTATACAAATAACTGTTGATATCAGTCTGTGTGGTGGAAAGTACTATTGGCTGGAATGATAGGAGGTAAGGCTGAGACAGATCCTTGGAGGACAGAGAATAAGTGGATCTATGGGGAAGAGGAGCTTTGGGCTGGTGAGCAGGGTAGAGGAGACTGGGCACAGTTTGACCAATATTGCAGAGAAAATGACCCTACAGAGCTGTTCAGGGAACACTGAGTTCATCTGGCTAGCATGCTGGATACATGCAGGGATAGGCCTGTGTAGGACCCTATGCTTGGTCACTGTCTGGAGAGTCTTAATAACTTTTGAACACAGGGCTTCCCTTTGCACCAGGGCTGACAAATGTTGTAGCCAGTCCTATATAGAGGAGCGGGGGCAGGGGGTGCGGTATAGCTGGAAAAGTAGGGGCGCTTTTGGGAAGGACCTTGAATGCTACTTTGCCATTTGCTCTGCAGACAATGTGGAATCACTGAACGTGTTCAAGTATGGGAGGAGTAATAGTGCCTGGGGATTTAGAAAACCACATGGTGGATGCAGTACAGAAGGACCACAGAAAGAAGAGGTGGGAATTAATCAGAAGACTCTTGCAATAAAACAATGGGGGATCCGGACAGGAATGGTGGTAGAAGACATGGAGAAGAAAGAAGCCTTCACTTTATTTAGTTGTCCACGCTACAGATGTTCACTGAGCGCCAGGCACGTGCTGGGCATTGTGTTAGGGGCTGAGATTCAAGAATGCCCAAGACTCCACTCATGACCTCAAGCTGCTCACAGCGATGGAGGCAGTGAAGTAAACAGACCACGACAGCCCCACACACTGAGGGCTAGGATCAGATCGAGTTTAGGGTGCAGAGGCAGACAACCAAGCAGAGAATAATAAGATGATGTGGCAAGTGCTATGCTATAGATGCTGTGGGAAAGGTCATGGAAGTCTTTTCCACAGAGGCGTCTTCCAAGCTATGCAGGGTCCATGAGAAGATGTTTGCTAGGTGAGAAGAGGGAAAGAGGGGAGGACCAGCTGGTGGGAAAGACGTTGCCAATGCACAGAGGTTAAGAGACTGTCTGTGGTCTCAGAGAGTTGTAAATAACTCCCTATGAGTCAATCGCAGCATGAGCTCCTTCTATAGGAGCACGGGAAGATGTGACCAAGGAGATAGGTTGTAAATGCCAGGCTAAAGAGTTGAGACTTCATCCTATAGAGCAGTAGTTCTCAGCCTTGAGTGCACATTGGAATCTTTTGGAGAACTTCAAAAAAACTCTGATGACTAGTTCCCACCCCCAGGGATTCAGATTTAATTAGTCTGTGGGGGAGGCATTGGAATTTTTAAAAGCTCCTCCAGTGTATTCAAAACCATGATGGTAGGGTGGGCGTTCTCAAATTTGAGCACTCATCAGAATCACCTGGAAGGCTTGTTAAGCACAAGCTGGGGGAGTAATCCCAGAGTTTCTGACTCAGTAGGTCTCTAATAAGTACCTAGTCTAATGAGTTCTCAGAAATACTGTTGCCACTGGCCTCAGGACCACACTTTGAGAGCCTCCGGTCTCTACTGTGAAGCGGCTTACACTTAAGGGTGTGTGTGTGAGTGTGTGTGTGTGTGTGTGTGTGTGTGTGAGTCAAATGATCTGATTTGCATCTTAGAAAACTCACTCAGGCCACTTTCGGGAGAATGCTCACAGAAGGGGGGATGAGACGTAAAAAACCGAAGCTATCAAAGGAATCAAGGCAAGAGAAGACAGTGACGGAATCCTAAACCAAAGCAATGACAGGAGGGATGGAGAAAATGGGTCAAATTTGATGTCAGGTAGTATGACATCACTGGCTGAGTATAAAGGTGAATAAGGATGTGAGAAAGACAACTCTTGGGTGTTTGCCCTGGGCAACTGGTGACTCTGATTATATGGGCCATGCTGGTTACCGTGATCAAAAGTTAGATGTGTTACCGGACTTGGGGTGGAAAGGGGAGTAGGGAGACATTCCTGGCCTCAAATCTCACAGGTATAGCCTTGGGGGAATTCAACAGAACACCTCTCACTGTCCACTCCATCCCCTTCTTTCAGTACCATGAGTCCTCACCTCAACCCTAATCAACCTGGGATTCTCTTCAAAACACCTGGAAAGGAAAACGAAGATGGGAATCACCCTGTCATGATGACCAACCACCTGAGCCCCAGGTGCGTTTATTTCATTTATTTGTCACTTTAACCTTTGCACGGCTGCTGCCCAGGGGGGTTTTGAAATATTCCGAGGCCATGTAAAACATGCACGTAAAGAATTCATAACCTGCTCTTATATAACCAGGAAAACAAATGCAGCTAAAAAAAGGAACCTGCAAGACATTCATTCTGTGTGGTTTTCAAATGTGTAAAACTGAGCAATTTCCCAGCACATCATCAGTCGTGACTACTTGTAAGTATCCTCCATGGGCAAGTAGACTGCCAGCAATCAGCAGGACCAGCAGGATGATAGATGGGATAATTGTCCATTAGAGTACAGATAACTTTTGTACCGTGGGAGAGTTCAACAGGAGACAGACATGATAGATGGAAAAACAGCTAGCTGATGTGATAGGAGTTGCAGCTCCGTTTCTGGATGTAACCATTCTCTGGCTGAATCCATGATTAATCAAAGACACATTCTCATTTGAAACTCTTGGCTCACCGGTGCACAAGCCTCGCTTTGGGTTAAATTTAATAGCGTCATTAAAACACTGCTGTTCCAAAAACTCAAATCACTCTTCCCCAGAAGAAATCCTGCCACATTAGAGAGTGCTTTTGTGAGCTCAGGGGCAGCAACCACGTAGTGGGTGTGCCTGTGTTTAAATGTTTAACATTTGACTCCTCAATGCCTAGCACAGGGGCTGACACACACAGAGCACTCAATAAATGTTAAAGTAAAGCGAAATGAATTAATACATTTGTCCATTCATTCATCTGTTTATTCCTTCAACAGACATTCATTAAATACAGGAATTAAGAGCTCTGGCCTGGGAACCAGATGCTCCAGGCTTCAAATTCCAGTTCCAGCCAGCTGTATGAACTCGGGCACGTTACTTAGCCTCTTGGAGGCTGACGCCTCCTGCATAAAGTGGGGGAAACAACAGCTCTCCTACGGCTGTGTGATGGGCAACTGAGTGAGTGTATGTAGGTGTTCAGCACGTGGCCTGGCCCACAGTCAGTGCTCACAGAAAGGCAACTATGATTATCATCGTGTTGGAGATATGAGGCTAGGCCTTTCTCAAGTAACTGGGTCCATGTAAGAGGCATGGAATCGCTTAAGAGGTGGCAAGGCTGTTGGCCGAAGCTGCTTTTCATTAAAGTGGTTATTTATGGTTCCCAGCCCAGAGCTCTGCTGCCCTAGGTCCGCCATTCCTGACCCGGTGCCCTTGTGTGGCAGGGCCCAGGCTGCCTCTAGGTGGGCTGTGCTCTCTAGAGAAGCTGAGAAATTGTGGAGCGGGCAGGTGAAGGAGGAGGAAGGTAGTAAGGGCTGGAGGCGATCCAATTAACCATCAACATGCAACCCTTGCTGCACCCGCCCGTCATTGTTAACTTCCTTGGATGTCTTTCTGCGCTTTTGTATAGCTCTTCCTGGCAACATTTCTACCAGCTAATTGCTATTTCTAATGTTTATCCTCTTGGCTCAGTTGAACAGGATTGTCCTTGATTTTAATTTCAATTTTAAGGCAACCCAGGAGAGAACACTTGACTTGGAGTTCAGTCAGAAGGTAAGGGAGGCCATACAACTTAGCAGCTAGGAGAGGATTCTGGCAATGAAAACAATTGGCCACCAAAGAGCTGTGTGACCTGGGGCATACTATCTGACATCTCTGAGCCTCAGCCGTATGAAAGGGGAACGAAGAATAATGGTTGCCAAGACTACATGGAAACCACCTAGTACAATGCCTGGTGTGCAGTAAAGTGCTCAATAAATGGGGGCTGTGACTTGTATTTTGTGATCCCAGATATAGAAACAGAAGCCCAGAGACGTTAGGGGACCACTTCCATGTAGCCATCTAGTGGCAAGCCTTTTTGTACGTTATTCTCACTACTAAACTAGGCCTGCCCCTTTCAAACCCTTTACGGACCCCAGTTTAGACAACTCTGATAGATTAACTACAGGTCGTGTTTATTTTTTACATCAGGTAAATTGAAGATGTTTAAATGTATGCTTTCCATATCTATCTGTCTACCTGGAAAGTCTTATGAGCAACTCAAAGGCAGGAGGTATAGATTTTTCATGTAATATGTGCTCAGTAAACACTGGGTGAATGTTGTGAGCTGAGCCACAGTCAATAACCTACCCAAATCGTAAACATCTTACATCTCCTGTGTTGCATTGCATGCCGTACAGAAAAGTGATACAGGTATATCAGATGCATACAGGCCTAGGTTCAAACTCTATAGCTGGTGGCTGGGAATAAAGCACCTACCAGTGCTGGGGGAAATGCAAGGCTAAATAAATGGGGATAGTATTAACAATAATAATAGCAGCAGCAGTAGTACCAGTAATAAAATAGAGCAGTAGTAACAATAACTGTCAGCAAAATGTGAAGTAGGATAATCTATCTAAGGATTAATTCTATTCTTAAGGGCTATGCAGGGCCCAAACTATGGTACGTGGAGAAAGTACAGTGCAGTTGGATTAGATGAGCCTGGGTTTGAATCCCAGCTGCCCACATGTCCATTGTGTGTTCTTGCATTCTGCTCCCTGAGTCCCTGTCTCCTTGCTAGTGATGAGGAGATGAGATATAGTATGAAAAGCATACCTTGCAGATCTGGAAAAGGAAGCAATGACTCCTAACAGGAGCTGGTTAAATACTTAACCACGTGTCTCTTATCATGTCATATGTAATTTTGGAAACACTGGAAAACTAACACTATCAGAACAAGCCATTCTCTGTGAATGCATAAAAAGAAGCTGCTGTCTTGCAGCATACCCACCCAGTTGCTAGAGCTCAGAGAGTCCTTCAGAATGTGACTCAGGGTTGGGGCACCTGGGTGGCTCAGTTGGTTAAGCGTCCGACTCTTTACTTCCACTCAGGTCATGATCTAAGGGTTCGTGAGTTCCAGCCTGGCATTGGGCTCTGCACTGAGAGTGCAGAGAGTTTTATACTGAGAGTGCAAAGCCCGCCTGGGATTCTGTCTTCCCTCTCTCTCTGCCCCTCCTCAACTCTCACTCTCTCTGTCTCTCAAAATAAACAAAAATAAATTTAAAAAACAGAATGTGACTAAGGGTTGAAAAGGACAATTCAAACACATACAGTGTAGTTGATCATGTCGCCTCCTCCCAAATGGGTAGAAACAGATGCACCAATAACTAAGTCAAAGCACTCATGAACTAATCATCGTATTGACCTTACTGGGCCAACACTTTGCTCTTAGCCCTGGTGTGGCCTGGCAGACGGGACAACCTCTCAAGGTGAGCAGCAGACCCTAGCAGAGAAGTCTGGTGTCACGATGTCCCCCCTCCTCTTTATGAGTAGAGGACAGACCAAACACAATGGAGGATGATTGCCTCCCTGCCCAGGATGCAAAAGCTGCCATTTTTTCCTCTTTCTGTTGTCCCCCCCCCACCTCAAAACCACCCCCGTTCTTGTTTAGACATGCACGGAGAATAGCATTCAGGATTTCTGCGTTCTCTGACTTTTTTTTTTTTTAGTGTTTGGATTGGCTGTTTGCCAAGGCAACTGAAGAACATTTTCAAAGAGCAGGTGAGTTTGGGGAAGATCTCTTATCTTCTCCAATATTTTACCTCCCTGCAAATTAAAGCAGTCAGAGACCCCCTTGGAAAGAGCATGGAAGTGCTCCTGGGGCTTCCGAATTAAAGTCCCTAGAAGACACCCAACAATGTGGTCATTTTCAAGGGAAAAGTTCCCAGGTATGGTAGCTGCTTTTTCGAAATTTGAGAAGTGACATGCAGGTTACATTTCTGATGTGAAAACCACTCCATGTTCCTTGTAAGCCACTGTGTGATGTGTGGCATTGCATTCATGAGTGTGAAACATCTGGTTTTAACCAGAATGTGGGTGATTTGCTCACAACTGGGGAGGGCAGGTAAATATGGATTTGCCTCCTGGTCTTGTATCTGGCCCAGACATGCAAATTCCTGTCTGCAAACTTCTTCTTCCCTGCCAGAATTCAATAGGCTAATGTCAGCAACTGGCAGAGGTCCGCCTATGGTTATAGTGAGTGCCACATGGCAACAGGTAGTGACAACAAAAGGGTGCCAGAGAAGGAATCCCAGCTTGTCTGAGGGGCAGGTGACCTGGCTTGCCAGTCAGAGGAGGGAATAGGTCCCGGTCCAGGGCCATTATTGGATGTGGAGAGAACAGAAGCCGAAGAAAGCCGGACAGGGAAAAGGAGATGACAACTACCATTTGTTGAGCACTTACTGTCTGCCGGGCACCATGCCAGGTCTGGGTATGTTCTCTCATTTGGTCCCAGCAGGAGCCCCATTTTACAGAAAAAGAAGCTGCACCCATAAGGAAAAGACAGATCAAAAGCAGGGACCAGGAAGAGCACAAATACCAAAGCAGCCAGGAGGCAAGGGAGTTGGAGTCAGTTGCCAAGAAAAATTCAGGAACCTCAGTTCTTTGTAATCATGGTGGCTGGGATTAGGAGATTTGCATCTAAGCCACTCCGTCTCTTCAGCTGACTCCCTTTTGGGGCTCTTCCTGTCACACCTAGAGGTGGCTGGTAAGGGCTGGTTTGATAGAGACTGGGACCAGAAGAGGTATAGACAGGAGGCACCTGGCTGGCTATGGTGGTGGAGCTCGTGACTCTTGATCTCAGCGTTGTGAGTTCGAGCCCCGCGCTGGGTGTAGAGGTTACTTAAAAATAAATTTAAAAAGAGGGATAGACAGGTGTCTGCAGTCCATTCCTTCAAAGAGTATATTAATGGCCACATGCCATCAAACTCCAGCTAGCATACTGGTAGGAGAAGAAAAATTGGCACATGAACTTGAGCTCTGTTCATACTTCTATAATCAGTGCTAATCATTTCCTTGTTTGGAACTAAGATGTTCTGTCATCTTTAATGCCTGTTGATAAACGCAAATATGCTCGAATTCCATTAGCAGAGACCCAAACTTAAGCATACTGACAGTTTCAATCAAAGCACCGGTCCTACTGAAAGTAATGCACAATAGAAGTTGCTACAGAACTCTGATTCATAAACTATCTAGTCTTTCCCCACAGACAACATTAGCCCTTGTTTGTTCTTGAGCCAAAACCATCCTTGGCTGTGATTAGCAGTTAGTGAACAAATGTCACTGTATTACAGCATCCTGCCACTAGAGTGTACAACTCCCACATACATGAAAAGCAAGCATCTCTCACCTTCAGACCACTGTACCTACAAGCAGAAAAGTCCAAGTGCATGAAAACCGTTAGATCCTGCGTGGTCCTTTGAAGGGCTAGAAAACGTTTTAAAGGTGACATAGATCAGAGCGATCCATTTACGCTGATTGGGCTGTGAAATGAAATCAGAGGGGTCAGATAAGAACCTCAAACAATGACAACACAGTTGCATTCCCAGCTGTGTGAAATGACCAGCGTATCATGATCGCCTTTTCACGCAAATGTCAATGACATAATCCTAGCAGGCTTGCAGCTCTCTTGCTGGTGTAATAAAACAATGACCCAATTATTTTGGAGGGCTGAAGCAGCAGATGTGATGACTGGGTATGTTGTATAGGGTGCTGCGTGTGTGATAGACGGGGCACAGTAGGGCAGCAAACTGTGTGCAGAGGATTTGAAACCTGCCTCCCGAGCCAAAACTCCCACCATTCATCTGGTTGGAAAAAAAATAAAGCCATTCAGTATGAAAGTTCCCACTTGTTCTCATGACGGAGGCCAGTTGGGAAAATGTGGCGCAGTGCTGATTGAAGCAAATTCTGTTTAAAAAACCAGCCGGTTTGTGGGTATTTGTTTATTTATAACTCCCCCCTCCTCCTCCCCCACACCCTGCCTCCTTCTGCAAAGGATTTGAGATGGGATTTGAACACTGAAAGTTTGTTTAAGTACTAAACAGGTCCAGCTACTTTTTTTTTTTTACATTGACGACAAAATGAAACCCTTCGAATCAAGTGCCTCACTCTAGAGTCTGCCCCAGTTTTCCCCGAGTTGCTCCTCCTTGTCGCTCGTGGTAAGAGGGACCCCTTGCTCCAGGATACCCTTGTCTCCACTGCTACGTTTTGATATAATCCAGGGAGATAAATATAAGCCCACATAAAGGAGCATGGATTCACTCCCTCCCTCCCTCCCTCACTGATTCACTCAAGAAATACTGATTGTTAACCTGTTCTGGTACAGGCTCTATGCTAGGCACAAGGGAAGCAAAAATGAAGACAACACAGTGCTTGCATTTGAAAAGCTCGCAGTCTAGGGAGAAAGAAAGACAAATAATCAAGCCCCTGTACCGCCGGGTGATTAGTGCTTCAAGTATGCTCAGGGGCCGCAGAGTGTCATGGGAGCCACAGGGGGCATAGATGAGTTAGTGCATGATCTCAGACTCAGGCTGCCTTGGGTTCACCTTTTGGTTCTGCCTCTCACCAGCTGTATGACCTTGGGCACTTCACTTAACATCTCCGAGTCTCAATCCCTTCATCTGTAAAATGGGGCTAATAGAGTTGATGTCATTGGACTATTATGAGAATTCTATTAGATAAACTGTGTAGAACACTAAGAACAGCCCCTGGCACATAGTAAGCACCCAGCAAAAAGTTTTTTGTTCTTTTTTTTTAATGCTTTCTGTTCCTTCCATTTGATTTTTGTAACACTCTGTGTTTGGGGACGGGACTCTAAGATCTGGTTTCTAAAACAGAACTGCTCTCAACAAACTCCTCCCTTTAGCCTGATTTTTTTTTTCATTTGGAATGACACAGTTTTGTCATGATATTTCCTTCAGTAACCATATGTCTGGGAAGACCCCTAGGGAGAAAATATTTCCCAGATGGTTTTGTTTATGTCAGCCTACTATGCTCCAAGCACCCATCCAAGCAAACGGCACACATTGCTGAGTGATAAAGGCAAGGTCCCTGTCCTCTTGGAGTTTACATTCCCATAGGAAAGACAGACAATAAACAGACAAACATAAACAGACATAATTAGCCAGGGACATAAGTGTGATTAAGGAAGTATTGCCGATAAAAGGAATAGTAGGGAGGGTCAGAAGGGGACTAAGGTGGTCAGGGAAGTCTCATCTCAGGAGGTAACAGTGAAGTTGAGACTGAAAGGTTAAGAAGCCTCCCAAGTCAAAAAGCAGGGGTGCAAAGGCAGTCCAGGTAGAAGGAACAGGCCGTTCAAAGGTCCAGGGGCAGGGAAAGACTTTGAGAATGCTCCAGAAATCAAAAGGACAGCATGGCTTAGACATACAGCCCTGGTAGAGAAGGAAAGCAAGCAGGGTTATTATATGGATTTTGAAGATGAGGAATGGAAAGCCCAGAGAGATTAACAGGCTTACCCACAATGCCCTGCACATAGTAGGGGCTCCCTATGTTGTAGGATTCTCAGTCAGTGGGGGGGGGGGGGCTGAGGCCTTTCGCCTTCCAATTCGGACTGAGAGTTCCCATCACGACTAGGGATCAGCTACCCAGGAAGACTGAAACATACAGTCTTTTTCATCGGTGAGTCATAGGCAACGCACATTAGAGTGTGGGGTCGAGTGGCCCCAGCTGCCGCCTGAATGTAAGGGGCGGGGGTGGGTTCAGGCCATGGCTGCAGCTTTTTAGCATGTTTATGATGAGCTGAAACACTCACCGTTTAACTTAAAATACTGCTCACACATACACATGCAATTCAGCAGTTGGGGGAGCTGCCAGGAATCAAGGCTGGAGCCTTGATTGGAGGATCAGGAATATCGGGTACCCAGCCCTGTTTCCCAGCACCCACAGGCTGTCTCGACCCCATACATCTTCCCTAATAAACTCCCAGACGTTGAGACGTGGATGGGGGCCGTGGGGTCTGGGTGGGAAGGGAGGCCTCTACAGAGCCCTTTGTGTGGGCCACACTGGTAGCTCTCTTTACCTAGTCTTAAGCTTGCCTGCCCTCCTCTTCATCCATGCCTACTAAAATACCCCTCAATGCCGAACCATGCTCTCCTGGTGAAGCGTCCCCTGGCAGTTTCTCCCAACACCCTCCCTTCCCTGCCCGCTCCCCATCTTCATGTTCCTGGAAATCTAACCATTGGGAAAATTCATTTGGCCCTGATATCAAACTGCCTAGGCTGGTTTCTGCTATTTCCTGTGTGTGTATCTCATCTCCCCAACCACATGGGGGCCCTCAGCACACATTTGAGGACCACGGTGCTTTCTTTTGTGTTCCCCACAGCTCTCGGCACACTAGTGTGCACACAGTGAGACACCCATGTGCTCTTCCTCCTGAGTTGCGTGATAGTATCATTTGAAAAGCCTTTTGGGTAGAGTACCTGCTCTTCATTGAAACATAAGAACTTCCACCTGATGAAAATGTAAACCCCCCCCGCCCCCTCAGAAGTATCCGGTTTCCTTCCAATTGCTCCCCTACTCCGGGGTACCTGCCCATAGACTGGATGAACCTGCAGACTTTTCCATCCAAATCGCCCACAGTTCAGCTCCCTGCTCATAGTATTTCTTCTGACTAGGAGGTCCCCTCTCCCAGTTCTACCCATCAAAACCCCAACTCACCCTTTAAGGTCAAATCCAAATGCCATCTCTGCCATGGCATTGCACCACCCCAGGTACAGTTCATTGCCTCACCCCTAAACCTTCATGGCACCCTGTGCCTGCCTCTTTTTTAAAATTTTTTAACGTTTATTTATTTTTGAGAGAGAGTGAGAGACATAGGGAGAGAGAGTGCAAGCAGGGGAGGGGAAGAGAGAGAGGGAGACACAGAATCCGAAGCAGGGTCCAAGGTGTCAGCACAGAGCCCGACATGGGGCTCGAACTCACAGACTGCTAGATCATGACCTGAGCCAAAGTCAGATGCTCAACCGACTGAGCCACCCAGACGCCCCTGTGCCTGCATCTTTTATGCTATAGGCTGGTGATCTAGAATAACCTAGGTTCAAATTCCAACTCCATCCCGTCCCTAGGCAACGTCAGTTTTCTCTTCTGGAAAAGGGTATCACAACCTGCCTCAATGGGATATTGGAAGTTGCCAATAAAATAATAGTTTTGCAGCCCACTCAACATAAGACTTGGCCTATGGGACTCAGTAAGTGCTACTTATCATCATCCCCTACAACATCTCTGGGAAGCAGGGTGAACTCATGGCTAAGAAATTGGGCTTGAAAACCAGATGTATGTAGGTCCCAGGCATGGTCCCATCACTTCCTAATGGTATGACCTTGGGCCAGTCACTTCCTCTCCGAGGCCCAGTTTCCTTAGGTGTGAGATGAAGTAATAATACCTCCCACACCCCCATCACAGAACCTTTGGAGAGGGTTCAAAGACATAACGTAAGCAAGGTAAATCACTCGGCACAGGGCTCCTTGCCTCAAAATTGCTCACTTCGGGTCTACACCCCCCTACAACCTAGAAAACTCCTTTAAGGGCACAGACAGTATTTTACTTATCTGTGCATCTCTCCCTGCCTAGCCTAGCCCAGAACCTCTGCAGCTGGCAGGCCCACAATAAATCATTGTTGAATTGAATTGAAAACCCAAACCAGATGTACCTCCTCCCCTGTCAAACGAAGCCATCAAGCTGGTGGGTTGGGCCTCTGCCCCTTTGACTCCCCCTCCCTCTGAGCTGAGCAGCCTGCCTGCCATTGTCTAAATGGCTCTGGGAAATGGGAGCTGGGTGGTGAAGAGAGAGAGGAAGTGGTGGGGAGGGGGAGGCCGGATAAGGTGGGTAGGGAAGAACACTCTGTCTGCTCCTGGTGACTGAGCATATTGCCTTCAAAGGGTGTTATCCTGACGTCTGTGTCCATTGAAAACAAGTGGGTTTGATTCCTGAAGTGACATGCCCAAAGCCCTCACCCACCTCTCCCCCAAAACGGAAAATGGAGATCAAATGAAGGTGTCAGGAGAAAGGTCCCTTCTCCTGTAACAGAGACGGTAAAGCTGAGGTTCAGAGATGGTCAGCTCCAAAATCATGAGACTTGGAGCGCCTGGGAGGCTCAGTTGGTTAAGCGTCCGACTCTTGGTTTCAGCTCAGGTCATGATCTCACAGTTTGTGGGATTGGACCCCCGTGTCGGGCTCTGTGCTGACAGTGTGGAGCCTGTTTGGGATTCTCTCTCTCTCTCCTTCTCTCTCTGCCACTCCCCTGCTCTCTTTGTCTCTCTCAAAATAAATAAACATTCAAAATCATAAGACTGGGCTATGTTAGTCTTGCTAGGGAAGGATAGAGGTATGTATTTGTACCCCCACCTCTGCAAGCCCACTGGGAGCAGAACACAGGGCTTTCCGGAGGAAAAATACTCCAAAAAGTACAAACTCATTTTAAAACTATCAAAAGAAGCCTTCGTCTTCAGTGTGTCTGAGCCACAGTTATGCAGTAAGGGCACAAGGAATAGTATGCTGTCCAGCACAGGGTCAAGGCTAAGAGCCCAACACCAGAACATAGCTGCCTGGATTATAACTCTGGCTCTGTCAGGTAGTAGCCTGCCTGTGACTTAACCTCCCTGTGCCTCTACTTTGTCATCTGTCACAAAGTGCCAATAATAGTACCTGCTTGCATGTTTTCTATGAAAATAAAGGAGCTAATGTTTGTAAAGCATGCACTGTGTACCTAGTGCATGGTCAATGCTTTACAACTGCTTGTTAAATAAAAATAAATACATTCCTTGATCCCTCCGTTAGCAAGACTGGCCTAGAGGCAAGGTAGCCAAATGGTTAGAGCTTGCCTATGGAGACAGCTGAAGTCTGCTTCCAACCCCAGTCCCATGATCTCATAGCTGAGTCTCTCTGAACCTCCATTTCACTATCTCCAATGTGGGGATAGCAATGGTGCTTCCTCTGAAGCCTGTTGCAAGTTTTAAATGAGATAGCTCCCAAGTCATGGACACAGAGGCAGGGTACTCATCATTTGAATCTTGGAGAGTGCTGTTACCCCCCCCCCTTTTTTTTTTCCTCTTCTGGGTTAACACACGACATGTAGTTTTGGAAATCCTACCGCAGTAAAGGAACAATTTCATCATTTTGCCAATGAAATTCCTAAACATCGTATTCGAGAGCCAGAAAGGGGAAACATGTTTGGTCATTTCTAAACCATGCAAGCATGGGCAATCAGTTTCCCCACTCAGCAGATCTGACTCCCCCCACCCATCTCCGGCACCCCAAAGCTGCAGAAATCACTTTGCCGGACAACATCGAAGGAATGAGTATTTTACTGCAAACAAAAGCCATCTTTGTTTGCTGCCCAGCTTTGGGAGAAAAAAAAATACCTCAACCCAGGAGCTTGGAAAATTCTTGAAAGTTCTCATTTTATTCCAGCAAATCCAACCGAATTGGCAAGACTCCTGGCCATGTGAACCTGAGTCAGAATGAGTCGCTTCTACCCACCACCCTCTCCGCAGTACCCAGAACCCAGCAGGGTCCACTGGGCATCAACACACATTGGTTGTCAATTCCTCCATGGGATCCCCAGATTCTATTTCTACAATGTCTGCTACATTGCCAAAACACTCAGAAAGCAGCACCAAAGAACATTTTGAAAACAGGGGGAAAAAAAAGCATCCATCAACTCACCAACTCTAACACAACTCTTAATTTTGTGTGGAAAGTTCTCTTCCAGTCTTTATCCACGTGCAGACATATTTTTACAGCACTGTAGTCATAGGGAAAAACTGTAGCGGCTTCAGCCAAGAACCAGATACCATACAGCTCATGTCACTAAACTTTCCAAGTGAGGGCTTTTTCCTCCCTCATACACTCCATTCAGTCAGTCAGTCAGTCGACAAACATGGATTTCACCAGGCTCTGGTGCTATGCCCTGGGGAGTACAGGGATGGAAATGACTAAAGTAACAGTCCCCCTCTCCCAAGAAGCTCCAAGTTTAGTGGGGCAAACAGACAAGTCAGCAGGAAGTCACAGCACACTAGGATCGATGCATAAATGCAGTGAAAGGAGTACCCACCTAAAGGTGGGCAGCTATGGGGTGCGGGGGCAGGGGAGACCAGGCAGAACATATACAAAGGCATGAAGTCAGAGGAAAACAAGGTATCATCAGGTAGCCAAAAATAACTCAGAATGACTGGATCATAGGCAGATGACAGTGGACGCAGCAAGAAAGGAAGGAGGAGGGGGGCAAATCAAGAGAAAGGTTTCAGTTTCGTTGTGAAGACTGTGAGGGAACTTCGGAAGGATATTAAGCAGGGTAGTAGCACAGTCAGATAGATGTACATCTTAGAAAGACTGCCCCAGCCACAGAGTGGAGGGTAGATGAGAGGACATGAGATAGGTAACAAGGGGACCATTTAGCAGGTTGTCACAGCAATCGATCAAGATAAGGAGGGTCTAAATGAATGAGAGGGCTTCTCCACTTACAAGCTGTGTCACCTCAGGAGGTGACTTAACCTCTCTGTGCCTTAGTCTCTCTTCTCCTCTGTAAAGCAAGAATAACCAGAGCATCTTCCTGGTGGATCCGTTGAGAAGATTACATGAGATACTGCATGCAAAGCACCTGGCATAGTGGCTGCTACCCGGGAGACACTCGACACATGTTACTTCCCCTTCCCCCTCATTCCCTTTCCTTCCACCTCACCCTTCCTTAAAGGCAGGCACGGAATGGAGCATGGAAGTGGCCGAGAGGCAGGATTCTAACCCAGACAGTCTGACTCCAGAGGGCAGTGGAGAAAGTTTGAAAGTTAGAAGGGTTGTTTAGCTGAGCCGAGGGCCCAGCTGAGGTTGGAAACTATGACTTTCAAGTAGGACTAATCAACAAAGTGATGGGATTTTCTCCAGCAGTGTTCCTCCCTCTGGGTGTAAGCACAGAGGAGGAGGCTGTCAGTTAAATTTATCCAGGCTTGGGTTTTTGCCTAGTGGATGTATCAGAAAGACACGGGGCAAGGGAGTTTAGGATACAGGCAAGATCCAGAAGCCTACATTCCAGGAGTTAGACAAACAGACCTGGCTTCAAATCTCATCTCTGTCCAGTACTAGCTGTGGGACTTTGGGTAAGTCACTCAACCCCTCTGATCCCCAGTCAACTCAGTAAAAAATAAAATAAAAATAAAAATAAAAATAAGAGACAACAGTACCTGTCTCATAATCTTACTTTGAGAATTACAGGAGATTATTGAAACGATGGTGTAAGACGTGCCTGGCACATACATATTCATCGTTCTGTTCATCATCATCATCATCATCATCAACATCAGTTTCAAGGATGGATAGGGAAGTGAGTGAGGTGGGAGCAGCTGACTGGGTGGGAGAATGAAAGGGGGCTCAAGAGCCCAGAGACTGTCCTGGGGTAAAAAGGATGAGCTTTGGGGTCAGTGGACAGGGTGTGGATGGCAAGGGGTGCTGAGATGGAGCAGGTCTGACCGATGATGGAATTATGGTACAGTTAGAACGGGGGTGTGTCCTGCACATGGATCATGGATGTCAAACTCACCCAGAATGATGCCAGGATTTGGGGTGAAGAAGAAGACAGTGAGCCAGATGTCGAACTCTTCGTTGAAAGGGTGAGGGAGGGTGGTTTGGCCAGGAGGGGGTGGTGAAGAAGAAGGTCGATGAGGAGAGAGAAGAGGGTGCTGTAGCCAGATGGCATGTGAAGGAGGAGTTCTTGGCTGAAGGCGGAGGAGTAACGGTCTGGAAGCAAACAGGGGAAGCGAGAGCACAGACCCCACCTCCCAGCCCCAGGGTGCCTGCGGTGTGAGCAGTGTCCACTAGAGGGCGCAGCAGGCAAAGCCGTGAGCCCTGCCGTGGAGACAAGTTTCAGTACTCCTAGGCGCAGAGGTAGAGAACAGTGTCCTGGGGATTGCTTCCCCACGAGGCCGAGGGGGATTCCAGAGGGTGCAAAGGATAGGAGAGGGCAGTAGTAGGGAGACAGAGGAGTCAGGGGTAGTGGGGAACGGAAGCAAAGAGCAGAATGGGGATGGTATAGGAGAGGACAGATGACCCGCAGGGATACTCACGTTTGGGCTGTAGCCAGTGACTGGGGGATGTGAGGTTTGGTGGGATTAACTGTCCTCAGACTTCCAAATGGAGCTTTTTTCCCTTTACATCCTTTGTTTATTATAAAAGTAACACATGCTTGTTTCAAACAATTCTAATCATTACTGAAGTGAAAATCCGACTCCCCTATACCGTTCCCCAGAGGTAATCACTGTTGAGAGTCTGTCTATTCTTCCAGATTTTTTTCCTCTGTATAACATATAATACCCTTAACAGAAATCAGATCCTACTATACTAATTCTTCTGCAGCTTGCTTCTGCCACAATACTATATTGGAAACATCACTGCATATCAGTGTATAAAGATCTACCTTGTCTTCTGTGACTACATCGCTATTGTCATCATTATAGTACATAGTAGGGATGGTAATGAGTGACAATTATTGAATGTTCTGTGTTGGGTACTGTGCTAAGTATTTCATTTGGATTAGCTTCAGTGCTCCTAGCAACTTCATAAAGAAGGTATTATTATTTTTCCCATTTTACAGATGAGAAAATTGATGCACACTAAGTTTTAGAAACTTAAGGTCACACAACTTACAAAGGCTAGAGGAAGAAGTCAAACCTACCCAGTCTGACCACAGAACGCACTTCTTAATCATTAGCATAGTGAAACTTCATATGCCATTGTTTACTTTTTTAATGTTTATTTATTTTTGGGAGAGAGAGAGAAAGAGAGAGAAAGAGACAGAGAGTGAGTGGGGGAGGGGCAGAGAGAGCCGGTGACACAGAATCTGAAGCGGGCTCCAGGCTCTGAGCTGTCAGCACAGAGCCCCGACACTGGACTCGAACTCATGAACTATGAGATCATGACCTGAGCTGAAGTCGGATGCTTACCTGACTGAGCCATCCAGGTGCCCCTCATATGCCATTATTTAGAGGTACTATAACTTATTCAACCAGTCCGGCATGGAGGTCATTGAAATTATTTCCAATTTTTTGCTTTCTGCAAACAATGTCTAAGTGAACAACCTCATACACAGAACGTTTCAAAAGGATAAACTCCTAAAAGAAGACTTTGCTGGGTCAAATGATATTTTAAGTTGCTCTCCAGACATTGTGCTAATTTAGATGTGCACCAAGAATGAATCTGTGTGCCCATTTCACCATAGCCTCACAAATGCAGGGTTTTAGCAACCTTCTAAATTTTTGCCAACCCAAAAGGTGAGAAGTGACATTTCAATTATCTGAATGCTGTTTTAATTTGCATTATTATTATTATTACTTATTATCACTGAGGTTGTGAACATTTTCATATGGCATAAGTCCTTTGTGTCTCCCCTGTGAATTACCTGTTCATTATGCTTTGACCATTCTCCATGTGGCTTATTCATTGCATTCTCCCTGATCTCCATAAACTCACGCTTTCAGTCCTTCAACATGTATTTATTGGACACCTACTGTGTGCCAGACGTTGAGCTAGCTCTAGGAATACAGTGGTGAATAAGCCAAGACTCAGCTTTCATGAAGCTGAAATATAAGTAGAGGAAACAGGTAATAGATAAATAAGTAAATAATGTAATTGCAGATCACAGTGAATACTATAAAGAAAACAATTACACTTCCTATAATGGAGCTCTTAAGATATTATGAATAATAAACCTCTGTCTGCCTTCTGTGTGTGACTTTATCCTGGTTTGCCCTTGCAGCTTTGCCTGAGGTATCTGTAGCCCCGCTGATATTGTTCAGTTTTTGCATGGCATATCTGTCATTCTTCTCCTTTATAGTTTCTAGGGTCTCTTCTTGCCTTGCAAAGACTTCCTCCTTCAATACTTAAAAACTATTCTCCTGTGCGTTCTTCCAATCTTTCGGTGATTTCTCTTTTTAAAATCTAAATCCTGGACTCAGATGGAATCTATTTTAAAATAAGGAATGAGCCAGACATTCTGCTTTATTTTTTCTGATGGCAGGGCCAGTTGTCACAATCAATGGCACCATGTGTTAAGCAGTGTGTCCATGTCCCCAGAGACAATGAAGCAAGGCCCACAGACGGGAAACGCCTTGCTCAGGGTCACGTAACAAATCAGTGGTGGTGGCGCTGGGCAGAAATTTAAGGTCTCAGGGGTGCTGATTTTCACGGCAATGATCCGCAACTGAGCTTGCTCTGATTTCATCCCCTGGTGCTCTTGAACAACCTTCCCTGACCCCCGCTAAGATGAACTGTCTGCACCATGGCACCTGCCCTTTCCAATAAACCCTCAACCTCTTGCTCACGGATAGGAGTGCAGTGGCCCATAGGAGGTCTGCTACTTATAAACAGGCAAATACCTGCTGATCTCTGCTAAGATACCTCGCACTAGGGGGAGAGGGCAGGCAGATTTGCCATTTAGGAACCAAAATAGGAAGCGTCCATTCCAAATGAAGAAATCTGGCATTGTTTTCATTCAGTTGCTGATGGAGCAGCTGCCAGCCTTCTGAGGGGGCTGCCTCACATTATGCCAAAGTGATATGGATGTGTTCTGTGGTTCCAGCTTCAACAGACCTAGAATCCAAAAGGTTGCAGCTTGCTTCATAGCTTCATATCGTATTTCATTTGGTGTTTCCTATGCAAGATTTCCCCATCTTCCTCCACATTTCCTGGGACTGTCCATGTTTTCACGCCCCCCTCCCCCCAACAAGAGACAGGTGCCCAGGAGGGTGTTTTGGAGAGGGGATTAATATGGGAGTTGAAGTTATTCAGGCTATTTGAAGTTATTTTTTTTAAAGATCATATTTTCCCTCAGTCACCAGGAGATTTTTGGGCAAAGTGTTCGAACAAAATAGGTGGATAATTGCCTCTATTATTTCACTTGGCTTTCTTTCCATGGTCAGATAGAGCCAAAGGCATTGGCACGTTCTTATTCTCCTACTATACATGGTGTGTACTTCGTTGCTTCTCTTCTAAACCCTGCAGGAAATTTACTACTTGTAAAAAGGTAAAATAACTTTTTAGTATCTCCTGTCCCCTACCTACAGGCAGGGTGGAGAGCCGGTTTCTGCCATGAGATTTAAGGTCCTTCTTTCCATGCCAAGGCTCTCACTAACTAGTGACTGACTAGTCACAACATCAGATAATCGCACGAGCAATACAGTGGAAAGAAACCTGAGTTCCAGCTCTAACTCTGGACATGCCTTGCTGTGTGACCTGGGGGCAAGTCGCTGACCCTCTCTGGGCCTCAGCTGGCTTCCAGTAAAATGAGAAGGTCCATCTGAGTGGGTTCCCTAACCAGGTTCCTTGTCAAAATCACCAGTGATATTTATCAGCATGCAGATTCCAGGCCCCAATTCAGACTCACTGAATCAGACTCTCTGAGAGTTATAGGAGCCACTGTATTTGTATTTCCACAAAATACCCAGTGATTCCATTGTGCAGTGAACCAGATGAGCTCAGGGTCACTTCCTCCTCTGACGTTAGAACGGTGCTTCCTTCGCTTCCCTGCCTCTCCACCCCCCCCCCAACACAAATGGAGCCCATTATCTCATCACGAGCCCTGAAAGCTTTAGCCATTCATTTATCAGATATGGGACAGTCACCTTTGAAGACAGACCCAGAAAGAAGGGGTTCACACATTCTTGATGGAGATGGGGATCAGGAGAGTAAAAAACAGCAGCAGCAGCAGAAAAATGGAGGACAGGATCTGCCTGAAGGCTAACGTAGCCTAAGACCCCACTGAGGAAGTAGAAGACATTGACATATCATAGGGACCACACTTGAGGCTCATGTACCCTGGGGTTATCTGTGCCTCAGCACGGGTGACATCATGCAAAGAGGTAGAGCCTCACTGGGCAATACACTTCCCTGGTGAGGTCTTATGGCTCCCGAGGTTGATACCAGCAAGTGCGGGTGTGAACACATCTCTGTCCGTCACTGGGACCATCAGACCTCAGTCCTCGGGCCAAAGCGTGACTTGAAACAAGAAACCTGTAAAAAGGACAGGGCCCTCTTCTCAAAACTGGGATCCTGGCCTCTTCTGGCAAGCGAGAGCCCCCATCTCCTGTCGGCTTTATCCCCCTACTCTGCTGACCTAGATCCTTGACTCTCTGGCTCTGTGCTTGAGTACACATACATTATTTATTATCCACTCGCCTGTTATTTACTAAGCACCTACTCTGACCCAAGGCTAGGTTAATTAGGCCAAATGGGAGCAAAACAGCCATGGCCCTGGCCCTTAGGAAGCCAACAGGCTAGCATGATAGTTTTCAACCTTATCAGAATAACACCCCTTTTCTATAATAAATCTTTTGTTGTTGTTGTAGTCCTTGACTATCCTGAAATGAAATTCATAGTACTGTAATCTGTATACACACATAAATTAAAAAAAAAAACATCCTACCACATCAAGAGGAAATTAAAGGGATCCATAATAAACTACCATGGATTTAAATATGTAAATGTTCACACAGGACTGCACTGAAAGACCAAGTGAATTAGGCTGAGGCTTGTGCCTCCATATAGAATCCCCGTAAATGCAACAGCTACAAATTCATAAAGGAGTATTGTATTGGTGACTCTAACCCAAAAAGCAGCATCACGATTATTGATGCAATTTTCTGAACTGGATAACAACTCTGGGCAAACCTCTGGGGGAATAAAAAAGTCAATTTTCCATCTCTTTACACAACAGTTTCATTAAAACTGCAGGGTGCTGGGAGGAACAATACCCTTTGTGCCTATGCGTAAAATGTTTATAGTATAAATCACGCGGGATGCTGGACTAGTCTTCCTTTTGCAAGATGGCCCTGGGCATCACAGGACATCAAGCATCCCCATTTCCAGGCCACGGAAGGACCTCACAAATTTTCCTAAAGTCCCCTAGAGGGCAGTATTGCCTCAGTTGCAAGTCACTGGTCTAGTCTTTCAGTTTCGGTGGAATTGAGGCTTTGTCTAGTTCTCCCTCCCTGGGCTACCATCCGCTTCTCTCCTGTCCCCCCAAGGAATGGAGTCCTGTCCTTGCTACTAGTGCCTTGCTGGGACTCATAAATCCTACACTCTTCTTAATCAGTTCAGCTAGCTAGGCTAGGGAGGATGGCTGCTTCTACCAAGGCCAATTGCTTGTCTAGACTGTCACCTGTTGTGGCCACTCTCTTTGGGCACCCCCACTGAACTCAGCTCCTGTAGCCATGTCTTCTACCCCATCCCTAGGTTGCCACTACTTGCAGATACCATCCCTTCCTCTCTGCACCCCAGCCCCCCACCTGTCCTCCATGCCAGCCCCAGACTGTTGATAAGCAGTAGCGGGGCCAAGGACAGCCAGGTTGGAACTCAGATCTCACCAGATCCCTGTGACTTTTTGCCTGCAGCTAGATTCCATTAGGATATTGAAAAAGGAAAGAATTCACTTTTGCAAATAGGAAGACAAAGAGTCAGCCACCCTTGGGGCTTTCTTCTACCATCCTTTAAACAGCTTTCTTGTCAGCATCATGCAAATAGCCCCAAAACCATTTGAGAAGCCAGCCCAGTTCTCCCACAGCAGAGCATTGTAGCCAAGAGTAGGTGCTCTAGAATCAGACAGCCCTGGGTTTAAATCCAGGGTCTCTCTCATACTACCGAGGGACTTTCAGAGTTCCACTCGGACTCCCTGAGCTGCAGCTTGCACATCTGGAAGATAAGTAATAATAATAACAGTACCTACCTCCACCGTGTCCTTCTAAAGATGAAATTAAATGAATGCCTTATAAGATGCTCAGTAGTGTGCCTGGTACATAGTAAGCCCCCAGAAAATGATAGTTATTGTTGCTATTCTGGGAATCACATGGTGTGCGATGAAAATGGCTTCTGCTAACTTGTCCTATGCTTCATGTTTCCACTTTATTTTCTAGACCAAATTAGAAGTATTTGTGAGGTTGACCAGAATGTATTTTTATTTTTGCTATTCCATCTCATTCCACAATAAATATCTGAGATGCAGTCATTGGGAAGCAGAATTAACCAGGAACTTTATTTATTTATTTTTTTTATTTATCTTTTAACGTTTATTCTTTTTTTTGAGAGACAGAGAGAGAGAGAGAGAGAGAGAATATGAGTGGGAGAGAAGCAGAGAGAAAGGGAGCAGAGGATCTGAACTGGGCTCCAGGCTTTGTGCTGAGAGCAGTCCTCCAGATGGGGGGCTCAAACTAATGAACCATGAGATCATGACCTGAGCTGAAGTCTGACGCTCAACTGACTGAGCCACCCAGGTGCCCCTATTTTTTTAAATTTTTTTTTATTTGAGAGAGAAAGGGAGAGGATCAGAGGGAGAGGGAGAGAGAATACCAAGCAGGCTCCATGCTCAGTACGAGCCCAAAACAATGCTCATTCCCACAACCCTGGGATTATGACCTGAGGCAAAATCGAGAGTTGGACACTCAACCAACTGAGCCACCCAGGCACTCCAAGAACTATATTTGAATTTGGTGCCTGTTTCCTTAGAAAATTCAAAAATTTTCTTAAAAGATGTCTGGTGAACCGGGCTGCATGTGTAATCACCTCAAGTAGTGTCCACACAATGCCAGAGCTTTTGGAGGAAAGGGGAAAAACACAATCAATCATCCAGGTGCCCAGAAGATCATTCAGCTCCTGTGCAGACACCATATTAAAAAGTCATCTTGGGGCATCTGGGTGGGTCAGTCGGTTGAGTGTCCAACTTCAGCTCTGGTCAGGTTCTGCTATTTGATAAAAACAAAAACAAAAACAAAAACAGTCACGCTTATTAGGGTGCCTGTTTAACTTTACAAGGACTTACAGACTGGTTCAGAGCCAAGTTTTGTGGTCAGGCAGATCGGGGTTTAAGTTTTGGCTCTGCCATTTTGTTAACTGTGTGACCCTGCTCAGGCTGCCTAACCTCTCTGAGCCAGTTTCCCCCTGTGGAAACTGAAGGTAATAACAGTACCTTCCCTGAAGGATTGTTGTGAGGATGAAAAAAGATATGTAAGGCAAAGCACATAGCATAGAACCTATCACATAGTTAATGTGCCCTAAAAATGTAGCTTACTATAATTTTTAAAAGAGATCATGTTTTGACTGCTACAGCTTTGTAGTATATCATGAAATCTGGACTTGTGATAGCTTCAGCTTTGTTCTACTTGCTCAAGATTGCTTTGGATATTCAAGGTATTTTGTGGTTCCATACCCATTTTGCTATGGTTTATTCTAGTTCTGTGAAAAATGGTGTTGGTATTTTGATGGGGATTGCACTGAATCTGTAGCTTGCTTCAAGTAATATGGACATTTTAACAGTATTTGTTCTCTCAATCCATGAGCATGGAATATCTTTCTATTAGTTTGTGTTTTCTTCAATTTGTTTCATCAGTATTTTATAGTTTTCAGAGTACAGGTCTTTCACCTCCTTGGTTAAGTTTATTCTTAGGTATTTTTGGTCCAATAGTAAATGGAATTATTTTCTAAATTTCTCTTTCTGTTACTTCATTATTAGTGTTTAGAAATGCTACCCATTGCTGGGTATTAATTTTGTATCCTGCAACTTTACTGAATTTATTTCTTACTTCTAGTAGTTTTTTGGTGGACTCTTTAGGTTTTTCTATGTATAGTATCATGTCATCTGCAAATAGTAATGGTTTAATTTCTTCCTTACTCACATGGATGCTTTTTATTTCTTTTTCTTGCCTGATTGCTTTGGCTAGGACTTCCAGTACTATGCTGAATAAAAGTGGTGAGAGTGACCAACCTTGCCTTGCTCCTGATCTTAGAGGAGAAGCTCTGTTTTTCTGCCATTGATTATTATGTTAGCTGTGGGTTTTTTTTTTCATATATGGCTTATATTAAGGAATGAATAAAAACCATGGGAATAAAAGGCACAACATACAGAATATAGTCAATATAGTCAATGATATTATAATAGCGTTGTATGGTGGCTGACGGTAGCCACAGTTGTGGTGAGCACAGCATAACGTAGAGATATTGAATCACTATGTTGTACACCTGAAACTAATGTAACATTGTGTGTCAACTATTCTCATATTTTAAAAAAGATTTTTTAGAAATAGAAGAGAGAAAATGACCATTACTACCATTGGTCAAAGACATCTAGAAACTGAAAGAAAATTCTAATCTCTTCCATAACAATGAGGGCAGGTTCTCTCCCACTTCTTGGAGCACCAGCATTCTTAAAGAAGAGCCAGTCAGGCCTGGTAAGATGTTGAGGGAAAGAAAATATTCCTACAACAGCTCCTTCTCCCGCTCAGGTTAATCTGGCTTTTATGTTCCCACCTACTTGCCCAGAAGGGGCTCCTGAGACCCCTCTCTGGGAGCTCTTGGTCATCCAATTTCATTATTCCTCCCTTACTACCTGCCCTTGCAATTAGGCGTCCTACATCTTTTTCCCTGAGGTATTTAACCACATAAAAAAAGGACAGAAAAAGCATAATATGACCTTTTAAAAAAGAATGACCAGTACACAAAAGCCCAACAGTGCCTCTTAGAAAATGCATGTACATAAAACCCCACCAAAAAGCTCTGACTCATGCTTAGAAGATGCAACATGCACACCTGAATAGATTTTTCTAATTTAACTGGGAAAAACAAAACAAAACAAAACAAAACAAAAAAAACTTCTCTCTGAATTTCCATCCCAGTATGTATAGTTTTCACCCCAAAGGAAACACTTTGGGTTATCATGAGAAATCATTATGCCAGTTCCAACAGAACGTAGACGATAGAATTCGCTTCTGAAAATGCTACCATGTATAATTTGTTGTTTCCTGGTTATTAATATGATACATTTTGCCTCTGAATCAAAAGTTTTTACATATGCCAAGAAAAAATCGTGAGTTACAGGAAATCTAACATGCTTAATTAGTGAGGAGTTTAACTTAATCCAGTGGTTTTGCAATAACCCAGACCAAGTCATTCTCACTCTCCTCATTTAATAGGAAGTAAGTGGTCAGAAATGGCCTTTAGCAATCTTTTTAGAGAAAGGGCACATGATGCACACAAATAAGGCTGCTTCTCCTGAAGTATAAATGACAGGCTGAAGTCACTGTAATGATCAAAGGTGCTTATTGCATGTAAGTTCCTTTTAGGTATATTACCCGTTGCTTTCTACTTTCTGTAATTACCGTTCCTTACAGTCAAAGAATGCTGTTTTTCCTTCCTTTTACCAACCAGCACGCTTGGAAAAAAGTCATTCGTGGCCCCTCAAGTTTGCCCTATAAGTGCATTTTAAAAGGCAAAGCCTCTTAGTCCAGCCAAATGAAACAGATTGGAAAAGTTCACCATAGAAATGGAAGGCCTATTATGTGTAATAACAAAGCTCTTTGCAGCCTGATCTTAAGCACTAGGCCATAATTTCAGAATGAAAGAACCTGTAAAGGCTTCAGAAGATAGCAATGAAGACGATTAAGGGACTGGGAAAGAAGATCTAGGGGGAAAGGTTAAAGGTATTAGGATTATAAGGACAATTTAGCCTCAAGAGAAAAAAAAAAAAAAAACGAAGGAAGCCGACCAGCTGTTCTTCCTCGCTATTGATGGCACAGAATAAATGAATGGCAGAAGGAGGCACTTACGTGAGATGTAAGAAAGAACTTGGTCACAATGAGTCTCCTTAACTCATGGACTGAGGTCCATTCATTTTTCACTCCTGAAACATGGGTAGAGCCCCAACTACATGCTGGATTATGTGCTAGGCGCTGGAGAAGTTCACAGTCTCATGAGAGAGACATGCCAAATCGATTGTTACAACACAGTGGGATGTGTTCTGTAATAGAAAGAATTTGGAATGCTTTGGATTTTTAAAAAGGCGATAGGGTGGGGGCACCTGGGTGATCCAGTCAGTTAGGCAACGAGCTCTTGATTTCAACTCAGCTCATGATCTCGAGGTTTGTGAGTTTGAGCCCTGCGTCTGGATCTGCGCTGCCGGTGCAGAGCCTGCTTGGATTTTCTGTTTCCCTCTCTCTCTCTGCTCCTCTCTCGCCCCTCTCAAAAAATAAATAAATAAATAAATAAAACTTTTTAAAAAGGCGATAGGGGTGCATGTAGCATAATAGTATATATTGCCCCCAGAGGGGTCTGAGGGAGCACCCAGGCATGAAGTACATTGATATTTCTGGAGCACAAACATGTGAACATTCACACGGGGTGTGATAAATAAGGACTATAAAGAGCCACATCCCAGTTCAAGTTTTGCTGCCAGATGAGTTTCCCATAAACTTACAAAAGGCTCTCAGTTTTTGGAGCTTTTTTGGTTTTGGAATGATAAATATGGGACTGGTTCAGCAGTGGGACTTGGGAATGACAGTGAACTTATGGCCGCGGACAGAGCAAGTGTCTCCAATGTGCCCCAACTTCTCTATTGCCTCGGTCCTGTGGACACATTTTGAGGATGATGGCTGTGTGTGTGTGTGTGTGTGCACGTGCACGTGCATGTGTGTATTTGTAACAGAGGGAACTCCCTCATTGCTCCTCACCTTAAGCCCACATTCAAGACCTGTATATAAAGTGGCCCCTGGCAATGCATCTTCAAAGAATGAACCAAATAGTCAAGAAATTGTTCTCGTAATCATTATAATGATTTCGAATATTTGGCTCTATAACTCCTATGAACAGGCCCGCAGATTCTCAGAATAAACATCCTCATGTGGGGTTTGCAGAGTGTGGTAGAATCACTGTGGAGGGCGGATCATGTCTGCGGCCCTCCCGTTTAAGGTGTGTTCTGTGAAGAGCAGGGGCAGGGTGACTGGCCGCCCTCTTTGCCCTCTCACATCTATTCCAGGGGATGGCAGAGCTCAGCAAGGGATAAAGAAAGCCGAAAAGACTATAGGAAGGGGCTCCTGAGGGCCTGGTTATCTGGAGTGAGGAATCCTCAATTACCTTCTACCAAGCAAGCAGCTTCATTTAGGGGCTAACCTTGAGGAGCAACACACAGTGAGGTCTGCCATACCCTCAGAAGTTGTTTGCTTCCTGAAGAAAAGGGGCCAAGTCCTTGAACTCACCCTTCTTCTGTCCCCAGTCCGAAAAAGGACACCCCCTCCAGGGCCCATTTTCGGCTGCCACCTACCTGCAACCACCACCTCCACTTAAAGCTCAAAGAAACGAAGGCCCTCTTTTTGTCTTTAGACCCCCGCAAAAGCATGTCCTCCACCCTGGTCCTCATCTCTGCCCTCCGGGAATCCCAGCCCACGTCATTTCAGAATGAGCTCAGCCCTACAACCACTCCCTAGGAGGCCTGGCTTCCCAGCCTTGGTGATTCCAAAGCACACAACTGTTGCGACACACAGGGCCCAGCCTAGGCAAAACTGAGCCTGCACGCAGCCTTCAGTCGACTAATTTCCTGCACCCCCAGGCCCCACGCCTGCTCACCAGGCCTTCTGCTTCCCTGGGGAGTCAACTCCCTATAACCCTTCCTTCTCCTCTCCCTGACAGGAAAGACTCTAATAAAGGAATTTACCCTCAGATATAAAGAATAACCCTGCCTTGCCCACGTGCCCCCACAATTGGACTCATAGGAATCAGGCACTGATGGTGGGATTTGTGACAGACCTCCCAGGCAAGAGGGAGAAATATGGGAGCAGGGGGAAGAGCAGCCATCAGATTATGATGTGGGGCCACCAAGTTCTCACCTTCCTTATGGAAGATGTCCTATGGCAATGCTCCTCAGAGGAATGGACTCTGCTGTCTGAACTCCTCATGCAGTCAGAGGAGAATATCTGGGATTGGGATTAACCTGGGAAGTCTAAGATGTAGTTTTTTGTTTGTCTAATTTAGTTTAGTTATTATTTATTTTGAAAGAGAGACAGAGAGAGAATGAGCAGGGTAGGGCAGAGAGAGAGAAGGAGAGAGAGAATCCAAAGCAGACTCCACGCTTCCACGCAGAGCCCAATGCAGGGATCAATCTCAGATCATGACCTGAGCTGAAATCAAGAGTTGGAAGCTTAACTGACTGAGCCACTCAGGTGCCACCCTGAAATGTAGTTCTGCCAAAGGTTGAAGGTGCTGGAGGGAGGGGGTTGGGAAAGGAAGGGGAGATTTTGACAAAAGAGACATGTTGGTAAAAAGAGGGAAAAGAGAAGTGCGGGAAGAAGCAGTGCAGGAAGAGAAGTCTGGAAGCAGTGGAGGGTGAGCCAGAAGACTAGTGAAAATGGATTGAAGGAAACAGTTAATATTGAGTGCTTATTTTGTACCAGACACTATACCTGTGTTGTCTCATGCCATCCTCACAACCCTGAGGAGATGACATCTACTATTAGATCCATTTTACAGTAGAGGAAACAGAGGCTTACTAAGATTAAGTAACTTATAGCAAGTCACACAATTAGCGAATGGTCGCACAAGATTCAAACATTTGTCGGTCTGACTCCAGAGCCTTCAGCTATCACCACCTCTTGACAGAAAAGGGAGACCAAATTTAAAAGCCCTGGAAATAGCCTCTGAAGATAAGTAAGGACTAGGACACTCATTGCTTCATTCAACATATAAGCCCTGAATCCCTCCTTTATGCCTCAGAGAGTCAGCCATGAATAAATCAGTCCTTCTTCTCAAGGAGTTCACACTCTAGTGGGCACAAATCCAAAACATGACTCCCATACAATGGAATACATTATAATAGGGGCAGATCAGGGAAGGCTAGAGGGGCACCTGAGTGGCATTGAGAAAGCATCACAGAAAAACATTTGAGACAGACCTGGAAGGACAAGTGAAAATCGGCAATCAGGAAGCAGACAAGGAAACAAGCATATTCCATGCAAAGGGAATAGCATATGTTAAGGAACAAAACACGGCAGTTTGAGGAGGAGCCAAAATGGTGGGTATTGGTGTGAGATTATACTGGAGGAGAAGTCAGAAGGGGTGAGGTATTCCTGAGTGACGCTTCTGAGCAGAGAGAGATGACATTCAAAAGTTATAATAACCAGTGTGACATGGGTATTAAACACTTAAAAGGGACCCAGGACCATCAACAGTAAGTAAGGCCACATTGGAGCCTCCGTGGAAGGGATTCCTTGTTTTTCGAATAGCTTTGGCCACCAGTGTGAATATAGCCAGATAATTAGTACATTTGCTAGTACTAAGGGCTTTCATGCTGCTTGAACATTTAGCCTTACAGTCGAAGTTCTATTTGGCATGTATATAAGATATGTGTACAGCGGCACATAATGCTATTTTACAGAAGCAGTTTTGTAAATTGCACCCATATCTGTAGGTAAGAGGATCTTTACTACCCTGCCAAAACTTGGCGATCTATTCCACAGATGGTTGGGAAGGAAGAGTATAGTATCTGTATAGCTCCCCTTACGCACGTAGGCCACTGCCACATCCATAATATGTCCCTAACCAATGCTGAATTGCTGTGATGAAGTCTGTTGAATTGAATGTCTTCCCTCTGAAATTTGATCCCTGTCGATTTCTTTAAAACATTTTATCTAATAATTCTAATTAACTCACCTCTTCCCCTTAGTCCATTTGTTGCTTTTGCTAATAATGTCAGATATCCTCAGGTTAGAGAAGGAGCATTTTTAAATTATCTTTGGGCTCCATAGAGCTTCCTCTTGGTTAATTATCTTCTGATTCTCCCTGACTCATCCGTGGTCATCTCACACAATAGTCTTAATACTAGCATGGACTTTATTGTCTGACCTGTTGTTTTTCTGAGCCTGCCAAGTAAGAGAATCAGTAATGCAGACTAGCTACACAATGAGGTTATATTAATCATTTATTTGTAAGTAAAACAGGTCACCTTTCACATCAGCTCTCCTAACAGGTCAATTTTTAACACATTTAACATGAAACAGCCCAAAGAAATCAGTTCCATCTAGGTAAAGGCCCGTAAGCAAATCGTTTTTAGGAAATTATGAAGAAGAAAAATGATTTTTGTTTTCCACCACAGTTTAATCCTAACCAAAATCAGTGGGACCAGGGTCATCTCTCTACCTGCCATAGGGTGGGAGGGCAAATTCAACATTGTGTTTGTAGAAAGCGAGAGCCCTGGGTTGAGGCTTTGGAGCCATATCAGCCTGTTTAAAATTTCAGTTTTACCATTTGCTGCTTACTGCGGGCCTTAGGCAACTTTTTTTTTTTACTTCATTGAGTCTAGATAAGTTAGGGAAAAAATACCTACCTTGCAGGGTTGTTGTGAGGATTAAAAGTAAGGAATGGACTCTATTAGATACCAAAGGTGTGTCAGTATACAGAACTGCATAAAACTCTGATGTGTTTGTACAACTTTATAAACTATTTATGAATTATGGGAATTTAACATGGATGTTGTAGACTTCATAGAAAGACTGAAGTATGCAGTAAAGAACTGTAGTTATGTAAAATAATCTGCCCTCCCCCCATGGATTTCCATTTCCTAATTTCTTGAACTTGTGAATATGTTAACATTACATGGCAAAAGGTACCTACCTGTGGATGGAATAAGGATTACTAGGCCTTAAATATAGGGAGATTATTCTAGATCACCCAGGTGGACCCAGTGTAATCACTTTGGCCTTTCAAAGTGGAAGAAGAAGGCAATGGGTCAGTGAGAGAGATTTGACTATGAAAGAGAAAGCAGAAGAGACTCAAGCATGAAGGGGACTCAACCACTATTGCCAGCTTTGAGGAGAAGAAAGGGGGCGACGAGCCAAGGCATTGAGGCAGCCTCTAGAGGCTGGGATCTACCCACAGCTGACATCAAAGAGACAGATTTCAGTCCCATAATCAAGGGAACCAAAGGCTACTGACAACCGGAATGGGTGGGAAACACGTTATCACCTGGAAAGAAACACAGCACTGGTGACACCTCGATTTTAGCCCAGTGAGACCTGTGTTGATCTTCTGATCTATAGAACTGTAAGGGAATACATTGGTGTCATTTTCAGCACCATGCACAAAAAAGGCATGGAATGCAGAATGTGCTTAGCATGCTGCCTGGCAGCAAGCAGACACTCATTAAGTGGAAGTTACTGTTATTGCAACTCTGAGTTTATTGTGAAGCAGAAAGAATCCCAGACCATGAGTCAGGAGCCTGGCTTCACGTTCTTAGCTGTACCACTAATGAGGCAAAGACATTGCTCCCTCTCTGGACCTCAGATGCTTTGTGAAATGAGGAGTTTGCTGAGGGATGGCTAATGGGTCACGTGGGCTACACCACCCACCTCCTCAGTGTCCATGACAGGCATCAATAATCAATCACAACATTCTTTTCTGAGGAGCAAACATATAGACTTAGAATCATTCTTTTTTTTAATGTTCATTTATATTTGAGAGAGTGTGAGCAGGGGAGGGGCAGAGAGAGAGGGATGCACAGAATCTGAGCTGTCAGTGCAGAGCCCAACGCAGGGCTCAAACTCATGGACTGCAAGATCATGACCTGAGCTGAGGTCGAAAACTTAACAATTAGGCCACCCAGGCACCCCTAGGCTTAGAATCATTCTTAATGCCGGGCCCCAAATAGCCTCTACTGCTCAACTAAAGTTGGCAGATGAATGAAGCTTATTTGCCTTCCCTGAATTAAATGGCCTCAGATGTACATTTTGGCACAAACATGCTAAGGTTGTGGAGAAGAAGTGCTCCCTGACCCTGCTTGCAAGCCCCCTATGAGGCGAAGTGAGGGGTTCCAGGTTTAGAGAGTGACCTCCTACCTAACGAGATGGAGACAAATAATCTGCTGCTGTAATGCAATAAGAGCAACCTGCCTTTATGTCTTTCTTCTGTCATGTCCTAGCTCTGTGACCTTGGGCCAGTCATTTAACCTGTCTGAACCTCAGTTTCCTCACTTGTAAAAATGGACCTCGGATGGTTGTGTGAGATGTTAATAGTAGGGGAAACTGGGTGAATGTGTACGACTTCTGTACTATCTGCTCCTGTTCCATAAATATAAAATGCAAAAATTTTAAAAAGGTTCTATTTTACAAGCAGGCAGCAGGGCAACTACCTTGAAGGGCTGCGAAGATCTAATGAGATAAGGTATGGGGAAACATGTCGTTTGGTGCTTTTCTTTTTCCCCTCCAAGGCATCTCCCTTTACCTACACCTTTGAAGTTGTCGAACACTTGAAAAATCAGGAGGTGTCCTTTCTGGACTGTGAGGCCAGTAGGTTCACCTGCCTGACAACATTGCAGTTCAGAGCCTCCCTGCCAAGCTGAAACCCTGCAGGCAAGAACGTTGGGTTTACACAGTCCTAGGGGCCAATGAACCTGTCACACATTCCCACAAAGCAAAATGGCCCGCCTATCTTTGTTGGACTCTGTGTACGGGGTGGGGTGGCAGGGGCATGTGCCGGGGAAGGTGAAATAAGAGAGCTGGGTAAGAACTGTGTAGACTCTAAATAAGACATACAGATCTGATATATCCAAATAAGTTAGTAAATTGGGGGGCAAACCGGAGGAGTGTATACTCGGCCATTAGGGCCCATGTTGGACCCAGGCCTATTTTAGTCTTTAAAAAAATTTTTTTAAGTTTATTTATTTTGAAAGAGACAGAGACGGCACAAATACAGGAGGGGTAGAAAGAGAGGGAGGGAGAGAGAATCCCAAGCAGGCTCTGCACTGTCAGCACAGAGCCTGAGGCGGGGCTTGAACTCACGGACCATGAGATCATGACCTTAGCCAAAGCCAAGAGTCAGACGCTTAACTAACTGAACCACCCAGGCACCCCAGGCCCATTTTCTTCTATATCCACCCCTTCCTTTTCTCCTTCCTTGCTCTACATTGCAACAGGAGGGGGACAGAGATGGGGTGGGGGGCATGAGTTGACCCTTGCAGGCTATTTCCCAAGTTCTGGTGGGTTTGGTCAATTGAAGGCACTGGCAGGACATTGGGAAGCAGGAGAAAGAGGGAATCCAGTGTATTTCTTCCCCTCCTTCTCTGCTTCATGAGATGTCCCCTGCAGTGACTACATCTCCCTTGTGGCTCCAGCACTGCCGACGGGGTTTACTGGGGCTCCGGTTTCCACCAGGTGACCCAGCCCTTAGGTTCCAGCCTCTGAGCTCCCTGCCATGGCTCATCTCTGGATTGCCTCATTGTCCTCTGCTTGGCATCGAAGCTCGCTCCTCAGCTGTGCAACCAGCTCCCCACACTGAATTGCTTCTCCCTTAAACACTCACTGGTTGTCCTGGTTGGACCAGACCGATCAATCCCTTCACTAACTGACAGCAAGGATTCCTTCTTTCCACCAGCCAGTTTTCCCTGTGGAATGCAAAGTCCCAAGAGACCTTTCTGGAAAATCTGGGTGGGAGACGAGAGAAGTGGAAGAAGTCTAGGGAATTAGAAATGGAGGTTTGGGGCACCTGGGTGGCTCAGTCGGTGAAGCATCCAATTTCAGCTCAGGTCATGATCTTGCAGTTCATGGGTTCGAGCCCTGCGTTGGGCTCTGGGCTGACAGCTCAGAACCTGGAGCCTGCTTTGGATTCTGTGTCTCCCTCTCTCCCTGCCTCTCCCCTCTCAAAAAAATAAATAAAATATTTTTTTAATTAAAAAAAAAGAAATGGAGGTCATTCTTGGGAGAGCCAAGGCTCCTAAGAAGTCTCTGAAACGAGCAGGAAGCAAGAACAGAAAAGCAGCAGAACTAGTTTTGTCACTTCTGGTGTTTGCCCTGTCCCCGCCTATGGGTGCTGTAGGAGTCTTCTGTTTTGGCAGAGAGCAAGTCAAAGCCTAGAAAGAGTGGAGAGAGATAAGGGCCCCTGAGTTGGCCCCAGGAACATGGGAAGAAAAGGAGAAAAGCTCTAGGCTGTGGCAGGCCTGCCTGTACGTGGAGGCTGCATCCTAATCAGATGGAGGAGTCTAAGCCCAGAGGTCCTGCTGATCCCATGAAGCCAATGGGCCATGATCGAACTGTCCCAGGGAAAGAATTTACTTGAGGCAGAGTGGCAACGACTTCACTAGCAACAGAAATCATGCAGGACTCTCCCAAGGACAGGAATCTCTTCATTTAATTGGCTTACATTTTTTTAACTTTATAGTTTATTGTCAGGTTGGTTGCCATATAACACCCAGTGCTCTTCCCCACAAGTGACCTCCACCATGACCATCACCCCCCCTTCCCTTTTCCCCCTCCCTCTTCCGCCCTCAGTTTGTTTTCAGTGTTCAAGAGTCTCTCGTGCTTTGTCTCCCTCCCCCCGCTCTCCCTCTTTTTCCTCCTTCCCCTCCCCATGGTCCTCTGTTAGGTTTCTCCTGTTAGACCTATGAGTGCAAACATATGGTATCTGTCCTTCTCCGCCTGACTTATTTCGCATAGCAGGACACCCTCGAGGTCCATCCACTTTGCTACGAATGGCCAGATTTCATTCTTTCTCATGGCCATGTAGTATTCCATTGTAT
>CM053579.1:33593321-33756285 GCA_028646485.1 Cryptoprocta ferox
GAGGTTGTTTCCTGCTTTCTCCTCTAGAGTTTTGATGGTTTCCTGTCTCACGTTCAGGTCCTTCATCCATTTTGAGTTTCTTTTTGTGTATGGTGTAAGAGAGTGGTCTAGTTTCATTCTCTGTTTGTTGCCGTCCAGTTCTCCCAGGACCACCTATTAAAGAGGCTATCTTTTTGCCATTGGATACTCTTTCCTCCTTTGTCAAAGATTAATTGGCCATACATTTGTGGGTCCAGTTCTGGGCTCTCTAATCTATTCCACTGGTCTATGTGTCTGTTTTTGTGCCAGTACCATACTGTCTTGGTGATGACAGCTTTGTAGTAGAGTCTAAACTCTGGGATTGTGATGCCTCCCGTTTTGGTTTTCTTCTTCAGTATTACTTTGGCTATTCAGGGTTTTTTGTGGTTCCATACAAATTTTAGGATAGTTTGTTCTAGCTTTGAGAAGAATGCTGGTGCAATTTTAATTGGGCTTACAAACTGTGTTTGGGGCTGTATAGACCCAGCCACAGTGCTGGAGTCTCATTCATCAGCCACTAATTGACTGTGTGACCTTGTAAAACAGGGAGAAGGCAGTCTGGCCCCCTGGTTACCTAAAAGGACACATTGTGAGTACCCAATATGCATCAAACTGTAATTCTAGCTCAGAGGAGGTACAAGAGCAGATGCCTGAGAAATGCTTTCTAGTGGGGGCTGAGAAAGAAATGATTGTTAGTGTGATTATCAATGACAATGACAATATTGTCATCATATATGAAAATAGCCCTAATTTTTTTCAAATGCATTATGAAGAATGTAGAGGTAAATGACATAATGCCTGGGATCTTCTCCACACAAAATTAAGGCAAAGCATTAAAAAAAAAGAGAAAGAGAAAGAGAAAGGAAGATAAATAAAGCTAACGTGGAAAATCTTGATAGCTAGTGAATCTGGATAATGGGTTCATAGGAGTTCATTATACTAGTCTAATTTTGTGTGTGTGCAAAATTTTTTATAAGAAATTTTTTAAACCATACTTTCAAAGTCAGACTTGGGTGCAATCCCATTCATTCAGCAACAAATATGTATGGAGTAATACTGGATGCCAGACCCTGTATTTTGACTCCGCGCTGGTGGGCACAAGGGGGCCCAAAATAGACCAGCTCAGGATTTTTAAATGCAGGAAAGGCATGTAGATATTCAGTGGCCAGAAGAAAATGAGAAATGTCCCCTTTGCCTGTCTATGCTCTTTCTAATCCATCTACACTCATGCTAAAGCAGCTTTCCACTTGAGAGGCCAGAGTGCTCTTTAATGAAATCTCCCATGACCTCTGGAAGCAGGAGCCACCCCAGCCTAGAAGGACACTGGAGCTCTCTTTTTTGCCACCTCTGCTGCTGTAGCCAGTGCCTGGGCAAGTAGGAAGCCCTCTGCAGAGAGAACCACTGCAGTCTGGTGGGGGCTACATTTCCAGGGCACGGAGCAACTCTCCTAATCCTCATTCCAAGGGGATTCCAGAGCCTCCATTGGACACTCTGGAGTCACATGCAAATTGCCCTCTCCCTTCCTCACCTGTCTCTCTCCCTCAAACTTGCACAGGATTGTGTAATTCAAATCAGGTAGGAGGGCACCTGGCTGGCTCAGTCAGTTGAGCAGCTGACTTTGGTTCAGGTCATGATCTTATGGTTCATGGGTTCAAGCCCCACATCAGGCTCACTGCTGTCAGCGCAGAGCATGCTTTGGATCCTCTGTCCCCCTCTCCTTGCCCCTCCCCCACTTCTACTCTCTCAAAAATAAACGTTTAAAAATAAATAAATAGGGACGCCTGGGTGGCTCAGTCAGTTAAGAGTCTGAATTCGGCTCAGGGTCATGATCTCGCTGTTGGTGAGTTCTAGCCCCATGTCAGGTTTGGTGCTGACAGCTCAGAGCCTGAAGCCTGCTTTGGATTCTGTGCTTCCCTCTCTCTCTGCCCCTCCCCTGCTCACACTCTGTCTCTCTCTCTCTCTCTCTCTCTCTCTCTCTCTCAAAAATAAAATGTTAAAAAAATGTTAAATTAACAAAATAAAATAAAATAAAATAAAATAAGGTGGGAAATGAAGCCTCTCCAAAGTTAGACTTGAGTTTCAATCCTGGTTCCATCAACTTACTATCAGTGTGACCCTGAGTAAGTCACTCCATGCTCTGAGCTTCCATTCTCTCTTCTGTAAAATCATGACAACATGACAACTCTTTTACAAGGTGGTGTGAAAGTTACTGGGGAAATTCGTACACAGTGCCAGATACAAGGTAAGCCCTCCTAAACGTGTGGGCTGCTATGGCTGAGGGAGAGGTGTGGAAAATGTCCAGACTCTGCTCTGGTGAAGCAGGGAGACAGCAGTTAAAGTCTGAGTCAGCCTAATGATCTGGCTGCAGAGCTCCTCTTTAATGTGGGACCTGAAGCAAAAGATCCACTGCATCTTCCTATTAAGCTAGGGGTAGCACAGAGGCTTCTGGATGAGGTGGAGACCCTCTGGCCTGGGGCCACCATGGGATTATAGAAGAGATCCAAGAAGGAAACCCAGATATGAGCGCACACCAAAGGTTTCAGGCTGATTCCCACAAGGTACCCCTGAAACAACCTACATAACATTCCCTGCCTTTCAGGTCAAATGCTTTGCCTAGATCCCAACAGTTATCTAGAAGTTGTCCTTGGATTGAGCAGGATCTTTGGCCCTGTGCTATTCTAGATCCGGAAGCCCCAGCCATGAGGTCAGGATCTGGGAGCATGAGCCTGGGATAGCACGTGGCAGGCCAGCTCCAGCTGAATGAGCCACACACAGCCCCGCATATGCACACTGGACAAATAGAAGGATTGTCTGCTCTCCTTGAAGGCCAAGAAAAATGTCACAGAGGCAGAATTGTGGTACAGTTTTGCAGATTCCATTTTGCAAGTGAAGGAACAAAGGCTTGGAGAGCTTAGGTGGCTCATCCGCCATGGTCCACCAAGGGCACCAGACCTTGCAAGGGGCTGCAAGGCCTCCTCATCCTCCAACTAACATTCTTGCCCTTGGCTTTGCTGCTGTGTTTGAGTGTATCTTAGTGGCAAGCAGCTCTCAGGCCAGTGTAGGCAAGGGGGAGGATGAGGAGAGAGAAAGGTGAGATTCCTGGAAGAAGAATTCCCCTTCTCAAGGGAGTGTGACTTGGCCACATTGAAGGCTTTATTTAATTCATGAGTGAGGAGACCAGTAAGACATCACAAGTGGTGTGAGGGAGAATTTGAAATAACAGACATTTGTGCTCAGTTAAGTGGTGCTAAAATGAATTTACGAATGATGTAAGACAGAAAAAAAATGGGTCACTATTCACAGGAATAATCAATTCTATTCCACCAGACACTGGGCCTATGCAATCCCCAGAGCTTCCAGAATTACATTGAGAGGATATCCAGTAATTTCTCTCTCCAAAATTACATTGAGAGGAGGATATCCAGACATTTCTTTTGCTCCTTTCAAAATCTTCTACAATGTTCTGGAAACTGCAGAGATGTTGGCAGTTCCTGACCTACCCATTGCTTGTAATGAGGCAGAGGAATCTTTAGAAGCATGGATGGCGGAAAGGTAATGGAAAGAGCGTGGACTTTGGGAGTAAGTGAGTGAGGGGCTCAAAGCCTGGTTTCTGCTCTTCTTAATGGTGTGGCCTTGGGCAGGTTACTTTATCTCACTGTACTTTGACCTCCTCACCTGTAAAATGGAAATAAGGAATGGTAGTATCTGTGTTATATAATTGCTATGGGGATCAAGGATGAAGATAAAGCACCTGGTACGTAGTCATTGGTCATTATTCATAATAGCCAACACTGAATAGGTACCTGCTCTATGTCCAGCAGTGTGATAAGCAATTTACATGACATTACCTATTTATTCCCTATGAGCTAAGTACTGTTATGAGCCCCTTTTATAGGAGAGGAAAGTGCAACATCTGGGTGGCTCAGTGATTTAAGTGTCTGACTCTTGATTTCAGCTCAGGTCATCATCTCACAGTTTGTGAGTTTGAGCCCTGCATCAGGCTCTGCGCTGACAGTGTGGAGCCTGCTTGGCATTCTCTCTCTCTCTCTCTCTCTCTCTCTCTCTCTCTGTCTCCCCTTTCCTCTCCATTCATGCTGTCTCTGTATCTCTCAAAATAAATAAATAAACTTAAATAAAAATAAATTTATAGGAGAGGAAATTAAGGCCCAAGGCAGTTCACTGGCCCAAGATGATCCAGCTTATTACTGATCCTCTCTGTACTTGATCCCAGGCAGTGGACTGACAACTAAAGGTCTCAAGTTCTCTACTGCCTCCCTGTTTTCCTGGGAGATGTGGTCTCTGGTGGGAGGCAGGCTCAGGGTAGAAGGGCAATGTACAAATTGTGCAAATGTGGTCTTATTCCAGGAAGCAAGTTCCCTGCAAGCACATGCCCCTGTCAAGCAGTTTCAGAGGGGAGGCCAAGGTCAGGCCCTTCCATGTGTTATATGTCTCCAGCCTTATGCATACAAATCCACCCACAGCCCCCCACCCTTGCTCACCCAATCACACTCATGGATATGCATACCATCAAACAGTTTGATTGACGCCTCCTCAGTGCTTCCCAGCTCCTTTAATTGTATGGAATACATAGAAACATATATTTTTTAGGCCCAGAGACCCTTGCTGCCCCAGGCCCCTCCCAGTCCCTCTGAGGGTTAAAACAATCAATAACTTAGTACATTAACTGAGTCATTTTGCTGGAAGCCACAGCTACCTAGGCATAATAATCTAACTATATAAATTTCCAGTCAACCACAGACTTAAAAATTGGTGGAAAATTGAGCACTTAAATCTTTTACTACATTTTGGGCTTTGGAACCCATTTTCCTTCCACTTACATTCAAAGCTGTTAGATGAATAATTGCCTGTTATTTAATGTGACGCAGTACATTTTAGACATGTTCTTTTAAATGTCTAATCAATATGAATTCATTTGTCATTCTTTCCTACAAGCACAGATCATAATAAACTCATCTGTGATTCATGAGAATGGTAAAAAAAAAAAATAGCCCATGGGAATTTTATATTAATTCAGTATTACTGGTCTTTCTAAGTGAAACATTATCCATTTGCTCTTCCAAACAAAGAGTTCATTGATAATTATTCATCAGAGGAGAAGCATAATATTTTTCATACTTCTTTTCAGTCTGTGACAAAATCACGGGTAAAAACCAGCCATGTCTGCATGATGCCAAAAGATCGCAAGGGATAAAAAGGAGGAGGTGATATTGTTCAATGACTAGGCTGTCTGGTGTGTGCAGTACTTGCCAACATCTGTTTGGCGAGAGAGGACTGACAGTATATGCTTTTCATCCACATATGTTGGCTTTGTGTATATCGATGGTGTCTCACTGAACAACTTGGATGCCTCCTTTATGAGAGGATATATGGAAGCAACGAGAAGTTGAAAATGGAAGGCGGAGACAAAGGGAAAATTGTGGCAGGAGACATTCCTAAGATGGTTTTGCCACTGCCATGGAGTTGTAGCCTGAGCAAAGGAATTTGCAAATTTTCTACATTAAAGCAATCTGGGAAGGCTGAAACCGTGGTGCAGAAGATTACAGTTACCGTTTTCCAAAAGAGGGAAGAGAAATCATTAATGCTACACCACTTATCAAAAAACTAGTCTAAGCCAGTGCTTATTAATCCATATTCACCATAGGACTGATGTGGTGCCCCCAAGCATGATGGTCGGGCAAACAATGACTTGCCCATGAATTCAGCAGTTGAGGACCCATGTGGCAGTCACATGTACCCATAATACACTATTCAGTTTTAGCTCTGAATTGAGTTAGTGGACATTAACAGCCTCCGTGTGAATGTGTGGAAAACCAAACAAGGGGATTTAATTATATAAAAGCAAACCCAGAAAAGCTCAGTAGAAACACTGAAAAGCAACACAAAAGAGCCAAGCTTTCAGCACACATTTGAAAGCTGCAGATCAATAGAAAGAACCTTAAAATCGTAGGAGGAAATAGGCGAAGAGAAAGAGATTCATCGCAATTCTCTCTGCTTCCCACTCGAGAGTAAGCCAATCTCCTTTTGAAGTTGAGATTACTCTGAACAGCCATGTTCCAGTAGACAAAAACCAGGTGGAAGAGAGTAGCAACTGGCTGCTTTTTCACTACTGAGGCTGGCCCAAGAGTAAATAACTTTTAACAACAATGGGAAATGGGGTGCAGGAAAGGTTTTCAAAGGAAGACTCTGGAAAATTCTTTCTTGAAAACTCTGATGGTCAAAATCTAGATGGAAAACCAATTTTTCCCTTCTTGGCCTCACTGATAGGGTTGACTGGACGGATCAGCTGACAGGCTAGAGCGAGCAGACAATTTAGTCAATACGGCTCAACCCCTCCTGGAGCTAGGCATGATCCAATAACTCAACGGAACCATCTCTGTCGTGCTGCATGACAGCACGTGCAATTTCTACTTAGTCCTGTGCTTGGGGGCTCTACCCAGACCCTTTGGACATATTCAGTTCACTTAGCTTCAAGATATACAGGAGGTCTGATTTCAAGATAAAAAATTAAAAAGCTACTTCATCAGCAGTGCTGATGTTCTCATTGTTATTCTCCCATGCAGTCAACTAGGTAATCAGATATATTAACATCTGTATTTTGCCACGTGATTAAACGCTATTTTCACTTTGAAATTTAAAAAAGACAGAACACTTGTGCACATTTTACTTTTTTAAATCTGAAGTTACCCTTGTGTTTTTATTTATTTATTTATCTTTTAATTTGAGAGAGAGAGAGCACAAGCAGGGGAAAGGGGCAGAGGGAGAGGGAAAGAGGGAATCTTAAGCAGGCTTCATGCTTAGCGCAGAGCCCAACATGGGGTTCGATCCTACAACCCTGGGATCATGACCTGAGCCAAAATCGAGAGTCAGATGCTCAACCCACTGAGTCACCTGAGCACCCTACCCTTTTCTTTTACCCTTATTTTTAAAGAAAACTTTCACACAGATCTATTAGGGACCCATGTTGCATATATTTATGTACCTTGTAGAAATTTAGCAACTATTAATTTAATCTGAAATCCTATCAGCTTGTTTTTAAGTGATTGTTTAATGTGGGCATGTATTTCAACTATATATCAGTGTGAATATGTTGCAGCATCCTGCCACATACAATTTGCAATGTTTCTCTATTGGGTCATTTGTATTTTGTTCAAGTGGGAAAAAAACAGCACTAATGATTAAATGGGGGACAGACACACTTCCAATGCTTTGTGGTAAACAAACAAGCTGACTCAGTGTCCTTGGTGAAACAAAACTTTTTTCTGAGAGCTAGGAATCAAATAAACACAGAATGTATCTATGACTCTCGGCCTGTTCATTCCAGTAGGAATCATGTTCTGCAATGACTTGACTGTCCCTCCCTTCCTCCCTTCCTTCCTTTCTTCCTTTTCTTCTTCCTATCAAACTCTTAGCATTGGGCTTCTCACTCTTACGGCTTTGAAGATTGAATACTCCTAAGGGCATGGTAAATTCCAGATTTTAAAAAAAAGTGTGTGTGTGTGTGTGTGTGTGTGTGTGTCTGTGTGTCTGTATGGCTGTGTGTGTTTTGGTTGGGGTTACTGGCTGCCAACATTTGCAAAGAATGATAAATTTCAGTAACACCCACCTTCAAAGGAGCAAGAAGTCAACTTGTGGCAGAACAAAATGGCAGAAACGGGACAAAATCCCAGATCTTTCGACTCCCTGTCCAGTGCTATTTCCATTATCATAAGCAGACTCACCTATTGAAAAAAAATGTTCTGGCACTTAGAAGTAAACCAACAAATATTTCCCAAGCCATATTCCACAGAAAACTAGCCAGCCATTAATAAAGGATCCTTAAGTCCTTTATTAATCCAATGAAGATGAGAAATGCTGCATATTCTATCTGCCCTTGGAGATTTGCAATGCATGTTAGCATGTTAAAGGCTTTGAGAAGTTTTGCAGTAAAGAGCTTTGTTCAATTTTATTTACCTCAAAAATTTCCAAACTTATTAGACTATGGATCCTGCTAACTATGGATCCTATAAAGAATGCCTATTCTAATAGTGTGTGATTTGGAAAACACTAGTAAAATAAATGCGGAACATGTGAATTAAAATGTACTTACTATGCTTTGGATACTGCTTAAGAAATACCACTGGTACTAGGATCCAGACCTTCTGATTTCCTGTCCAGTTCATGCTTTCCCCACTTCATACATTGCATGCTTTCCCTATGGTCCTTATTCTTCTGGTTGCTAACATTTGCTCAGATTTCTCTCATTAACTACTCTCTGGAGACAACTACCTTGTTAACCTAAGGCAATGGTTCTTGAAGTGTGATCCCTGGATCAGTGGCATGGGCACCACGAGGGAACTTGTCAGAAATGCAAATTCTTGGCACACCCTCATTTCAGGCCTACTGAATCACAAACTCTGGGGCAGGGCGCCACCGTCTGTGTTTTACCAACCACTCCATAGGATTCTGATGCCCCCACAGATTTGAGAATCACTGATCTTCTACGGCAAGGCTTTAAACCAATTTCCCTACATCTGCCATTTCCCTTTTACTCTTATCACTCAGAAAACAGCCAATGTCAAGTAAGGTGCCTACATACTATGACATGTGCCTGCATAATAGTCCCTTCCATGTCCCTCTTTTAGATCAAAAGATGGTTTCTCTAGGGGTGCCTGGGTGGCTCAGTGGGTTAAGCATCCAACTTCGGGTCAGGTCATGATCACAGTCCGTGAGTTCGAGTCCTGCATCAGGCTCTGTACTGACAGCTCGAAGCCTGGAGTCTGCTTCCGATTCTGTGTCTCCCCCTCTCTCAGCCCCTACCCCGCTCGCTCTCTCACTCGCGCACATGCTCCTTCTCTCTCTCTCTCAAAAATAAACATTAAATTTAAAAAAAAAATTCAAAAGATGGTTTCTCTGGCAAACAAATCACTCATTCCCTCTTTCGGTATATTCTGTTTGGGATAAAAAGCTTTGCATGAAATATGTAGAGATTATCCTTTAAGCCAGCCTATCCACACCAAGCAGCTTGCCCCACCAAGTCATTGCAATGCTGGAACTTCTTAGAGGTACCAGACACATTTGTCTCTAAACAATAAGCACAATTTAACACACACAAGTTTCCAAGGAAAGTTATACAATGAGTTCTTCACAATCCTATTGATCAATAAGCCAGCGACTATCCACAGAGCACCTGTTCAGTGTAACACACCATGTTCTATGCTCCAGGCTCTCATAGAACATGATGCACAATGGGATGTTACAGAGGAGTTTCAGAGAGGCAGCTATCATATGAAAAACTGTCCAACCACACCAAATAGTGACCAGAAAGTGCCAGAAGAATGCTACTAAGCAATATCTAGACTGGAAAGATATAATGTTGAAAGAACATTTTGTTGAGAAGCAGAAAAGTGTGGGTTGGAGTTCTTTGTGTTCCCCCTTTTTTAAATTTTTGTTTTCAACGTTTATTTATTTTTGAGAGAGAGAGAGAGAGAGAGAGAGTGCGCACAAGCAGAGGAGGGACAGAGAGAGAGACAGAGACATAGAATCCAAAGCAGGCTCCAGGCTCTGAGCTGTCAGCACAGAGCCTGACTTGGTCTCGAACCCACGAACCATTGAGATCATGACCTGAGCTGAAGTCGGACACTTAACTAACTGAGCTACCGAGGCGCACCTCTCCATGTTCCATTTAATAGCTCTGTGACCTTGGGCAAGTCACAACCTCTATGGGTTTTAATTAATATTCTGTAAAATTAAAGGTACTAATACTATGCATGCCTCCAAAGCATGGAATGGAAACAGATGTGCTCTTAATGTAGCTACTAAAAGGTCTGAAACTGAGAAGTCTGCAGGTGTAAGCACGGATGAAATCAGCCATGGTGCAAGAGACTACATGCTCCATCCCAGGGTTGCCAGGTCTTCTGATTTTTCTAGAGAAACAGAATACATATTTTGTGTAAAATTTGCCCATTGCAATTTTTTTTGCAGCTAATTCTACATTTTTGTAATTGAGCCAAAATGTGTCTGTGAGCCAGATGTAGCTGGTTGTACTGCTAATTGGTAACCTCAGGACTAGACAGAGGCCACATAAGTCTTCATAGGGAAGGTAGAACTATGGGTCTTTTGCTGAGGTTGAAATGAAATAGTGTTATCAGTTTAATAATTAAGACGCTTGACTTCAAACAAAGTCAATATTTTTTAGTCTCCATGTCTTTACTTAGTATTATGCAGGCATGGCTGCAGTCAATTACAGATCACTTAAATCCCTCCTCCTTAAAGCTTTCCCTGACCAGCCTGGCCCCAAGTGTTTTCTCTCTCTCTCCTTTGAATTCCCATAGCAATTATTCTTCATGCAATTCATTTGGCAATTAATCACACAGTGCCTCGTGGCATCTTTTCTATTGTGGTCTTGAGCTACTATTTAAACATGTTATAATTATTTAAGTTTCCATATGTATGTTTGCATCTTTACTCCCCTCTAAGTTAGTAAGCTCTTTGAGGATAGAGGCCAGATCTTATTCCCTACAGAATAGATTAGCCTGCTTTGGATTCAATTTCAAAGGAGAGTAGTAGAGAAGGGTAGTGTACCTAAGGGTATCTCTTGGTCAGATTTTTAGATCATACTCTCTCCAATATATTCTGTGCTCTTTATCATATGGGAACTTGTAAAATTTTTTTAAAGTTTTATTTGTTTATTTTGAGAGAGAGAGTGAGAGCAGAAGGGGGCAGACAGAGAGAATCCCAAGCAGGCTCTGCACTGTCAACGCAGAGCCCAAAGTAGGGCTCAAACTCATGAACCATGAGGTCATGATCTGAGCTGAAACCAAGAGCCATGCACTTAACCACTGAGCAACCCAGGCACCCTGGAAACTTGCAAATTTCTATTTAATGAACAGAGCTTCAAAAAAGTGAGACGATAACACAGGTAATGAGAGGAAATAATTGCACTTACCAGACAGGGGATTCGTATCCAGAATATATAAAGAACATGACAACTCAATAATAGAAAGACAGCATCATTTTAAAATTGGCAAAGGATTTGAATAAACATTTCTCCAAAGAAGATGTAAGAATGGCTAATAAGGACATGAAAAGATGCTCAACATCATCAGCCATCAGGGAATTGCAAATCAAAATCACAATGAGGTACTATTTCTCACCCTCTAGAATGGCTATAATGAAACAGACAGATAATAACAAATGTTGATGAAGATGTGGAGACATAGGAACTCTCACTGCCACCACTAGCAGAAATGTAAAATAGTCTGGTTGCTGTGCAAAATAGTTTGGCAGTTCATCAGACTGTTAGACATAGTGTTACCATATGATCCAGCAATTCCAATCCTAGGTATATACCCAAGAGAATTGAAAAAATACTTTCACATAAACACTTGTAAATGAAAGTTCATGGCAGCATTATTCATAATAACCAAAAGGTGGAAAACAACCCAAATGCTAATCAACTGATGAATGGATAAACAAAATGTGATGTGTTGATAAATGGAATATTATTCATCCTTAAGAAGGAATGAGCTACTGATACATTCTACAACAGAGATTAACCTTGAAAACATTGCGCTAAGTGAGAAAAGTCGGTCACAAAAGACCACCTATCTCATATGGGTCCCTTTAATATGAAATGTTCAGAAGAGGCAAATCTACAGCAAATAGATTGGTGGTTACCCGGGGCTGAGGAAGGGAGTCAGGGACGGGAATGGCTATGTGCTTAATGGGTACAGTGTTCCTTGTGGGGGTGATGAAAATGTTACAGAATTGGATTATGGTGATGGCTGTACAATTCCGTAACTATATTAAAAACCACTGAACTGTATGTATGGGTGAATTCTATGGTATGAACATATACGAATGATGTCCCAATAAAGTTGTTAAAATAATAATAGCTAATATTTAAATAGCACCTATTGTTCTATTAAAATAGCATAGTCTTCTAAACATTCTAGAGGTATTAACTCATTTGATCCTCACAAAACCCCTAAGAGGAAGGTGATTTTACTATGCCTATTTGACAGGTGGAGAAATGGAATTACACAGACACTAAGTGATTAGCCCAAGGTCTCACAGCGGCGGACAGTTGAAGGGATTCGAATCCAGGCTATTTGCATCTAGAGTGTCATGTTCTTCAATGCTTGCCATTTCTCCATTATTCTGCTGGAGCTAGGATGGAGAGAGTCCTCACAGACTTGGGCTACACTGAGAGTGAGTGTAAGGAAAGTTAATTATCAAATAAAAGGGAAGGTGCTACAGAAGAAGTAAGGGGAATGGGTTTATAGACGTTTTGACTCCACAGTAATTTTGCAACTCTTTCTTCTGCCCATCACAGGAAGAGTATGCACCTTGTACCTGGTATGTGAGGGACTGTGTCTGGATGAGCTGTATTGGGGTGGGGGGCACAGGGTGTTGGGGTAATCTGTACAGAAAGGATTTTATGGTGATTCAGCTGGCCATGTCTCCTCCTTTCTGGAGGATGGTGCCCTGGTTCAGAATGATCTATGAAACAGAATGGAAATGACTCACATTTTCCTCTTGACTCCTGTGAGTAAATGGAGTTATCTTGCCTGATCCCCTAGATCTACAACTTTTGGAAGATAGCTCGGTTCATTCATTCAAGTGCAGGTATTTATTAAGCTAGATGCTACGCTTTTCATGTACTGACTTTTAATCCTTAAAACATCACTATGGGGTAGGTATTATTACCACCCCATTTTACAGATGAGGAAACTGAGGCTCAGGGAGATTGAGATCATACAACAACAAAAAACAGAATCAAGATTCACACCCAAATTTCTCAGACCCTTGTGCTTTTTCCACTATAATATACTGCCTCCAATAAATATTTAATGAGCCCATACTTACACGAGGCACTATAGAGGAGAAGATAATACAAGGGTCCTGTCCTTAAAACATTTGTAAACCAGTTGGGAAGACAAGGTATAAACAAAATTAAAGTGAACATTAAATAATGCTATACTAATAACACAATTATAATAAATGTATATTATATAATAAGTATGCTGTATATATAGTAAAAATGCAACATTAGAAGAGATGGGGATGCCCGCTATTTATTAACGTTTACAACTTGACAGGCTCTGTTCTAAAAGCTTTGCATCTATGATCTCATTTATTCCACTTATAGATGAGGAAACTGAGGCAAAAGGAAGTGAAGTAACTGGCCCAGCATCACAGAGCTTATAAGTAACAGATTCAGGACTCAAACGTAAGCAATATGCCTCCAGAGCCTATTCTTCTAGTTATTATATTGTATTTCCATGGTAAGTGTGGTGCCATAACAAAGGTTTGGAAAAAAGATGCTACAGGTGCCTAAAGAAGAGGGGCTGTTAATCTATCTGGGGCAGCCAGGAAAGGTTTCCCACAGGATGCAATAGTTGCACAGAGTCTTAAAGAAGGGCATAAATTCACTGGCGAGATAAGAGGAGTAAGGGTGTTCTAAACAGAGAGAACAGCATGTTCACGAACTTCTGCAAAGAACTACTTTATCTACGGAATTCTGAAAAGTTCAATATGACTAGAGTCTAGAGTATCTGGGGACCGTGAAGGGAGAGGTAGGGGTGGGAAGAAGCAGTGATGGTGGCGATGAGACTGGACAAGTAGGCTGGGCGATCAGAGCAAAGGGCCATCTGCACAGCAGAAGAATATACAAAAGTGAACACGAATACGAGGTCTACTGTGAGATTCTCCCTCTTTTGTGTCCACTCTTGATTTGTAGAAGGGTCCCCTTTCTTTCTCCAAGCCAGGGGAGTGAGTGTTGCTAAGCAAGGATAAGAGTGCTTAGAGGGATGAGGGTTTGAAGAGCAGTGTACTCTTTGGAAAGGAGATGGGCCATGGTGGAAAAGATTATAACGGGGAAGTCTCCCTGAAAGAAAGAGTCTTGTATATTCAATTGAGAAAGAGACATTTGCCCTTCTCCAACCTACCATTAGGTTGTGTGCAGGCTTAGGTTACTCAACACCCACTCAACCACCATATATACACACAATAGAAAGAGGGATGGTTCTGAGATCGGGAGGAAGAAGTTGTTAGTTGGCTTGTTTCAAGAGTTTCTCACCTGAGCCATAACTCCTTAGTGGTCCATTCATCCATGGGTCTGGGGGAAGAACCCTTTGGTTCTTTTGCCACTTAACTGTGCAAAACTAAGGAAGTTCTACTATGCCCTTTAGGCAGTGGAATGCCAAAGAAGGTTTATAAGCAGGGAAGTATTAGGAGGCTCACTCTTAATGTAGATTGAAGCTGGAACTCAAGGGAGGAAGAGACTAACCAGAAGAAGGAAGCCTGGTCCAGTTGAGAGAGGGCATGGGATGTAACACCATGACCCTGTCAGTGGCAGTCAGGAGAAGGGCCTTTATTCAGGAGAGGCTTCAGAGGTAGACACAGCCACTTGGTGACTGACTGAATGCAGAGGATAAGGCAGAAGGAGAGAAGACTCTAGGAGACGGCCAACTAATTTGACAAACAAATGACAAACGAATTACCAGCAGGAAGCTTGTTCACAACACCTGTCTACTTTCCATTTGTCTTGGTTGTCTGACTGCGTTGACACAGCAAAACCAGCTGTGGGTTATACCCTTCCTTCTTATGTCCTTTCTATTTTGCCTCACTACTCTCGTGCTTGATTCCATGGTTCTCCCCCGGCCCCCCTTGTAGGTTCCCTTCTGCTCTTTTAACAATAGGAATCGGAAAGTCTTAAAATGCCGTTCCCAGAGCCCTCCTCCATGTCTTCCAGATCCTCGTTGATGGTACTGCTCTGGTCGCTGCTTCCCTTTCTCTACAGTTGGCAGATTGCTTACTCACATTCTGTTCAATAAAGTTCATCATGACCCACTGTGCTTTTTCTTCCTAAACCTGTGTGTAATTATCTTGTGCTTGCATGAGCTTTGTTTCCTCTCTCTATCTGTTTTTCCACATGGCCTTCTGTATTTTTGCTAAAGTATTTTACATACAAAGAGAGGATTCTGACTAAAGCGTAAGCTTGGAGTGAATAAAGAATTCTTAGCAAGGAAGACTTTTTAAAAATACTGCCAACACCATAGAGGAGCCATGGATTCAGACTTGAATTGGATTTGTTTTCCTACAGCACTTCTCTGATCATGTCACTGTCCTACTCCAAACTATTTTGTTGTTCCCTCAGGTTGATGGAAAGAAGTTCAAATTTCTTTTTTTTTTCAATTTTTTTTTGTTTTGAGAGAGAGAGAGAGAGCACAAGCAGGGGAGGAGCAGAGAGAGGGAGAGAATCCCAAGTAGGCTCCATGCCATCAGTGCAGAGCCCAATGCAGGGCTTGAACCCACAAACTCTGAGACTATGACCTGGGTGGAGGTCAAGAGTCGATGCTTAACCAACTGCGCCACCCAGGTGCCCCAAGAAGTTCAAATTTCCAGACCTTGTATGTTCTGTCTCTGTCATAATTTTGCAACCTTAACTCCTCCTACTCTTCTCTATGTAGCTACTTTCACTTTCCCCATGCTTGCACCTGCAGTCATGTTATTCATTGTAGCTTTCATACCCTGCCCCATTTCCATCCGTTGAAATACCAACTTCTCCTTTGTGTCCAGAAGGCCCGATGGTGATAAGGAAGCAGAACTGGCTTTCAAATTCAGATTTACTACTGATCGAGTGATCTTGGGCAAGTCATTTCCCTTCACTGAGACTCCATTTCCTCATTAGTAAGTGCCAAGTATAATAATCTATTGTTAGGGTTATAGTAAAGGATAAATTATATGACACATATAGATCCATCTACCACAGTGTCCATCACATAGTAGATGCCCAATAAATTATTGAAGGGGTGCCTGGTTGGCTCAATCAGTTAAGCATCTGACTCTTGGTTTCAGCTCAGATCATGATCTCACAATTCGTGAGTATGAGCCCCACATTGGACTCTGTGCTGACAGTGCAGGCCCACTTGAGATTCTCTCTCCTCTCTCTCTGCCTCTCCTGGAGTGCTCTCTCTCTCTCTCTCAAAATAAGTAAATAAACTTAAAAAAATAAATTATTGGGGCTCCTGGGTGGCTCAGTCAGTTAAGCATCTGACTTCAGCTCAGGTCATGATCTCACGGTTAATGATTTCAAGCCCAACGTCGGGCTCTGTGCTGACAGCTCAGAGCCTGGAGCCTGCTTCAGATTCTGTGTCTCCCTCTCTCTGCCCCTCCCCTGCTCTTGTGTTCCCTCCCTCCCTCTCTCTCTCCCTCTCTCAAAAGAATATATAAACATTAAAAATTTTCTAAATAAATAAATAAATTATTGAATGGATCAATTTCGGGGGGGGAGGTCGGAAACCACCCAAAGACCATCCATGTATTTCAAAAACAAAATCCCCGGATTTTAGTTTGTCAGGATTGGGAAGTGTATCTGAATGAAAAATAATACATCTACATCCCCATTTCCCAGTACTTTCCTCATGGCTCATAATTATGTTTGTACATGTCACATATGTGAACAGGTTCACGTGTCACTGTGTGTGAAAGAATGTGTGTTGGAGGGGATGGGTATTTACTTCAGCAACTACTTTTGGGAGGTAGTTGAGAAAGCAAGACATGTTTCCAAAATAGGTAAAATCAGATGCCAGGCAAGTTAAGTCACTATATGTAGGGAAGGCCAGAAGTGGACCCAGAGGCGAAAAGTAGGACTGCACAAAAACCCTGATGGGCTGCCCTGTTCTCCAGCTCTGAAGTCACAACTTGTCACTGAAGGAAAGGGAAGAAACTCTTGCAATAAAGGGGACAGTCTGACAGGAGACTTCCATGGCTCACAATTTAAAATAATGCTAAAAGAACCGCTGAAAGCAGACCCTTTTCCTTTTTGTGTCTCATAGAGAAACAATATCAGATGAAAATCGGAATCTTACCAAACCACTTACTAAGAACGTAGGCCACAAAAAGGCTCTTCCAAAAGCTATCAGAGAAATGGAAGGCAATCAAGAAAGGAACGCCAGGGAGCAATTCAAAGGTGCAGTGAAAAAGGGCCCGGGGGTGGTATGATAGTGAATATCATGAAAGAGCAAGCCTGTTGTTAAAAAGAAAACCAGGGGGCGGGGGCGGTCCTCAAAATGTCATCTGAGGGATGAGCATGGTGATGGGAACAGAAAGCCAGAGCGAGCAAGGAGCATGGAGAAGAAGCTGTGCTTGTTGCTGGAAGTCCACATTGCACTGGACCTGCAGAGCCAGCACAGCGCCATTTGGTGTCTCCAAGGACCACTCAAATGTGCCCACATGGGGTCTTCATATATAGTTACTATTAGTGGAAATAGAGTTAGCTGGGGGCATTATAATTGCTCTAATCAGTACGACTATTCGATTCAATAAAGTCAGCATAATATGGAGCCAGATAGTATGTTTTTGTGCTGTGCTAGCTCATCCAGGATCATTCATTTATTGAGCACCTCCTGTGTGCCAGGCACTGTTGTGGGCTCTGGGGATATGCAGTGACCAAAACAGACCAAAAAAAACAAAAACACCCGGCCCTCCTGGAGTTTTCATACTAATGAGGTCAAAGAAGATTAAAGCAAACTGCTACTGAACATCTCTGAGACATCAGGTGCTTTACATACATTTAATCTATACAACAGCAACCTATGAAAAAGCTTATAGCACCATTTTACAAAAGGGGAACTGAAGGCTCCAATGGGTTAAAAACCAGGCCTAGATCTCACAGCCAGGTAGTGGCAGAACTGACATTTAAAGCCATCCATGTCTGTCTCATTCCAAAGTCCATGAATTTCTTTTTAACTTTTTGGCCTTCCATAGACCCTTAGGGTCAATTTCATCATGCTCAAGATTTGACTTTTAGAGACTGCTGGCTAACAGCCATTCATAAATGCCAGGATTATTTAAAGTTCAATGGGTCAGTCTGACCCTGGGGATATAGAGATGACAAGGCATAACCTTTGCCCTTAACTCCTTTACTGAGTAGATGGAGAAGCAGTTTAACAGAGTGGTTATGAATCCAGGTGCTGGGGAAGGAGTAACTGGCTTCAAACTCCTAGATCAGCCTCTGCCTCCGCATAACCTTAGGCAAGTTACTTAACTTCTCTGTGCCTTAGTTTTCCCAGCTGTAAAATGGGGATAATAAGTACCTGTATCATGCTGGGGAGGATTGTGGCGATTGAAGAAGATAATAATAGCAAACACATACTACTGATTATGTGGCAGGCACTATTCTAAGCACTTCATATATGTTAGCTCTTTATTGTTGACCAGCAATTCTCGAAGTGTGGCTTAGGGAACCCTTGAAGATCTGTGAGGTCAACATTATTTTCACAAAAATACCAAGGCCTTTTGTTTTTGTTTTTGTTTTTGCTTTTTTCACTTTCATACTCTTACAAATGTATAATGGAATTTTCCAGAGTCTGCCTGATGTGTGATATTGCAACAGATTGAATGCAGAAGCAGATATGAGAATCCAGATGTCTTCTATTTATCCAGATATTAGAAAGATTTGCAAACATGGAAAACAATGTTATTCTTCTCACTACGTTTGGGGGGGTTGAAAATATAGTTATTCCTCATTAAAAATACATTATTTGAGGGGCACCTGGGTGGCTCAGTCAGTTAGGTGTCCGACTTCGGTTCAGGTTATGATCTCACAGTTCATAGGTTCAAGCCCCACCTCAGGTTCTGTGCTGACAGCTCAGACCCCAGAGCCTGCTTGGGATCTGTGTCTCCCTCTCTCTGCCCCTCCCCTTCTTGAGTTCTGCCTCTTTTTCTCTCTCAAAAAATAAATAAACATTAAAAACATTTTTAAAAATATGTTATTTGTATTAACATATGCAATGGGTTTAATATTGTGGTTTTAATCTGATAAATATTTTTTAATTTCTCAGTTTTAATATCTAATAAAGTTAATATCGGCAAATATAAGCCAAATAAACACTCCTTGGAGTCCTCAGTAATTTTTAAGCATGTAATGATCCTGAAACCAAAAAAATTTGAGAACCTGTGATACACGACACCTGAAAAGCATTTAGCACAGTGTCTGGCACATAGTAAGCACTCAGTAGATGTGTGATTATTATTATTACACCTGTAGCCATAATAAGCACCGTATGATGGGTGCCTTAAAAGAAATGCTAAATGCTGTGGACATTAACAGAAAAGAAAGCTCACATGCAGCCAAAGGATCCTGGAAATGCTTCATAAAGTAGATAGCACTAACGAATAGATAGGATGGATGGTGAACAGAGAACTCTGTGGAAGGGAGGTATTCCAGGTAGAAGAAACACTGAAGTGGGAGAGCATAGAGTGTGCTTTCGAAACAAAGAGTGGTCAAGTTCAGCCAAAGCCAAAGAAAGGTGCAGAATAGAAATGGCACCAAAGGCTGGGAAGGAAAATCAGTGAGCACAAAACTGAGGAAAGCCTTGAATGCCAAGATGAGGAGTTTGTATATTACTCATCAGATAATGGGGAGCCACTAAGGATCTTTAGCCAAGGTCTGAGGTTTAGAGAGATGACTGGCTATGTTTAGGATTGTTTGAAGAAGGAGAGGCTGGACATAGAACGACTAGTTAGACTATTGCAACACTCCAGGGAAGAGGGGACTATAATCTGAGCTAAGGTAGTGGTCCAAGGGATGGAGGAGAGGGGAGAGATATGAAAGAACATGAACATCTAGTAAATAAGTAATTATTCAATGAACTTCCATGACCTGCTCTGTTTTTCTCTCCAATGTTAAGGACCTCCGCATCCCCAAAGATAGATCATGATGGAAATATTTCATATTTATGACCCCAAAGCTGTGCCTCACTGTAGCAAAAGAAATTGGGCAGAGTACGTGTGTCAGATTTCAAAATGAATGTCCACAGGAAATCAGGGTCCTGAAGAAAAGGACAAAAGCAGAGAGGGAGGTGAGGGTAGATATTAAAATCCAGATTCCCTGTACAAATTAAAATGTGTGGAGATGCAGCTTATGCGACCTAATGGAAAGATAACTTATGCGTTGAGCCCAAGGCCAAATGAAAAGTTTTTTTTTCAAACAAAAGCAAAAGAAATATTCCACCCGTCCTGAGTTAGAAACTGCCATGAAGCACATGGACATGGGGAGAGGAGAGGGATTAGTATATAATAGTTTCAACTTTTTGCCCAGTTAATTAATGATTTGATTTGGGTGTTGTCAAAAAGAAGAAGAAGAAGAAGAAGAAGAAGAAGAAGAAGAAGAAGAAGAAGAAGAAGAAGAAGAAGAAGAAGCCAAGCTATTCAATGATTTACTGAAATGTCCCCTTAGTTCTCATACCATTCCTTCCGTACTGTGTAAGAAACAATGAAGTTTCTGGGAAACTGTGGGCATCTGTGTTCTGCTACCCAGGCTGCCTCACAGAATTGTGAAGACATGGGACAAGGCTCTTGCAGACAGACAAATGCTTCTTGCCATTCCAAGTGGCTAATGCATATGGTTTTTGCTGGGCAAGAGTAAATTTTATCCTTAGTTCTGACAGTGTGAAAAGTCAGCATTGGTAAAACATTCTCCCGGCAAGATTTCAAGCTCAGATTTAAACAGTCCTCTTCTGTGAGGTATTGTCTTCAGGGCTAGGGGAAAACCTTGTGAGCCCCATTCTTCTTGAAGGTTCATTGTTACTACCATCGACAAGCAGCTCCACAGCACCTTCATCCACAGCCCACCACCAGTATCAAGCTGATCAGGAAGACCACAGTGGGAGTGAGTTTCTGTGTCACTGGGTGGGTCTGGCAGATTTGTCTACTGGGCTATTAAGTGATCAACAAGAGGGGCACCTGGGTGGCTCAGTGGGTTAAGTGCCTGACTTTGGCTCAGGTCATGATCTCCCGGTTCGTGGGTTCAAGCCCTATGTTGGGCTCCGTGCTGACAGCTCAGAGCCTGGAGCCTGCTTTAGATTGTGTCTCCCTCTCTCTCTGCCCCTCCCCCGCTCGTGCGCGCTCTCTCTCTCTCTCTCTCTCTCTTTCTTTCAAAAATAAGTTTTAAAAAAGTGATCAACAAGAAGCAAATGACCAAATGTCATACCTCCCATCTCAATAACAGAAATAAAGCAATGGGCTAGCATTTACTGAAGACTTACCAAGTTCCAGGGATGCTTGACTTGAAACATCTCACTGAAACCTCCCCACAACCCTGCAAGGCAGGTACTATGATCATATAGTAGGTGAGATAATAGTCTCCAAGAGGTTTTTTTAAATTTTGTTTTTTTAAGTAAGCTCTACGCCTACCATGAGGCTTGAACTCACAACCCTGAGATCCACAGTCTCATGCTCTCCCAACTGAACTAGCCAGGCACCTCTGTCTCTGAGAGTTTTAAGCAACTTGTCCAAAGCCACCCACTAGTCAGTTAGTGGCAGAGCCAGAATCTGAACCCCCACCACTTTTTTGTTTTCTCTTGAGTACTTTCGCTGCCTCATAGGGCAGAGCATGTTTTTACGATCATAGCACCATGGGTCTCTCTGAGTCATCTGATGGCCTCTGAGGTGTCATGTCAGCCACCCTGGGAAGCTCCTCTAACCCATCTGGCCTAATAGCCCCTCAGGTATAGCTCATGTCGACTACTGTCTCTAAAATTCCTGTCTAGAAGCCACCTAACTTCTGCTTGAAAACTTCTATGCAGAACTAGTTTTGTGGGCATACGGCTATTTCATTTTGCACTGGACTCCACAAATTATGTACTGATCTTGCCTCCAGAGGGGGGAAAAACTCATTAGCTCAGGAGACAGCCCATTCCATCTTTGGACTGCACTGTCTTTTAGCAAGGACATCCTTATGATGTGAAGAAATCTGTATACCTGCAGTTTCTGCCCCCTGGTTTCAGAGACAAACAGACCTGAGACATAATTTCTAGCTCAGCAACCTCCTGGCCATGGCTGTAAACAAGTCCCTATCACCTCTCTGAACCTCAGCTTCCTCATCTCCAAAATGGCAATACAGTTACCTTCTTTACAGGTTGTTTCTTTTTTAAGGACAGATAGGACATAGCACATTGTAGGTAGTCAATGAGCGTTAACTGCAATTCTTTCTTTATTATTCATTAACCACACCACAAGGAAAAGATCTGCAAAGGACAGATCATGATGCATTCCTTACCTAAATGGGGTAAATCACTTAAAAAATCTTGTATTTTCCCTATCCTTCTTACTTTCCACACTAAGGAAACTTGATATCATTAGCCCACTTACCATCTCACTTGAAAGTCCTATGATTTTGGGATGCCTCTCAGTTGAGCATCTGACTTCAGCTCAGGTCATGATCTCACGGTTTGTGAGTTAGAGCCCCGTGACAGGCTCTCTGCTGACAGCTCAGAGTCTGGAGCCTCCTTCAGAATCTGTGTCTCCCTCTCTCTCTGCCCCTCCCCTGCTCACACTCTGTCTCACACTCTCTAAAATTAATAAATATACTTTTTAATATTTTTTGAAAAAAGAAAATACTATGATATAATACAATCTAGTTGAACAAAAAATATACTTCTTTTTTTAAGCTTATTTATTTATTTTGAGAGAGAGAGAAAGAGTACGAACAGTGGATGGGCAGAGAGAGAGAGATGGATAGAGAGAATCCCAAGCAGGCTCCACACTATCTGTGCAGAGCCCAATGCAGGGCTTGAACTCACAAAGAACCATGAGATCATGACCTGAGCTGAAGCCAAGAGTCAGACACTTAACCTAGGCACTCCACAAAGAATATACTTCTCAATAGTAGCTGGAGTATTTTACCATGGGATTGCTTAGTGTTTTAATTTCATGTAATAATTCTTCATCCCTGATCTCATCTGAATTTCACAATAACTCTATGAGGCAGGCAGGATAAGGCATTAGTTAGTTCATTCCATTCATTGATTCATCTATTCAACCACTATTGACTGAAGCTCTACTATATGCTAGGCTTGGTACTAAGGGCTAGGGTTACCATGGTGAAAAAAGCAGTCTTTGTTACAATCTTCTAGAGTTTATATTCTAGTAGATTTGCAGACGGGGGAGCTAGTGTTGATGTTTAAGTATAATCTATGCAAGGTCACATGCTTAGTAGGGGGTAGATCTGGGCCCAGAACTAATGCTTACTTCAGTGTATGTTCCACTCTCCCAGTCTGTCTCTAATTCCCCGGCATCCCTTGCCCTCTTTTCTTATACCTCCCCTTAGCTCAAAGGGAGGTTTGCTATTAGATTATTTTTTTCTGAACATTGCTTTTAGCCTTGTCATTGTGGTTTTATTACACATCATTCCCACTAGTCTAGTGGTTCAAAGCCAAGTCCCCCTAGTGTCTCTGAGCTGTTTGCTGATCTTGACTACTTGTCCAGATACCCTGTCAATAACCCAGAAGCAGGAGAACTGGGGGCCTGGATTACTTCACCCAGTCTCCCTGCTTGTTCCCTGATTAGTTATGTTTCTTTGGCTGGATAGATAATATAGAATTTCCTCTTTAAAAGCATAAATTGGCTCCCAATTGTCCATGTATGATATCAAGTTCAAACACTCTGCCTGGCTTTCTAGGCCCTCCATTATCTGGTCCCACACTGCTTTTGAACCTTATCTCTTTGTTCCCCCACCTTTCACATATCCACCCCAAGCTCATTTCTTAGCCTATGGCGTATTCACGCACCTCATCACTCTTGTTACCTTCGTCCCACAGAACTAGAAGCTCACCTTTGTCCCTCCATCTAAAATAAGTCCTACTTAACCTAAGTCCTACTTCCTTTATGAAACCTTCTTTATTTTTAAAAAATGTTTATTTAATTACTTTTGAGAGAGAGAGAGAGAGAGAGAGAGAGAGTGAGAGGGTGAGGGGCAGAGAGAGATGGAGACACAGAATCCGAAGCAGAATCCAGGCTCTGAGCTGTCAGCACAGAGCCCAATGCAGGGCTAGAACCCATGAGCTGTGAGATCGTGACCTGAGTCGAAGTCAGATGCTTAACTGGCTGAGCCACCCAGGTGCCCCTATGAAACCTTCTTTAAATGGCTCCAGCTCCCATGAATCTCACCAATAACTGAATTGTTCTACATCTGAGTGTTAAAAATTAATTGCTCAAATGCACGCTAAGGAAGACAGCTCTTCATTTGAAAAAGTCCTGGGGATTTTAATTGGCTTCTTACTCAATATGAATCAATCTCAGTGACACAGTTGCAAATATATAAATAAATAGATAGCAGGGGGTGCAATCTCAGGCTGTACTAGAAGAAATACCATGCCTAGATTGAGAGAAATAATAACTCTACTGGACTCATTAATTCACTCATGCATTTAAAACACATTCATTTCCTTTCAATATGCAGATCTTTTGTTCGTCTCTGGTAAGTTTTAAGATTCTCCCTGTATCCTTGATGTCCTGAAGTCCCACCATGATGCATACAGGAGATATCAATTTGTCTTCCTTTAGTATGTTTAGGACTAGGTACAGGGTTTTAACCTAAGGACTCACGTCTTATCAATTCTGGAAATTTTTCAGCCATTTCTCTTCAGACATTACCTACTCCTATTTTTTTTCCTTCTGGAATTTCTTTTTTTTTAAGTTTATTTATTTATTTTGAAAGAGAGAGAGAGAGAGAGAGAGAGAGAGAGAGAGAGAATCCCAAGCAGGCTCTTCACTTTCAATGCAGAGCCCAAGGCAGGGCTCAATCCCATGAACCGTGAGATCATTACCTGAGCTGAAATCAAGAGTTGGACGCTCAACTGACTGAGTCACCCAGGCACCCCTTCTTCTTAAATTTCTATTAAATGTACATGGATTGGCTTATTCTATCTTCTGTATCTTCTAATTTCTCTTTCACACTTCAAATTTTTATAGTGTTGTGTTATATTCTATCAATATATCAGCTCTATTTGTCATTTCACTAATTCTCCCTTCTCTTATGTCTTATTTGTCATTTAACCTATCAGTTGACTTCTTTACATTTCAGTGGGACTAGAACTAAGGTCTTCCAATGCTCATCCCATATTTCTAGAATTTTTCTTTGATGTGTGTGTTGTATTCTTGCTTTATGTGTTCCATTTGTTTTTGTGATCTCTTAAAACCTTTAAACAAATGACATTTAAAAATCTGTTTAGATTTCTGTATTATCTGTAGTTGCTTAAAACTGAATTCTCCCATTTGTTGTACATACTAATTCTCATTGTGGTTATTTTCATGTTGCTTTGTAATTTTCCATTTGAGCTTCTCTTCTTTAAGATTTTTTTAATGTTTATTTACTTTTGAGAGAGAGAGAGAGTGCGAGCAGGGGAGGGGCAGAAAGAGAGGGAGACACAGAATTGGAAGCAGGCTCTAAGTGTCAGCACAGAGCCCAATGCGGGGCTTGAACCCATGAACCACAAAATCATGACCTGAGCCGAAGTTGGATGCTTAACCGACTGAATCATTCAGGTGCCCCTGAGCTTCTCTTCTATAGGAACTGTATTCCGTGAGAATTGGACTCTGACTTATAGAGGTCGTCCTATCAGCAGTTTTATATTTGCCTCTACCAGAGATCTATGGCATTCCCAGTTCTGGACCAGCTTTTATACTAATTTCTCAGTTCAAGTGTTCTGAATTATGTGGGTACTATGGATATGGGTCTCATACCAATGTGTAGCTCAGGCTTAGATTTTTAAACTTATAGGGGTGAATTTATTTCTATCCCATTCTAGAGAAGATGGATTACAGTTTGTTTGTAGAGATGCAGTGTGGCATAATAGTTAAGAGATGGACCCTGGGTCTGATTCATGTATCTGTCACTTCCTAGCTGTGTGACCTTAAGCAAGTTACTTAAACACTTTATTTCCTATCTGTAAAACATGGTTATAATAGTACCTACCTCATGGGGGTTTTGTGACAATTAAGTAAATCAATACATGCAAAACGTGTAGAACACTATGTAAGTACTCATTAAGATTTGTTATCATTGTGACCGTGGCTATTTGGCAAATCTGGTTTCAATTCACAGATGCGGCAGGTATCTCCTGTTCCTTGTTTTGTGCAGGTTACACAATTCTAACTCACTTCCAAGCCCTTCAAAGTACCCAAAATGTCAGTCTCTAAAGTACCTATCTAGTCATCCTATTGTGTCCATGAGTTGTGAAACTGTGATTCACGCTCATTGCCGTGATTTTGAGTTCTAGTTTTGTTTCTGGAGTCTGGGGGTTTTCCTTCCTTGCCTCTTGCGTTCAGCTATACATTTTTTGTGGTTAAATTTTATTCAATGTGTCTCAGTTTTGAGTTGCATTGCTAATAAATACTGAACAATAAGGGTGCCTGGGTGGCTCAGTCAGTTGAGTGTCCGACTTCGGATCAGGTCATGATCTTGCCTTCCGTGGGTTCGAGCCTTGAGTCAGGCTCTGTGCTGATAGCTTAGAGCTTGGAGCCTGCTTCAGATTCTGTGTCTCCCTCTCTCTCTGCCCCTCCCCCACTGGGGCTCTGTCTCTCTCTCTCTCTCTCTCTCTCTCTCTCTGTCAAAAATAAATGAACATTAAAAAAAAAGACATTTAAAAAAATAAATAGTGAACAATAGTACATAACCCAACTGTTCAATAATAGGGCATTTGTTAAATTATGGTATATCTTTCAAATGGAATACAAGCAGCCATAACAGATAATGAAGTATGTATATGTAATTATATGAGCTGGCAAAGAATACAGCTTTGTTGAATTGTTTTTTTTTTATTTTTTAATGTTGATTTTTATATTTGACAGAGAGAGAGAAAGCAGGCGAACAGGGAAGGGGTAGAGAAAGCGGGGGACAGAAGACCCAAAGCGGGCTCTGTGCTGACAGCAGAGAACCTAATGCAGGGCTGGAACCCACCAACTGTGAGATCGTGACCTGAGTCAAAATCAGGAGTGGACTGCTTAACCAACTGGTCCACCCAGGCGCCCTGCTGTGTTGTATTGTTAAGTGAAAAAGCAAGGAGCAAAGAAATACATGTGTCTACAATGTGTGTATATAAATTCACACATTTTATGCATATAAAAAGTACCAGAGGGATACCCACCTCCTTGTTACTTCTAGCATAAATGTGAGGGATAGACTTTTACTTTTATTTCACTTTTTTCCTTTTGTTATAAGTTTTTAAAATAATGTTCAGGCAGGGATGCCTGGGTGGCTAAGTTGGTTAAGCATCCGACTTTGGCTCAGGTCATGATTTCATGGCTTGTGAGTTTCAACCCCATGTTGGGCTCTGTGCTGACAGCTCAGAGCCTGGAGTCTGCTTCGGATTCTGTGTGTGTGTGTGTCTCTCTCTCTGTCCCTCCCCCACTCATGCTCCGTCTCTCTCACTCTCTCTAAAATAAATAAACATTAAAAATAATGTTCACAAGTAGATTGGGGGAACACCTAACTTCGTCAGAGGGAAGGGCACTCGAAGAAGCTTCACAGAAGAGCTGGGGCCTGAACAATGTGGAGTGCACCAAGTGACAGAGTCTGGAAGGTGTGCAAGGTGTAACAACAAACTGAACAAGCCCCCAGTTTTTAGATTTGCCAACTGCCAGCCCATGGGACAAAATTGGCCTGTAAACATCTTTTGTCTTCCGATGAACATAAATATCTTTAGATAACAACGTGGACTCCATAGGTCCCACCACTTGCCATTGTTTCATACCTGATCCACCTTACACCTTTTTAAAATTATCTACTTGCCCCTGAAAACATTTCAGGGAAAACTCCATATTAGAGAATGTTCAGGGGAGGAAAAAGTATATGGGTTTGAAAACCAGGTCAAATTAAGGGTTAAGGAAACTAAGCCATTAAGCCTCAGAAAAGAGATAACTTAAAAGAACATGATGGCTTTCTTCAAACCAACCAAAAGCAAACATAAAGAGAGAGTAAATTCATTTTGTGTTGTCCCTTCATTCATTTGACAAATATTTGTTGTATGTCTTCTATGCACCAGGCTCTGAAAAACTGCTCCAAATAGTGGAATTGAACTAAAGAGTTATAAGTTTCAGGAAGGCAGATTTAAATTCAGGATAATGATTATTTTTTAATGTTTATTTTATTTTTAGAGAGAGAGAGAGCTGGTGAGGGAAAAAGAGAGGGGGGGACAGAAGATCTGAAGCAGGCACTGTGCTGACAGCAGAGAGCCTCACTCGGGGCTCAAACACACAAACCACAAGATTATGACCTGAGCTGAAGTTGGAGGCTTAACTGACTGAGCCACCCAGTCACCCCAGGAAAATGATTTTTTTAATGTTTATTCATTTTTGAGGGAGATAGAGACAGAGACAGAGCACAAGTGGGGGAGGGGCAGAGAGAGAGGGAGACACAGAATCCAAAGCAGGCTCCAGGCTCTGAACTGTCAGCACAGAGCCCTACATGGGGCTCGAGCTCACAAACCATGAGACCATGACCTGAGCCGAAGTCAGACGCTTAATTGACTGAGCCACTCAGGCATCCCAATGTTTTATTTATTTTTGAGAGACAGAGAGAGAAAGAGAGAGACAGAGCATGAGCAGGGGAGGGGCAGAGAGAGAGGGAGACACAGAATCTGAAGCAGGCTTTAGGCTCCAAGTTGTCAGCACAGAAGCACAGAGCCCAATGTGGGGCTGGAACTCACAAACCATGAGATTATGACCTGAGCCAAAGTTGGACACTCAACTGACTGAGCCACCCAGGCCCCTCCCCAGGATATTGATTCTTAACCATTTTAGGTCTCTCTGCTGAAAGATGTACCTACACACATGCACACAAATAGCCACATGCAACTTCAGGAAATTCATAGATCCAGTGAATCGCATACATGGACTCTAGGCTAAGAATTCCTGGAGAATACAATAGGCATGCAATGGATAACAATGCAGCCATTGAGAAGAATGATGTGGACACCAAGTGAGAAAAAAGAAAGGTACAAAGTAGTGTGTGATGTTTTCTATAAAAGGATTATACACACACAAATATGTACATATAATATATAGGTTACCTCTAGAAAAATACAATAAACTGGTAAAGCGATTGCCTCCAGGAGGCAAGTTGGTAATTTTTGCTTTGAGGAAGATGAATGACATGATCTGACATATGTTTCTAAAGGATTTGTGTGATAATTCTGGTTTACAGAATGAGGGTGGCTTAGAATAGGGCAGTAGCAGTAGGAAGTGGTGTAATATACTTTTCACTACTTGCTCATTGAACATTTGGCATTTTGAAACATGTATATCTAATACCTATTCAAAAGTATTATGTCTCAAAAAAAGACTCTTGGCAAAGATCTTTCTAGGAATTAAATACCTCTAATTATAGAGCATTTTGCTTCAGACTATATGGAGCTTCCTAGCAGTCCTCATGTAAACACTAAATTCATCACTAGAAATGTGGTATCAAGAAGTCCTGGGGTGGCTGGGTGGCTCAGGTGGTTAAGTGTCTGACTTTGGCTCAGGTCACGATCTCGCAGTTCGTGGGTTTGAGCCCTGCGTCGGGCTCTGTGCTGACAGCTCCGAGCCTGGAGCCTGCTTTGGATTCTGTGTCTCCCTCTTTTTCTGTCCCTCCCCAACTCTCTCTCTCTCTCTCTCTCTCTCTCTCTCTCTCTCTCACACACACACACATACACACACACACACACACACACACACACTTTCTCACTCACTAATAAATAAAAATTTAAAAGTTTAAAAAAAGGAAATCCTGCACTTGCGGGGGGAGGAGGGTTGCTTTAAGTCATGTGATTTTTCTGTCCTCACTGGAAGATGTCAGGAGTCTAAGAACTCCTATGGCACTTATAATCATTTTTGGTTTATTTGACAGATATTTATGGGACACCTATTATGTGCTAGGCACTGTGCCAGGTACTGGGGATATAACAGTAACAAAATAAGTTCCTGAATTCCTGAAGCTTACATTCTATCAGTGAAGGCAGATCATGAACAAACATAGCAGAACACGGTAAGTGCTATGGAGGAGAACAAAGCAGTAGAAAGCAATATAGAAGCATGTAGAAAGTGGCAATTTTTAAATAAGGTGGCCGAGGAAATACCTCTGGTAAGGTGTCATTTGCACAGAGATCTGAGGGAAGCAAGTGAGTAAGCCTGTGGCTCTATGGGGAAAGAATATTCTAGTTAGAGACAACAGCGAAGGCCTGTTGGGAGTTATCCTGGCATGTCTGAGACACAGCAACGAGGCCATATGATTGGAGCTGAGTAATCAAGCAGGAGAGTAGTAGGAATTCAGATCAGAAAGGTAATAGGGAAGAAGACAGTTCAAATAGAATCTTACAGATCATTCTAGGGACTTTGGCTTTTACTGTGAACAATGTAAAAAGCATGGGAGGGTTTTACGCAGAAGTATGACATGATCTGAGTTCCATGTTTCGTGGTTAAAAAAGTAACACTGGCTTAGATGAAGGTGATAGCAGAGGAGATGGTGAGAAGTGGTCAGATTCTAAATATATTTTGAAAAATGTCACACACAGTATTGCTGATAGATTGGACACGGGGTGTGAGAGAAAAGGGGGAGTTAAGAAAGACTCCAAGTTTTACCTGAACATCTAGAAGAATGGAGAAAGAAGACTGTGGGAGAGGCAGGTATAAGGAAATAAGTCATTTTGGTTTTGGAGAATTTCATGTTGAGATGTCAGATAGCCTAAGGGTCAGAGAGATGAGGGAAATCATGTGAAAGACACTAAGCAAGAGTTGCCAATGAAGTAGGAGAACCAAGGAAGTATAATGTTCTGGAAGTCAAGTGAAAAAATAAATGTTTCAAGAAAGGTGATTAACTGTGTCAAATGCCACTGTTGGGCCAAATACAATGAGGACAGAAAAAGGATTGTCGAGGGGCGCCTGGGTGTCTCAGTCGGTTAAGCATCTGACTCCTGATTTCAGCTCAGGTCATGATCTCATGGTTCATGAGTCCGAGCCCGGCATCGGCTGGGCTCTGACAGTGAGGAGCTTGGTTGGGATTCTCTCTCTCTCCCTCTCTCTGCCCCAGCCCTGCTCATTCTCTCTCTCTCTCTCTTTCTCTCTCTCTCTCTCTCAAAATAAATCAATAAAACTTAAAAAAAAGAAAAGGAAAAGGATTGTTGGATTTAACATTGAGGAGCTACCGTTGACATTGACATGAATCATTTTGGTGGAGAGATGTGGGGGGGGGGATGCCTGATTAGACAGAGTTCGAGAGGCAATGGGAGGAGAAAATTTGGAGCTAGTGAGCAGAGACGACTTTTTTCTAGAATATTTGCTCAGAAGCAAAAAAAAAAAAAGGAATGGGGCTGTACCTGAAGGAAAGTGATGAGTTTTTTTTCTTTTTAGCATTGGAGATGTTGGTTTGGTGAAATAAAAATGACTGATGTTGCAAAAGAAGGGGGAAATTATTAGAGCAATGACCTTGTCTAGGCCAAGAAGGACAGGCTCTAGTATACAAGTGGAGTGGGTCAGCCTACAGTGGAATTATAGGCAGTTCACTTAGAGTGACAAGAGGGAATGCAGGGTATGTGGATACAGATACAAGTAGGTTTGTAGAAGCCTGCAGTTGCTCTCTCCCGGCTGCTTCTATTTTCTCAGTGAAATAGGAAGCAAGGTCAGTAGCTGAGAGCAAGGATGGGGAAAGGGGTGCTGGAAGTTGGAGAAGAAGGAAGGTGTAAAATGGCCATCCAGGAGAGTTTCAGAATGACTAGATGAAGGAAACATAGTGCACCTAGACGGTAATACTAAGGGCCCACCTAAAGTTAGTGGTCATGAATCTAAAGTGAGATTGGTCAGCATGGCTTTAAGTTTTTATCCACTCTTGTTCAACTTCTGGGGGAGGTTTAGAATAGATGGAGTTGGATTTAACCAAAATTGGGTGTCCGTCACTCAAATACGATGAGAGTAAAGAGAGGCAAGCAAGGCCAGGGCGTATGTGAAAGAGCGAACATAATGATGGACATAGAATCTCTGCTGTGGGGGCGCCTGGGTGGGTCTGTCAGTAGACTGTCCAACTCTTGATCTCGGCTCAGGTCCTGATCCCAAGATTGTGGGATTGAGCCCTGAGTTGGGCTCAGCGCTGAATGTGGAGCCTGTTTGGAATTCTCTCTCTCTTCCTCAGCCCCCCCCATTCTCTCTTTCTCTCTCTCTCTCTCTCTCTCTCTCTCTCTCTCTCTCTCTCTCTCTCTCTCAAAAAAGAAAAAGCAACAAAGGATCTGAGCTGTGCAAAGCAGAAAATGAGTACACGATGAGATGGAAACATAGTATTCTATGGTTCATCACATAATTGTTCTTTTCCTACTTTGGTCATATAAGGGCTAAAAAGTGTCCATTCCTGTCAGCAAGTAGGAGGGCACCAGTCACCTTGGAGCAGTGTTCTCATGATTGTGTTACTCAGAACCCACTAGTCCCTTACTATCATCTCTGTGAGTGAGGTCACGGAACTTAGAAAACCCTGTGTCCTCCAGCCCTCTCTTGGAGATCCACATTGCATGTTAACATGCTAAGAACTCCGTGGGGCACCTGGGTGGCTCAGTCTGTTGAGCATCCAACTTCGGATCTGCTCATGATCTCATGGTTTGAGCCACATTGCGCTTACTGCTGTCAGACCGTCAGCACGAAACCTGCTTCGGATCCTGTGTCCCCTGCCTCTACCCCTCCCCTAAATGAAATAAATATTTTTTAAAAAGAATGAAATATACTAAAGGCTCCAAATATTCTTGCAGTTGGGAAATTACATTCGATTAACCCAGTGGTTTACAACTTCTCTTGTTTGTGGGGTACCTTCTTAGGTAATGCTATCAATATCCGTCCCCAGGAACTAATACTCCATGGAACACGCTTTGAGAAATCCTAATTTAGGAAGCATGTTGGATATTGGAAGCTGAGTTGTAGACCAGCTTTCTCCAAGGCAGCATGCATGGCAGGAACCCACGCCCTCCTCAGGCCATCTCACTCTGCTGCGGCTGAGCTGGCCCCCAGAGACTTGGATTCTATCCCATTCCCCTTCAACAAAATAAACCTGATATTGTCAATACAGCTGATTCCCTAGTTTTCATTCAGCTGCAATTCTCCACTGTTGTATCTTCAATAATTCAAGAGATATTATGGTGACAATGTCCTGGAAGCAGCATGAATGTGTATTAACCACTTCCTTTCACCAGGCACTAGGCTTGGCATCTCACATATATTTTCTCATTCGCCCTTCACAACAATACTATAAGAAAGTGTATGTTTATTAAAAAGAAAAAAACCTCCAGGAAAATCATCAGCAACCAGTCTTCTTTAAAAACCTGTTGCCTGGAAGAAAGGAAAGAGGCCCACTGAAGAGTGTAACAAGCAATGGGTTTGTCACAAACAGATAGGGAGCCCTAGGAACATTCATAGAAAGAGGATGTTGGAGCTGAAGGGGACCTGAGAGATCAATTTCAGATGTGAAGGAGAGGTTACTGCATTCTCCTCAAAAGCTATTACATAAATTGTCTCAGGAGAGATAGATTAAGAAATTTTGTCATAATTGCTTTGATTTAGATCGAGCCATAGAAAATGGTATTGTCACATGAATTAAGCTACATATCATGCGGCAAGAACACAATATTGTAAATGTCATAGGGGCCAGATTTCACCAGAATGCCGTGGTTCTCAAACCAGAATGTGTATCCGAATGATTCCAAGTATCTGTTTGAAAATGCAGACTCCTAAACCCCATCTTTGGAAATATGAATTCAGTGAGCCTGGTATAATGGCCAGGAAACTGGCATTTTTAACAAGCTCCTTGGGCCAGCAATGAGTGGTCAATCACTATGGGTGGTCCACCCACTGACCATAACCTGAGAAACACACCTTTAGGGATACTCTCTTCATAATCAAGGAATGAGTAGGCCAATCTCAACTGGGGCAGTTGTCCCGCAAATATAGAGACCCAGGAAGCCACCCCCCATTCCTGGATCCCCAGTTTTCTACAGAATCTCATCTTAAGGTAATAATGAACCCTTAGAGACATCTCCTTCCCTATGACTTGATGACAGGAGCTGAGGCTCAGGAACAAACACAGTAGGCACTATGAGGAGTCTTTCTGGGACATAACATTCAGGTGGAATAAAAATTTTTCCTATAAGCTCTTAAGTGGTCAGAGATTCTTCGGTGCGCCCAGAAGTTGGGGGCATTTCATTGTACTGTGATCATGTATATAGTAAAGAAACAGACATGGCTTGGAGTGGGTGGGATGCCTATATCCTGAAGGGATCTTGGTCCTCATAGCCAAGATCCAATCCTTAGTTTCTCAGGTTCCAAAATTTGATGTTTCAGTTTTAACCAGGAAATGATTAGGCTCTGGGGGACAAATTTCACACAATCTAAACTCATAAGGAGATGTTTTAGAAGCCAAAATGTCATTTTATTAATTCATCTTGATAATTAACTACAAAGCAAACTTATGTCAATCAGTGCATTTTCTTCCCTGTTGGAAATCTAATTAGGAAATCAAATAAAGGCAAAAGGCTGTTTGGTGGAGGCAGCTGAGTTTAGTGAAAAGAGCTAGGATTTTGGAATCAGATAGATTTAGATTAAAATGCCAGCTACTTTACTTGTGGTGGGCTGAGTGATGTCTACTAAAAATATGTCCAACTGGAACCTCAGAATATATGACCTTAGTTGGAAAAAAGGTCTTTGCAGATGTAATTAAGGTAAGGATCTCTACATGAGATTTTCCTGGATTAGGTTGGGCTCTAAATCCAATGCTTGAGTGTCCTTACAAGAGGAGGCTGAGATACAGGTGAGAAGGCCATGGTAAGACAGAGAGAGAGAAACTGAAATAATGTCCCTATAAGCCAAGAAAAGTCTGTAGCCACCAAAGCTAAGAAAAGGCAAAGAATGGGGGCACCTGGATGACTCAGTTAAGCATTCGACTCTTTATTTCGGCTCAGGTCATGATCTCGTGGTTCATGGGATTGAGCCCTATGTACTGACAGCACTGGGTCTGCTTAGGATTCTCTCTCTCTCTCTCTCTCTCTCTCTCTCTCTCTCTCTCAAAATAAATAAATACACTTAAAAATAAAGAGACAAAGAATGGGATCTCCCCTCAAGCCTTTGGAGGGAGCATGGCTCTTCCAACACCTTGATTTCAGATGTATGGCTTCCAGAATTTATTCCAGAAAATAAATGTCTGTTGTCTTAAGCCACCAAGTTTGTGGTAGTTTGTCATGGCAGCCACCGGAAACTCATACCAATCATTTAGTTTTATGGGCTTGGATTAACCCCATAGCCTCTCTGAGTCTCAGTTCCCTCATATGAAAATGGGTCTTAATAATTAAACCCTATGAGTTCATAAGGCTGCTGTGAGGATTAAATAACATAACTTATGTAAAGTGTTTGGTTCAGGGTAAGCACTCATATGGTGGCTGTTCTTACTGGTAAGGGAAAGGGTTAGTAGAGTGTGTGAGATGCTTTGAAAAGATGGAGCCCGATGCATCTCTTCAACCCCCTATCAGAAAGACAATAAATATATCAGCGGGTCAGGGCATTGGAGGAGAGAAACAAGTTTTTTCTAGTTATTTTAATTTTAACTTTTATAATGGTCAACATGTCATGATATAGTGAATCCCTTCTTAGTTTTGATGGGACTTTCCCAGCCACAGCATTTACAAAGCTACAGTCCTATTTGCCACTGGTTACTTTATTATTTATATACATATATTTTTAATGAATATTTTTGAGAGACAGAGAGAGAGAGAGAGAGAGAGAGCACACGTGAGCAGGAAAGAGGCAGAGGGAGATGGGAACAGAAGATCTGAAGTGGGCTCCATGCTGACAGCAGAGGGCCTGAGGCCAGGCTCGAACTCATGAACCATGAGATCATGACCTGGGCTGAAGTCAGATGCTTAACCGAGTGAGCCACACAGGCACCCCCCACTGGTTACTTTTTAAAGCACTGTTTCTTTAATGCTTTATATATAGGCAGTCCCTTATCTTACCAATAAATGCTGTTTTTGTGAGCAGCCAATCCCACTTCTACAGTGGGAAGCTTTCTTGTCAGCTTAAGCCCCCGAGAGTGGTATTTTTCTATGTTATTGGTTGACCTGAACTCTACAGTTGGGGGCCCTTTTCCCTTTTAGTCCCTAGCCCTCTGTCTCCATTTTGCAGAATCCCATGAATTCATAGACCTATGTCCACTTTCTCATCAACCTGTTCGTAAACAGAAAGTTCTTCAGTTTCTGCATCTGACAGCCTCCACTCCCACCCACACAGCCGCAATCAACATTACCTCTGGGAGGTCAGGGAGATAGTGCCCTGTTCATTTTTATACCTACCATCTATGATACTGCATGGTATATGGTAAATATGTATTAAGGTGGGTGAGGGAGAACAATTAATAAATCTTGGTCCTGGAGACAGGCAGACTTGGGTTTAAACCTTAGCTCCCCTTTTCTGCTAGCTCTGGGGCCTTGAGCAAATTACTTCAGCTTTTGAGACCGCAGTTCCTTCATTTGAAAAATGATGGTAATAATAGTACCTACCTCCTAGGTGTTTTATAAGAATTAAAACAAGTGAGTATATATAAAGCCCTCAGCCCAGGACCACATGCATAGTGAATGTTCAGTAAATGTTAGCAATGGGTGAAGGGCTATATGAAATAATGAATGAGTGGAATACGTATTTGCAACAGGAAGGCATGTAACTCCAGGAAATTTTTAGTGCCTATAAGAGATCCAGGGAAGAATGAGAGAACAGCCACTAAGATCTGGTGAGTACTTCATCTACCATATCTCTTACCACATGATTCTGACTGCTGGGAGTACTTGAAAGCTGAAGTTTGTCAGAATGAACCATTCACATCGAACACATGGAAGGAAAATAACGTTTCATATCATAGCAGTAACAGTTGCTCAACTTCAGAGAGTACTTCAAAATATGATGAAGTGTTGAAAAGTGTAGAGCTGTCAATAGAAACTAGTGCTCACAGTGGTTTTAAATTAATTAAAAATACTGATTTCAGCGTTGTGGCTTTCATGCAGAGTATTTGAATTATTATTGTTATTAGAGAAAGTCTGAGTCAGGAGGATTGCATAGACAAATGATAACATTAAAGGAAGTCAGATGAAATTTCACACATCAGGAGGGTTGCACAGGCAATGAAAGCCACTTTTACTTCACATGACATGCTTTAAGTAGTAACACAGGGACGTTGAGGGAAGGGAGGGTGAAGAATTGATATGCTGCAAACCTAGCTAGGGGCAGCTCTTGCTCAAGATTCTGCACCATCCATGCTGCATGCTAGTTCTCCTAATCCCCTAGCCCTCCAGTCTCCCATTGATTCATTCATTCAACAAAATATACATTGGGTGCCTCCTACGTGCCAGGCACTGTTCTGGATGTTGGGGATGCAGCAGTGAACCAAGAGCCTCGTCTTCCTTAGATGGTGCTTCCGTTAGGGGTCAGCACATCGTGGCTTGCAGGCAAAATGTGGCCTGTCACCTGTTTGGGTAAATACAGCTTGAATAGAACACAGCCGTGGTCATTAATTTATTTAAGTGTCATCTATGATTGCTTTTGTGTAACAACAACCAAGTTTGGGCAGTTGTGGCAGAAACTCCCTGGCCCACAAAGCTTAAAATATTTATTAGCTGGCCCCTTATTTTAAAAAAAGCCTGCCAGCCCCCATTCTGGCAAAAGGAAACGATTTTTAAAAAGAGCTATATAATGTCAGGTGGTGTTCAAAGTATAAAGAAAAATAAAGCAGGGAGGGCAGAGAAGGAGTGGGGAGGGGGAACTAACTTCTCTAGACATGTCCATCAGAGAAGATCTCACTGGGTAGGGGGCATTTGATCCAACACCTGAATGGGGTCAGCGAGTGAGTTACAATGATGTTTGAGTTATATCTGGTATTGTAAGCCATTTCAAGGAGTTTTACAATCTTGTGTGTGAGATGGGAAGTCACTGGAGGAATTTGAGCGGAGGAGCGACATGCTCTGACTTCCATGTTAATAAGATTAGTCTGGCTTTCAAATTGATAAGGGAATAATAGACTTGGGTGAGGGTGGCAGGGACCAAAGTGAAGAGAACAGTTGGGAGGCTAGTGAAATTATGCTGGGACATGGATCATTGTGACTTCAACCAGGCGATGAAAAGTAGTTGGATTCAAGGTATATTTTGAAGGTGGAACCAACAAGATTTGCCAATAGAACAAAATGTCAGATGTGAGAGAATGAAAAGAATCAAGAATGATTTCAAGATCTTCTGCCTGAGCAACTGGAAGAATGAGTTATCATTTAGCAAGATGGGCAAGACTGTGAGGAGCAAGTTTGGCAAGTGGAGTAGGTTTTGGTCAGCGAGGCGGGGGGAGGAGGTGGTAGCACTGGGAGTGGCGGTGGCAGGGAAATTAAGAATTCAGTTTTAGATGCAGTGAGTTTAGGATGCGACATGAAGCAGGGAATTGTATATAAAAGTATGGAGGAGTCTAGGCTGGAGATACACATCTGGGAGTCATCAGCATACAAAATAGCATTTTATTTTACTTTACTTTATTTTATTATTTTTTTAAAAGTAAGCTCCACATCCAGAGTGGAGCCCAAGGAGGGGCTTGAACTCATGACCCTGCAATCAAGATCTGAGCTGAGATCAAGACTTGGATGCTTAACCCACTAAGCCACTCAGGCACCCTTAGATAGTATGTTAAGCCATCACAGTGGAAGCATCACCAAGAAGATCCAGAACAGAAGTGATCTAAGACTTCAGGTGTTCTTTTACCTTTCAGTTTTAGATTCAGTCCATGGCAAAATCCTATCAATTCTTTCTTTATAATGTCTCTCAACCCAACATTTTTTTTCCCATTGCCAGAGCTACTGCCCTCATCCAGGATCTCATTCTATCCCACTTGGCCATTTGCAATAGCCTCCTAACTGGTTTCCTTGTCTCTAACTGTCAACATTGGAAATGATCATCTCATTTGTATGTCCCCTCCAAGAAATTCTCTCTACTCCTGGGCTCCCCATCTTAAAGAATGGCATCACCATCCATACCTATTTGTTCGAGTTTGAAACCTGTAAATCGGCCTTGCCTCCTCTGTCTCTCCTACTTCTGCATGCAGTCTATTACCAAACACTGCCATTGATACCTCCAGAATATAACATAATTCTGTGCACTTTTCTCAGTCCCTGTTCCCATCACTATAGTTCAAGACACGGTCATCTCCCACATGGACAGTAGCGCCTAACTACTTTCCTGCTCTCCAACCTATCCTCCATACTGATGTCAGTAGAATCTTTCTAAAACAACACTGTATGGGCCTTGCCTATCTGTTTTGTAGGTCCACAGAATAAAATTCAAAGAGCTTTCATCATCTTACTCGAACTTTTCTCTCTAATGGTACCTGCCATGGTTCTTTTGGGATATTCCTACTATTTCAGCCCTGTGGCCTTGTCTGTAGTCATTAGACCCACAGTATACCCCAGTACCTTAGTATGGACCTTCCCAAGCATATTACAAGTATCTGAGACTATGAACCCTCCCCTATGGTCTCAGCTGAGCCGGGGAGAGTGCAGTTGAAACTCCTAGGTCACTTGCCTTTAGGCTGAAGCTGCTTCCTCTGTTTGCCCAAATGTGTTTTATAAATACTATGCTTTTCTCTGCATGCCATGACATGATAAGGGTTGGGAAGCACTGACTTAGTACACACCATTTCCCCCAGCCTGTGAAGTGCTGTTCCATCCTCTTTTCTAAGTTCTAAGGGTTGCACAGGCAATGTGCATGTTCCATGCCACGTTCAAGACTCACCTTCTTTTTCTCAAGTTTATTTATTTATTTGAGAGAGAGAGCATGTGTGCTCAGGGATGGGCAGAGAGAGAGGAGAGAGATAATCCCAAGCAGGCTCTGCACTGTCAGCAAGGAGCCTGATGTGGGGCTTGAACTCACGAACCATGACATCATGACCTGAGCCAAAATCAGATGCTTAACTGACTGAGCCACCCAGGTTCCCCAATGGAAAAATTGTCTGGCAGGTCAAAAGAACATGTTCTTCATTGGTAATACCAAAGGAGCCAGTATGGAGCATGAAGAAAGAGCTTGTCAAGGACATTGCAGAAAGTCATGGGTGGAGGAAAAGCCAGTGGCTAGGGGAAATTTGCTGGCAAAGTAGATGTGCCCAGTAGTGGTTGAAAAAGCATGGCAAGCACATGGGACAGAAAAATTAAGTTTCTCTGTTGAGACACAATATAACATAGCCATTAGATACAGAATTCCTCGGGTCAAAGTCTGGTTCCAGCACTTACTGGCTGTGTGACCTTGGACAAGTTGCATAATGTCTCTGAACTTCAATTTACTCATCATATGGGAATAATAATACTACCTATTTCCAAGGATTTGTTGTAAGACTTAAATGAGTTAGGGGCACCTGGGTGACTCAGTCGGTTAAGCATCCTACTTCAGCTTAGGTCTTGTGGTTCATGAGTTTGAGCCCTGAATCAGGCTCTGTGCTGACAGCTTAGAGACTGGAGCCTGCTTTGGATTCTGTGTCTCCCGCCTTCTCTGCCCCTCCCCTGCTCACTCTCTGTCTGTCTGTCTGTCTCTCTCTCTCTCTCTCTCAAAAATAAAAAAAAACATTGAAAAAAATTTTAGGGGCACCTGAGTGGTTCAGTCGGTTAAGCATCCGACTTTGGCTCAGGTCATGATCTCGCAGTTCGTGAGTTCGAGTCCCACATCGGGCTCTGTGCTGACAGCTCAGAGCCTGGAGCCTACTTCAGATTCTGTGTCTCCCTCTATCTCTGCCCCTCCTCTGCTCGTGCTCTGTGTCTAAAAAAATGTTTTTAAAGACTTAAATGAGTTAATGTTTGTAATGTGCTTAGAGCAGCATCAACCAATGCCTGGCATATAGAGCACTATAGAAGGGTGCATTAGATAAAACAATGGTCTTCTTCTTCCTTGCCAAGCAGTACTTCAACCTCTATGGCTAGGACTTCCTCCTTGGGTCTGAGGCAGAGCCCACGGAAGCTTGGAGTTGCTCCCCAGTGGACATGTATGATATCTGGGGTCCAGACCCCAGTCCTCTGAGCCTGGTCTGTCTCACTATTCATAAGACACTGGCCATTTTCATTAGGTTTCTAGGTTACAAAATTTCTTCACCATTCTTCAGTCTTTTCAAAAGCTCAATGGAGTTCACTGTGAGGACATACTGGAGTGGATTCCATGAGCTCACGAAAGCAAATAGAGTCAAAATAGTGTAATCCTTAAGACTAATGGCTTTGCAATCAAGCAAACACGAGTTTGAATCAGGGGTCTACAAACAACCAACTGGATGACCTTGGACAAATCAACCTAAGTCTCAGTTTACTCATCTGTCAAATGAAGCCTAATAGGTGTCTGTCAGGATCAAATGAGAAAACGGACATGAAGCAGTCAGCACAGAGCCTGGTACACAGTAAGCACTCAAAAAGTGTTAACTCTTACCATTAATTTCTAGGATCACCGGTCTTGATTTTCCCAGCTCTAGAATGTCATTTAATCATACTGTATCTCCTATCCACTATTGTTCTGTCATCCCAGTTTGCCCCTTCCAAACTAAAAGGGTACAGGAAAAAATTCTTCGAACCAATAAATTACGAACACTCTTTCTGCATTTTATAGTCCATTTGAGGTTCATGTCCACTTCAATAATGATGAAGAAAGACATTTCAATGTCTGCAAATGCCTCAAAGACAATAGGGTCCCCTCAGCCTAGGATGGACATCAAAATCACCATTTTTTATTTTTAATTTCATTAAATATATTCTTGTAAATAGCAAACAATTTCTTTTCAAAATGCTTATACATGCATTTACCCTAGAAATAGTTCTCTTATTGAAGCAAATCTCTAGTGGGGAGAGAAGTGGCCAGGCAAGTAGGTTTTGCAAAAGTCACCCAAGTGAGTCTGATAGGCACCTCTGGTCTCGGAGAGGGACTGGAAAGTGAGTCTGGTGGAATAGGTCAGGGTCTCCCTTTGAGAAGAAATCCAAGAAGGGTAGGTATACCACCCTGCCTCCCACCCAAAGTGGGTGTGTAGAAACGTGCCCTGCACCCACTGGGGGACAGTGTAGTGCTTTCTCTTCCCTGGGTGAATCATGGAGGACTTCCCTCCCATAGCTATACAATCATCTTATCCATGACACACCAATTGGAGAATTATGCAAGAATACAAGTTTGCCCTATGCTTCAAAAATGCAACTGTAGGGGACCGGGGTGGCTCTGACTGAGCATCAACATCGGCTCAGGTCATGATCCCATGTTGTGGGTTCAAGCTCCACATTCGGCTCTGTGCTGACAGCTTGGAGCTTGGAGCCAGTTTCAGATTCTGTGTCTCCCTCTCTCTCTCTCTGGCCCTCCCCCACTCATTCTCTCTCTCTCTCTCTCTCTCTCTCTCTCTCTCTCAAAAATAAACATTACAAAATTATAAAAAATGCAATTATATGTGATGACTGGATTAAATATATGCCATGCCTAATGATTAAATACTATTTAACGTCTAAATCAAGATTAGAATGATTACCAAATTATTTAATTATTTTGGGTTTACACATCTGTTTTCAATGCTAATTGTTTGCTGGCAAAAACTGTTTGGCCTTGATTATGATCATTAATGAGTGTGTTTGCATTTCAAATCAAAGAATCAGTCTCTCAAATGGCTTTAATCAAATCAAATAAAACAGTAAATACTTTTCAAAATAAAAGTGTAAAACAAAAAGAAAGTGTAAAAAATCATAATTTAGCTTTCTTTATAAACTTTTTTGAGCTAGCAAAAGAGAGAGCGAGCATGTGAGCAGGGGAGGGATAGAGGGAGAGGGAGGGAGAATTGTAAGCAGGCTCCATGGCCACCACACAGCCCGATGTGGGGCTTGATCTTACAACTATGAGATCATAACCTGACCTGAAATCAAGTCGGATGCTTAACCAACTGAGCCACACAGGTGATTCTAGAGATGTTACTTTTTATTCCCTGATATATATATCAACAACTTCTTAAATTATGATTTTGGGGTGAAAAAAATATTATTGAGTTTTTAAAAATAGACTTTATATTTTAGAGCAGTTTAATTTGTTTTAATGTTTATATATTTTTGAGAGAGAGAGAGAGAGAGAGAGAGAGAGAGAGAGAGAGTGACAGAGTGCAAGTGGGGGAAGGTCAGAGGGAGAGGGAGACACAAAATCCAAAGCAAGCTCCAGGCTCCAAGCTGACAGCACAAATACCGACGCGGGGCTCAAACTCACAAGCTATGAGATCATGACCTGAGTCGAAGTCAGATGCTCAACTGACTGAGCCACCCGGGCACCCTATTTTAGAGCAGTTTTAAGTTCACCATCTAATATTTCACAGCAACTGTTTATATATATCATATATGCATTATATTATACATTTATAGTATATAATATACATGGTATATATTACTGTATATATAGATGTATAATATAGAAATTTATAGCGCATCTACAAATATATATTTTGTATAAATACATGTATAACATATGTAATATATTAGTAAAGATCAGATAGTATGGATTTTTCACATAGGTCTGAAAATTATAAAATAAATCTTCATTTAAATCTTTCAAAAGTATTTTGAGAGAGAGAGCAGCAGAAGCAGAGGGGCAGAGAGAAAGAGAGAGAATCCCAATGAGGCTACATGCTGCCAGAGCAGAGCCCGATGCAGGGCTCAATGTCACAAACCGTGAGATCATGACCTGCACCAAGATCAAGAGTTAGACTCTTAACCAACTGAGGCACCCAGGCACTCCTCCAAGTAACAAGATTCTTACTAATGAATTATAATCAAAGAAATAAATACTGTTGAAAAATAAGACTTCAAGAAGAAATATAAATTCAGTGAGCTATTGGTTCCAATATTTTCAATATAAGGATGCAAAATTGATAATGCAGTTAGGTGTACAGACTCAAAAATCAGGTACAACTGATTGTTTTTCCTTCCAATCTCTTGCTAACTATGTGGCCTTAGGCAAGTTACATTACATCTCTGAGCCTCAGTTTTCTGGTCTGCAAAATAAGGATAATAATAGCACATATGTCAGTATTGATTGGAAGATTAAATGAGATACTACATACACAAATTTTTAAAACACTGGCACATGGTAGGTGTTTAATGTATGTTATGATATTTTGTTGTTATTGCTACTAGAATGTAAGCTTCATAGTGGCAGTTTCGTTCCCATCTTCTCTGTTGGATTCCCATTACCTAACAGTGAATGTCCAATAAGTACTTGTTGGGTGAACTGATTTATGTGACAACTATCTGAAGGTCTAGGGGAGCTGTTTACTGACTATGCCACTGTTTCTAATAACACTTGGGAGCTGCACGAGCAACTCATGGTGAATTTTGTAAATGTTTATTTATTTGTTTTTGAGGGAGAGAGACAGTGTGTGTGCATGTGTGTGAGCCGGGGAGAGGCAGAGAGAGGGAGGGTCTGACAGCACAGAGCCTGACATGGGTAGGGCTCAATCCCATGAACCGTGACATCATGACCTAAGCTGAGATCAAGAGTTGGATGTTTTCACTGACTGAACCACCCAGGTGCCCCTCATTGTGAATTTTTTAAACAACAGCTTTATGGAGATGTAATTCCCCCATTTAAATTGTACAATTAGGTTTTAGTACCTTTACAGAGTTGTGCAACCATCACCACAAATCATTTTTAGGATATCGTCCTCACTCCAAAAAAAGAACTCCATACCTGTTAACAGTCACTCCCCATTAACCTACAGCTCCTCTCCCTAGGCCCAGGGGTACCACCAATCTACTTACTGCCTTTATGGATTTGCCTCTTCTGGACATTTCTTATAAACAGACTCATCCAACAAGTGGTCCTTTGTGACCAGCTTGTCTCATTTAGCATAATGTTTTCAAGGTTCATCCATGCTGTTGGTGTACTTAAGTAGTTCATTCATTTTCATAGCTGAATAATATTACATCATATGGATAGACCACATTTGTTTACCCATTTATCTAGCTGATGGACATTGGGGTTATTTCTACTTTTTGGCTATTATGAATAATGCTGATGTAAACATGGGTTTAAGAGCCAGATAAATCCATGTTAAGATCCCTGCTCAACTGCTTTTACGAGGTATGTGGTCTTTGACAAATTACTTCATCTCTTTGAGCCTTAGTTTTTTTCGTTCCAAATAGGAGCCAGAACCTACCTTACAGCACTACAGGAGAAAATTAATTAGATAATTCCTGTGAAATACCTAGGACAAAGTAATTGTTGAACAAATGGCAACTACTATTAGTGTTGCTTTACTTTATTTTCTTATTTCAAGGCTAGTGAGGTCCTATCAATGAATTTCTCTTGCTCGTTGAATAGTTCAGTCCTGGGGATGAGAAAGTTTCTCAGGAGACTTTAGTTTACTTAAAAAAAGTTTCTAAAATGACAAAAGTAACATACACATGTAAAAAATTCTAATTTTACAGAATTATATAGGGAAAAGTAAAAATCTATTTTTATACCCATTCCCCCACCCATTTCCTTCCCAGAAATAACAATAACAGTTTGGTGTATGTCCATCCAGACCATCCTTTATGTATATTCATACATATGAATATATACATAAGAACACACACACATAGATTTCTACATAAATTATACCTTACTATATATATTATTCTGTGACTTTTTAATTTTTCTCAACAGTGTGTTTTTGACATCTTTCCATTTGAGTACATAGAGATGTACCTCATTCTCCTTAATGGTTGTTCAGCAATCCAAAGGATGTATATGCCAATGGCTTACTTATAAAATCTTCAGTCATTGTTCTCAAGATAGCATCATGAGTCCCCAATTGCTGTGTGCTTTTTTCCCCCTCAAAATCTGTATTTAACTATGTAGCATGTAAATGTGCAGTTTACGGCAAATTCATAGTTTGCGTGGATCATGAATGTTTTATTGAATTCTCAGTTGTAGCGACAGAATGAAAGGCTAAGCATTCATGCAGAAAGGAATTTTCTTTAGATAGGTCCGGAGGAAAAACAAGTCACTCAAATCACGACCAGCTTTTGAATATTTTTTCTTGCTGGGTTCTAATATCGAGAAACTAAATGTAAAAGAAGGATGGAGTGGAATGTGAGTAAATTCAACAAATATCTTGAGAAGCTTACCAAATACAAAAATAGCTGTTGATCTGGTGGATAAAACATTAAAGTAATGGCAATAATCTTTTTTTTTACTGCAAATTCCCATAATAATTACTCTTTTGGGTAAGAAACCAGCCCAGATAATTGACAAATGCCAAAAAGGGATAGCCACGTATTCAAAATGATTACATTTATGTAAATGCATGAAGGAGAAATTTAAATGAATGCTTCCAGAATAAGCAAAATACATTGTGTCAATTTCCAACAGCCCCAAACTGCGTGCTAGTGATGGAGGTGTCACAATTCTGGGCAAGTACTCAGAAAGTTCACAAGTGTCAAACACTGAAGCAATGTGGTTATGAGAGAAGAAAATGTGTAGAGATGGAAATGTCACTCAATGTAATATCTGAGCAGGAGGCTACAATCAAAGCAGTCAGCAATTAGAAAGTACAGGGCCCTAACTCCCACAGAGTTTTCTGGTGTAAGCAGCTCCCACAGCACAGAAAACTGTTGTAAGATACTTTATGAGAGAGCTTTGTCGGTGCTAATGCCTGCTTTAATGACATCTGGAAACAGCTGTTTTTCTCCAAAAGACAGTGCCATGTCTGAGCCTGCCAAATACACATAATAAAGTGCATACCTATCATTAACAAAATTATGCTTTCCTTATTGACAGAAAAGATCTGTTCATATTGTGAGAAGAGTACATTACAGGGCGAGTGAAAAGCTATTGAAAAGTAGCATATGGATGGCTGTGAAGCAGTGCTTCCCAGCCCTAAATTCACCACCCTGTAGGGTGTCTACAATTATCCTGAAGATCATCATGAGTTCTTTGAAACCATCTCAAAACAAAATTAAATAGGAGGCACTTTCATTTAAAAGTGATATCCCATCCAGCATTTTGAGGGAAAGGAAGAGATGGCCCAAAATCAAGCTAACAATAACAGAGTGTTTCAACTCCCAGAAGGTGGGGAGCCAATGATGGTAAGACTGGTACATTATGTGAATTCAGTGGTAGTTTTTATGAATGCAGTATATTGTACCAAGGCATGTCATCAAAACAGTTATAATTAAGTGCATGAGTTTTCTATGTGTTGCAAAAGTGGGCACCCACGTCACTAGCAATCCTTGAATTTTGTCTCCAAGTTTCGGGTAATTTTTGTTGTTAAGAGTTTCCTGAGAGTCTGAAAATCTATTCCAATGCCAGCAACAAAATCATTCATTCATCAAAGAAATTTTATTGTGGGCATGCTGTATGCCAGGATGGGTACACAAGTTGCCAGATAGAAAGTTTGTATCAGTGATATATAGGAGTACCTGTTTTTCTGAGCTTCTAAGAGCATATTTTAAAATATCTTTAGCAATACTATATTAGTGAAAAACAGTATATTATTGTAATTTCCATTGCTTTGAATACTCATGAGATTGAACACTTGTTTATATGTCTACTGACCATGTGATCATTTGTAGTTCTTTTTTTGACTAATCTGCTCATATGTCCACTTTTCTACTGGTCTTTTTATTGCTGATTTGTAAGGACTCTTTACCTATTACTGCACCATATATGTGACATTATTATCTTCGAGTAGGAGCTTCTAGAGACAGCCATATCTTCTAAGTAACTGTCAGAGTTCAATATTGTCAAATATTTTTATAAGTTATATGAGTACCCTGTGATCATCTTGAGGCTGTTAACTTCCGTTTCTGCATTAAATTTAATTTTGTGTACACTAAAATCAGGCCATGCCTTATCAAACAGATTACAGAAATGTCCAACAAGCAATATTGTTAAGTAGTCAATAGGGAAGAGATTGGGCTATATAATCTTGCCAGTGATTTCAAACAAAACAAAATATAACAAAAAGCAAAAAAAAAAAAAAAAAAACCCAAGTTTCCATACAATTCTTTTCTTTCTGTGATTCAGAGTCAATAAGCATTTCCTGAGGGCTTAATAGGCCCAGGTGCTTTTACATACGATCTTTCTTATAGTCCTCATCACTGATCTATTACATAGGTATCCCCATTTTCATGTAAAGAAATTGTAGTTCAGAGAGGTTATGTGATTTATGATTATACTAGTAGCTATTAAGTGGCAGAGATGGTCTTCCAACTGCCCTCTTCAGCAAGAGTGGATGACACACGTGAATGCCCCAAGCAGGCTTTATGTTTTGGTGCCTCTTCAATTCAACATTTTAATGTTTTTAATGTTTATTTTTTTTAGAAATTGTTTTTTTAAATTATTTATCTTTGAGAGACAGAGAGAGACAGCGCGAGCAGGGGAGGGTCAGAGAGAGAGGGAGACACAGAATCCGAAGCAGGCTCCAGGCTCTGAGCTTGCTGTCAGCACAGAGCCTGACGCGGGGCTTGAACCCACGAACTGCGAGATCATGACCTGAGCTGAAGCCGGATGCTTAACCGACTGAGCCACCCAGGCGCCCCTTTAATGTTTATTTTTTGAGAGAGAGAGAGAGAGAGAGAGCATAGCAAGGGAGGGGCAGGGAGGGGGGAGACCCAGAATCTGAAGCAGACTCCAGGCTCCGAGCTGTCAGCACAGAGTCCAACACAGGGCTTGAACCCACGAACCATAAGATCATGACCTGAGCTGAAGTCAGATGCTTAACCAACTGAGCCACCCAGACGCCCCTCAGTTCAACATTTTAAAAATATTTACTTACAGTTACTTAATGAGAGTAGAGAGAGACTGAGTTTCTGTTAGTAAAAGTATATACCTTTTTTATTATGTTCAACATTTGGTCACCACATGCACTTATCACAATAGCTACCATTTATTGAGCACTTACCATGTGTCAGGCACTGTGCTAACCACTTTAGATGCATTATCTCATTTAATCCTAGGAGGTTAGCATCATCATCATTATCATCATCCCCATTTAATATGTGAGGCACAAAGAAGTGAAGTGACTTTGTTAAGGTCACACAGGTAGTAAACTGTGGAGCCAGGATTTAAGCGCCAGGATTTAAGCTCAAGCTGGCTGACACCTGAGCCTATGAGCTTAACCACTATGTTTTATTGCCTTCAACCATAGCAAGAATCCCAAGTTGACATTTTAACCTACAAATTTCTTTCATTTGTTTTGTTTTGTTTTGTCCCTCAGAACTGAATATGATGGAGGTAACTTACAGGGATAAAATTATAATACCACATTTAAAAGATTTTAGAATTTTGCCTGTGTTTTTTCATTTTCTTGATAATAACCATTTCCTATTTTCCTCTGGTTCTCATTTTGCCTTTAGTTTCCTCTTGCAACTTTCCAAACCAGGCAACTTTCAGGGAGGTCTATTAAAGGATTAAAATTTTAGATAAGAAAATAAACCCTTCAGGGGCGCCTGGGTGGTTCAGTCAGTTAAGCATTGGACTCTTGATTTTGGCTCAGGTCATGATGTCATGGTTCATGAGTTCAAGCCCCGCATTGGGCTCTGCACTGGTGGTGTGGAGCCTGCTTTGGATTCTCTCTCTCTCCCTCTCTCTCTCTCTCTCTCTCTGCTCTTCCCCTACTCTCTCTCTCTCAATCTCTCTCTCTCTCAAAATAAATAAATAAATAAACTTTTAAAAAGTTTTTTTTAAAGAAAAGAAACCTCATTCCTGATAAACATCACTGTATTATTCTGTTTTACAATCCTAGCTGATTGTGGAGAGTTGCTCACTTTAAACAACTCCCAGGTTGTTAATCTCACAGTTGGTGGCACACCCTTCAGCTTGCATGTGCTCATCACAAAAACAGTGTGGTTGGCACCAGTGAGGACTGGCTTCTTTATGCTTTTGATTTTTTACTCATGGGCCCTAGCCTCCTTCATGAAAGAGATGGCCAACTTCCATCTCACCAACTACTTTGGGAAGCATTGGCAGAAACCCAGGGTAGTCGGCACCATATTTATGATGTATCTCAGATATTTCTAAATACCCTTTTTAAATTGGCACCCCAGAATGTTGCCTGCCTGGTTCATGGCTTAATTCTTTCTGCCTTAGAAATCCTGTTTTCACAATGGTGTGGCAGGACTCAAGCATTGGTGAAGAAGGAGGGTATGGTTTGCACACATGCATATTCGCTCAAATATTAAAAGGCAATTTTCTGAGTTTTGGCAGACACTAGTGGGCATACAGGTTCCAGAGAAAACCCTATTTGGTGATGGGTTTCCTCTCCCTACTATTTGTAAACAGGTGAAACCAGATTATAATGAATGTCAGAGGGTGGCTGTAACCTGCAGGTGGAATACTGATGTTGACAGCTGTGTAATTACATTGACATTTTATTACAGGGCATTTCATATGTATGGTTATAATGAAGTGTGGATAATTTAGAAAAATCACTGATCATGAGCAACGCCAGGCCATCTACAACCTGAACTTTGCCTTTCTGTTAATTAAAGCAAAACCTTCAAACAGGACTGGAAATGAAAGGTAACACACCTTGTGAAAAGACTCCCCTGACCCTGGTTTCTAGTCTGTCCATTCATTGTGCATACTTCTGTGGAAAACTAAAAACCTAATATTGACTGAATACATCTGAGTTCAAGACCGTATCTCTTCCTCCAGCCTCTGTCCTGCTAATTCTTCATAGGTATCAGTCTGCTTTGGGTATTACTAAGATGTATCTGACTAGGATTGAGGGTTTCAAATCAAGTGCAGGGATTGGAGGAAGTTTTGTGCCTTGATGCCTGAAAAAACAAAGCCTCCTTCAAAGGCTGAAGAGAAATGCACAGTGATAACTTTTGGGAATTTCAAATAGGAGCACACTGTCTGAAAATGGAACAGAATATTTGAAATCAGGACTGCCCCAGAAAACTTGGGTAATTATAGCTATCATGTATTTCGAGCACTTACTATGTGCCAGGCACTGGGAGGAAATACTTCCCAAGTATATTATCTCATTTAATCCTTTCAACAACTCTAAGAGGTATATCCTAGAATTCCCATCTCTGCAGATAAGGAAACTAAGGCATGCTGGGGTGAAGATCACTTGCCCAAGGTCATATAGCAATTATATGACAAGTCTGGGATCCAAATCCAGTTCTAAGTCCAAAAACTGTTCTCTTGATCACCAAGGGGGTCTACCATTCTCTTAGATGTTTAGACTCTAAATCATTTCTTTGCAGAAGCGATTCACAGATAGGAGCCAAATAAGTATTTCCATCTATGTATGACCTGCACAGTTTTTTTTTTGCCATATCCAAGGACAACATAAATTATAGGCAGGATGTTCAAGCAGGCTTTCTCTCATTCCATGGGGGTAGGGTGGGCAGCCTTGTCCACCTTAGCCTTATCCCCATAAGCCTACCCAGGATCCCTTCTTGGCCAGCCCAGTTGGTCTCTGGAAAATGAACTGTGCCAAGATGATATTACTTTCACCTCAACTTAAGCAATAGAAATCATAAAATCATGAGTTGGAAAATAGATGTATTTTTAAATCTTTTTTTTATTTTAATGTTTATTTTTGAGGGGAGGATAGAGAGAATGTGAGCAGGGGAGGGGCGGGGGGGGACAGGGAATCTGAAGTGGGCTCCATGCTGACAGCAGAAAGCCCGATGCAGGGCTTGAACCCACAAACCATGAGATCATGACTTGAGCTGAAGTTGGACACTCAACCAACTGAGCCACCCATGTGCCCCGATAGACACATTTTTTAATGAATATCAAAATAGGCAATGGTCATCTGTCACCTTGACATCCAGTGAAACAGTTAACCTCTAAAAAGAGTTAAGACCCTGCTTAACTGTCCTCCATTTTTGGAGAGATTTTTCGCAGCATTTCAAAAGGAACTTTGTACTTCCAAGAGAACAAGCTGCTTCTATTTCCGCACCTTCTAACCTTCAACCTCCATCTCAGATGTTAAATCCTTAGCAAAGTTTTCTCTGACCACCCAATCTGAAGTAACCCCCTCTAATGTAAAGTAACCGTGTACTGCTATTTGAAATCGTCTTGTCTGTTTGTTGATTTGTATGCTGCCATTCTCCCTACTAAATAATAAGCTCCAGGAGGTCCCTGGCATTTAGCATCATGCCTGCCGTATAGTAAATGTTCAGCGGGTATTTGTCAAATGAATGCACATGATGAAGTAGGGATTCTATAGTTAGGTTAGGACCATGGAGCTGATCAAACAGGCAACATCAGGAAAGCTAAATTTGGGGTGATGTAATTTATCCAACAAGGCAATGACCCGAGAAGGCATAAAACTGTATGAGATACTTACATCACTCATTCCTTCTTGAGCACTTACTGTGTTCAGGACATTTGTGCTAAGCTGTCCCCTGTGGACTGGGTACTATTTAGCTCTGGGGTCTATGTCATTGGTAATCCCCAGTTCCGTTAATGTAACTCACATTTACTGAGTGACTATTATATTCAAGCACCATTCTGTGGTGGGATACAGTAGTAAACTGGACGAAGTTCCAGCCCTCTAATGAAGGTCAAATCAAGAGCAGGCACACACCTTTATATACTTTTTCCCAAATGGTGTTTCCTAGTGATACTTTACCTTTCTAGAAACACCAGATCATTGCTTTCAAGGTGGTCCTAGATTCATCCCCCCTGACCTACTTATGTTTATAATAGCTACCATCTATTTACTGAGTATGCATTATGTGTCGGGCACTGTGTTGAGAGCTTTATATGCCTTATATGATAGAATCTTTCCAATAACACCACAAAGAAGGTACTAGTATTACCCCCATTTTACAGAGAAGGAGATCAAGACTCACTGAGATTAAACGGCTTGCCGAATGACATGTAGTTGTTATGTGGTAGTGTGGATTCAAAGCTGGGCAGGATGCCCCTGGAGCTGTGCAAACCAGCTCCTTAACTATGAGTGTGCAATGGTGCCTCTTATGAGTGACATAGGCCTCCCTTCACTTAGGAAATCTACCTCTAAGATTCTGACAACGCAGACACTCTCAGATACATGGTTTGCCTGAGGAGCTGGCAATGAGATAGGCAGAGATGTTTCAAGATCTGCCTTTGTGGTTCAGAACATGAGGCACTAGCGGATATGTTATGAAGCAGTTGCTATGATTCATTACACCCTAGGAATAACACCGACTCTCATTAAAGATAAAATTATCAAAGATATAGTTCAAGAGGAAAACAGTATATTTCTGGACTTCTTTCATTTGAAAGTGATTAACCACAAAGCAATTAAAGAAAAGCTGAGGAAAACCACCAGTGCATTTGTGCAGAAAATATTAAAACTATATCTCAATATAGGTGACTCAGATTAAGAGAATAAATATATTTCTGCTATCAATTTTATCATCATATATTGTGCAGGTTCAGTATAGAACTGAAAGCTGTAAAATATGTTTTGGTTTTACACTGATTCTGCATTTTACTGAAATCCATTCATTTGATTAGCACCTTTTCAAAGCAACTTGTCTTGCCTTATTTCATTTAGGTATCATAAAAACCTTGTAAGGTAATCTTAGTTGTATAAAAGTCTAAATTTCAAGTACATAGTGGACAAGTAAGTAACCAAGCATACCAAATTAGAATTGAAGCAGCAAAATTTGGTCTACACCACCAGGGCACAAAGAATGCCACATTTCAAAATCTCCCTACAAAAAATGAGATCTGCTCTGAGCCTTTCACTTTTCCAGCTGGCTAAAAATGTACTCTCGTTCATGGTTTTTAGAGGCCTTCCCTCTGCCAAGGTTGTTGAAAGCCCTAGCAAATCGTGCAGACCAGAACTTTCAGGGCAGGCCCTCTGCCTTTTGTCCATACCGATAAGCTTATCATGCAAATGCACAGGTCTCTTGCGGTAAGATGTGTCACCTGCTTCTGTGTCACCCTTGGACCTTGGTGAGGAGGTGTCTTTGCTGAGGTTGGCAGTCTGATGGCCTAGTATCCTGCCTCTCTTAAGTGTACCATGCACCATTCTCCCTTGAGATCCTATCTCTTCTTTGGGGCACTAAAAGGGAGCAAGGCTAGTCCTCGCTGCTCAAGGAATCTGTCATACTCCCTCCTGCTCTCCAGTCTTGGACTTTAAGAACTTCTAGGTTGGGTAGCTTTGACCACCTCTACTCAGAAGTGCTAACCTCTTAACCCTCTGGGACAAGCCAGCATAATTTCTCTCAGTGAGCCTTTTGAAATCAAAAGCTCTGGATCCAGGTGATCTTCGAGGTGTCTAGCAACTTCTGCTTTTGACCTTGTAAAACAAAAGCTCCCAAGACAAGGGAACAGAAAGACTTGGCTATGTTTTGTTGTGAGGGGAGGGAAACATACCTACCACAGCAGAAACAAATTATAAAAAAAGTAATGTGTCAACAGATAATCCTACTGAAAATGTTGTTACAATTCCTATTGGCATTTTTTTTTATTTTAGACATGTTATTTGTAAGTCAGCAGTAACCATGGGTCTACATTTTAGCAACTGATTTAAATTCTGTGCCTATTTATTAAACATGCACAATGCTCTTACTACTACACTATGTATTGTATGGCATATGTAAAGGAGAAAAATGTATGATTTTGTCTTTGAGATGTAAGAAAATGAATCCACAATGTGCTCTTTGACAATCTGTTGCTGGTACCTTTCAGATCCCACTATCCCAGGAGCTAGGATTTTCTTTCCTAAAGATTATGCCATTCACAGAGAGTGTCTTCTTTTTTCTTTTTCTTTTCTTTTTGAATTCACTTGAGAAACATTATATGCTAGTCATGGGGCCAGGGATATAAAGAAATGGTGTTGCCCTTGCCCTCAAGAAGTAGAAACTAGGTGGAAGAAGATAATAGACCTACAACATCAGAGTAGCTTGATAGAGGAGGCTATATTTAATTTGGGACATAAAGGATGAATTGGAGTTTACTAGAAAAGAAGTGGGGAGGAAAATTCCAGAAAGAAGTAACAACATGGGCAAAGAAGGGAAAACATTTCCCTAAAATAAAAAATTTAAGAAAAAAGGAAATGAAAGAACATAGCAAGCTGAGGGAACTCTCAATAATCTGATTGGAGCACAAAGTCTGAGAGTGGGGGACAATAATGAAAGACAAGGCCTGGAAGCTAGTCTGGGATGTGATTCAACGTGTTCCTATATGCAATGCTAAGGAATTTGGGATTCTTCCTAAAGGCAATGAGAAAGCAACCAAAGGTTCAAGTAGGGAAGTGACAAAAACAGAACAGCATTTTTTAAATGCTCTTTGTGGCAGAAGTGCCAAGGATAGACTAGAGGAGGGTGAGACCAGATACAGAGAGAGTAATAAAGTGGCTCTTGGTAAGAGTTGATGAAGTAAGGCAATAGAAGTGGGAATGGATTTGAGATAATATTGATGAACTAGTCTAAGAGGTGAGAGATAGTGAGAGCCAAAAATGACTCCCAGGCCTGGGGTGATCAGGTAGATGGAGAGGACATTAATTAAAATGGAAAATACCCAAGAGGGCCATAGCTGTGTACAATGAATTCTGATTTAGGTATTTTGAATTTCAGGTGCTTTGTGATATCCAGGTGAAATTACCTAATAAGCCAATTCAAAAATCAGCTGGCAGCTTGTTTAGAGGAGTCAGGGTTGGAGTTAGAGATTTGGGAGCTGTCGGAACACAGGTGTTGAATAGACTATGGCAATAAGTGTAGAGCAAAAGAAAAGGCAGAGTCTAGGGGCTTGAGGGACAGGTGGCTGGAGTAATAGAAGACCCCAAAAGAGACTGAGAGAATCAGCAATCAGATGAGGGTGGAAAGAGAAAAGTGGCATGGAAGACACAGGAGAAGAGAGGTCCTGGAAGGAAGGGGTGGTCATGTGTAACAGATGCAGAATAGAAATAGGTGAGATAGGACAAGTATTGGAAGAGCCATCATGAATTGGGCAATTTGGACCTCACCAGTGCCTCTTGTTGGAGCAGTATTTGGGGGCATAAGCCAGACTGCTGTGGTGTGATGGCATAAGAGGAGATAAGGAAGAGGAAAATAGTGTATGAGGTTTATTCTTTCAAGAAACCTGGCAGTAACTGGAAAGTGAGAAATAAGATGGCAGCACAGTAGGCAAAGTTAAAAAGAAAGATTGTTGAATGTGGGAGAATGCTTATGGAGAGTGAGAGGGAAGCTCTTGGAGAGGAGACGGCTGATGCATGGACTTGAGTCTCAGACAAGTCAGGGGAGGAAGAGTTCTAGTCCAGTACTTCTCAAACGATCTGTGATGAAGGATAAGCTTTTTAAATTTACAGACTGGTACTTGTATGAAATGTAATAAAAATTTCTAGAAAAATGCAGTAAAAAAACATTCAAAATACAAGCCCCAGTTTTTCATTATTAGATCCAATGAACATACAATTATCTTATCAAATTGCTATCAAAGTTTCTAAATTCCTACCCTGATTTCAGCACTTATGTTGCTTTGGATCAGTATCAAACAGTTTGAGGATTGGAAGGGGTCACCACCATACTTTGTATAGCACAATCCTAGACCATAGGACCTAGAAAGGAGGAAGGAAAGAACACTCCTTCTTCCAAGAGAGAGGAAGGAAGCAAGAAAGGACAAGAGATTAGAGAGAAAGCTTACAAGTGGAATGAAGGAGAGTTGAGGGAATTCCCACTGGCAAATAATTTTCTTCTGTAGTGAAGTAAAAAACCTGACCTTATAAAATGAATCAAGAATGAAGGAGATCAGGTGGGAGGATTGGCAGAGTGTAGTAATGGAAATGGAACTGAATAAAGATGAATAAAAGAGTTGTAAAAATAATAGAAGGAAGGCCCAGCTGAGGCTAGAAATCATAAATTAGTTATGGAGCCAATCAGTTCAATTTTGTGATTTTTTTCCCTAGCAGTTTTGCAGCCTCAAGGCAGGAGTGGAGAAATATATGGTAGGGTTCTAGTAATATGGTGGCCTCTGTGTGCAAACTGACTGACACACCCACAGAAAACAACTAAAAGTGCTGGATAAAATGCAACACACATCTTCAAGGTATCAAAGAGCTGGAAAGGTAGTAAGGAATTATAATCCCAGATTGTAGTGAAGGCCAATTGAGGTAGTTCCTTCTTTGAAAAAAATTCACTGAACTTAATTTAAGCTTCAGAGAAGTTTCAGTGATGTGAAAACACAGAGCCAAGGGCCTACCCGAGGTGGGGAGTTCCTCCCCAGAGAAAACTGGAATAACAAGGAGCTAAACCATCAGCGTATTCATGAGCCAGAAATAACCCCCTACACACACATAGGGAAACATCGAGGAAAGAACCCTTGGTACTGAGTGGAGGGGGAAGCATCTGCCCTGAGAGGTTTAAATACAATCTCATCTAATAAAGCTTTGCAGCCTAAATTCACATTACCAGGTTCTCCAAAAGACGTTAAGCTCTAAATTTAGTTTAGAGTAGACCCCGACTGGTAGTGCCAGGTAGCACCTGGCATATCGCAAATCCTCTCTGGAGGAACCCACTTCCTCCTGAACCTCAAAATACTATCACAAATAATTTTTCAAAGCAATGAGAAGATCTTAGTTAAAAATCACTAAACACACAACAAAAGGAGGCACCATACTTAAGCCAAATCGGAAGTTCAAATAAGACAGATTTGAATCAAAATATATAAGTAGTTACATTGAAATACAAATTGACTAAATGCTTATGTTAAAAGAGAGACTAAATTTAAGAAATCTCACCATATGCCGTTTACAATAGTTATATTTAAAACATAAAAATACAGGAAGATTGACAGTAAAAGGATGGGAAAAGACATTCACACAAATACTAACCAGAAGAAAGCTGGTACCACTATATTAGTATCAGACAAAATAGATTTTGAGGCAAAAAAGGGCTACTAAAAATATATAGGGTCACTTCTTTTTCATGAAAATTCAATCCAACAGAAAGATATAGAAATGTTAAATCTGCATGAACCTAGTAATGGCTTTAAAATAAATAAAGCAAAAAGCAACAAAACTACAAGAAGAAACAAAGTCCATAATCATAATGAGAGATGCTAACACAGCTCCCTCCATAATTGGTAGAATAAACCAAAAATATCAATAAGTATCCAGAATATTTAAATAATGCAATTAACAAAATTGATCTAATAATAATGTATAGAACGCGGAGCTCAACAATTGCAGAATAGATATTCTTTTTAAGCCCACATACAACATTCACCAAAATTGACCATATACTGAATCATAAAGCAGAGTATTAAAATAATAGAAATGACATTTTATGATCACAGTGCAATTAAGCCATAAATCAACAACAAAATAATAACTAGAAAAAACACATGTTTGGAAATTTAAAGACATACTTTTTATTTTTTTAATGTTTATTTATTTTGAAAGAGAGAGAACCAGGGAGGGGCAGAGAAAGAGAGAGAGAGAGAGAGAGAGAGAGAATCCCAAGAAGGCTCCATGATGTCACCACAGAGCCCTATGCGGGACTCAACCCCATGAACAGTGAGATCATGACCTGAGTTGAAATCAAGAATCAGACACTTAACCAACTGAGCCACCCAGGCACCTCTAAAAATATACTTTTAAATAAACCATGGGTCAAAGTGCCCTCCTCCATGCCCATCACCCCCCTTCCCCTTTCCCCCTCCCCCTTCAGTCCTCAGTTTGTTTTCAGTATCCAAGAGTCTCTCATGATTTGCCTCCCTCCCTCTCCCTATTTCCCCCCTTCCCCTCCCCCATGGTCTTCTATTAAGTTTCTCCTGTTACACTTATGAGTGAAAACATATGGTATCTGTCCTTCTCTGCCTGACTTATTTCACTTAGCATTACACCCTCGAGTTCCATCCACGTTGCTACAAATGGCCAGATTTCATTCTCTCTCATTGCCACGTAGTATTCCATTTTATATATAAACCACATCTCCTTGATCCATTCATCAGTTGATAGACATTTAGGCTCTTTCCATGATTTGGCTATTGTTGAAAGTGCTGTTATGAACATTGGGGTACATGTGCCCCTATTCATCAGCACTTCTGTATCCCTTGGATAAATCCCTATCAGTGCTATTGCTGGGTCATAGGGGAGTTCTATTGTTAGTTTTTTGAGGAACCTCCACACTGTTTTCCAGGAGCTATCCTATCTTAAGGAGCTAGAAAAATAACAACAAAATAAACCCAAAAAAATACAAGGAAAAAAAAACATAAGGTGAAGTTGATCCTGGATTAAAGGTTAGCAGAGCAGATGTGGTTGAAGGCAATAAGAATGAGGGAATTGTGGAAGCTAGTGAAAGTATGGTAAGAAATTACTGGTAATGGCAATTGAGCTGAGCAGAAAAGGAGGTGAGCGAAGGTGGGGAATGGAGGGGATGTAGGAAAAATTGGAGAACAGATATGGATCCAGGGACATAAGGTCACAAAGCCATGAGATCCAAACGCAATTCAGTGGGAATAAGGAAGTGACAGGTGATGCATAGGAGTTTTTGATTAACAGGGACATTTAAAGTTAAAGATTTTATATGAAAACAGTTCTAAATTAAGAAATTTTTGGCATGTGGCCATGTAAGTGGGGCCGCTGAAATGAGGTAGAGTACTCTTTATTATCCATTTATGAGTCTTTCTCTTACTCTCCCTGGTTTGTAAGACCTTACGGGACAGGAAACCACTTTACTCATTTACATCCCTATTACAGGGTCTGGACCAAAGGGGATGTTCAACAAATGCTTGTCTACCCTAAATAGACACTATGCTAAACATTTTACACACATTCTTTCATTTTATCCTTAGAACAATTCTATGGGGGGTGTACTAATATACAATTTAAGAGATAGGGAAAGTGAAGTTAAGTAACTTGCTCAAAGTTGTGCAATGAATGAACAGGTGCTGTGTTAAAGGCCTGGGAGTAGATGTTTACTATGGCCTCGGACAAGCTATGCCCAAAGCAATCACTAGGCCCTTTTGTTTGTGTTTGTAGAGAGCAAAATTTTGCTGAAGAAGTAAAAACATCACTACACGAAAATTTTCACTGAAACCCCATCGCTGGTGTATAAAACACATATCCTCCTCTTTGCCTCTCAACTGTCTACTTCTCTCACCCCATCATTCTTCAACCACCACCAATACCCAGCATTCTATTGCCTATTTTCTCCCTGTGCTTACCATTTCCATCCAGCTCAGTCCTCTCTCTTCTCTGCCTGATCCTATCTTCTCAATCTCCCTATTTATGAGACTAGAAAAGAACAATAATTGATGCTTTGAGATCTCAGTCCTCAGTATTTGTACTTTTCAAGATAGAAGCATATCTGGGTTAATTCATCATCCAAGAATCGCTTATAGGTACAGTTCAATGAAAATGTTCTGATGACGACTATCAGAGAAATATTGCTACTAATGATAACAATAACAAGTACTTATAATAGCTCTACAAGCTATCTATAATTTTTAAAGCCCCCCTTTGACCCAACATTCCTCCATAGCTATCCTCTCATTTTTCTGATCATCTTTGGAGCCAAATGTTTCAATCGGGTTGTCTGTATACACTATGTGCAGTTCCTCACCTCCCTATTCACCTTTCGACCCACTTTACTCTGGCTTCTGGCGCCTCCACTCCAATGAAACTACTCTTGTTGTTGCAACAGGTAACTTCCATATTGCCAAATCCAAGAGACACTTCTCTATGCTCGTCTTACTTGAAATTCTTGCAGCATTTGCCAGTGAGCAATTCCCTGCATCTTAAATGCTTTTTAAATTTTTTTTAATATTTATTTTTGAGAGAAAGAGAGAGAGAGAGAGCAGGGGAGGGGCAGAGAGAGAGGGAGACACAGAATCCAAAGCAGGCTCCAGGCTCTGAGCTGTCACACAGAGCCCGATGCGGAGCTCGAACTCATGAAACATGAGATCATGACCTGAGCTGAAGTTGGATGCTTAACCAACTAAGCCACTCACGCACCCTCTCCCCGTCGCCAGCATCTTAAAACATTTTCTTCTGTGGATATTGTAACATGACACTGCTGGTTTTCCTCCCTACCTCACTGACTGCTCTTGTTTAGTCTCCTTTTCAGATTTTTCCTAATATTGTGATACTTCAGGACTTGACCCTCTTTCATTATATCCCTTCTCTAAGTCATCTCATCCAGACAGGATATCTAATACCATCTATATGCTGATAACTTTCAAATTTGTTTCTCTAGTCAATATACTCATCTGAGCTCATGACATGTAGATTTGACTATCTACTTGCCATCTCCCCTTTGGATACCTGTCAGATACCTTAAACTTCTTATGCCACAAACTCTTGTTCCCTCCTCCAAACCAGCTTCTATTATCCTTCCCCTCCATCTCAATATGTCACCACCACTTATTTAGCTACTTAAACAAGAAATTGAAGCATCATCTGTAATTTCTTTCTTTACCTCACCTCAGTAACATATCTATATTAGCCTTTCTGACTCTACCTCTAAAATTTATGTAGAATACCTCCCTTCATTTCATCTTAAGTGCTACCACCTATGTACAGTGGGGCCTAACCTGGATTATGGACATTTATTGACTGATCTCCTTACCTTCTCTCTGTTTTCCTCTAATACATTCTCCACCCAGAAGCAAAGCTGATCTTACTGAATCCTTCAATGGCTTCTCATTTGGCTCTTTGCATAAAAGCCAGATTCTTTACTATGGATATGCATGATCTACTCTTGCACCTCAATGAGTAAAAAGAAGACTAAACAATGCTATATACCAACTAAACCTAACATACATCTATAGAGCATTCCACTCAATAACAGCAGAATACATAATCTTCTCAAGTGCATATGGAATATTCTCCAAGATAGACTATATTCTAGGCCATAAAACCTCAAACATTTAAAATGATCTAAATCATACAAGTATATTCTCTAGCCCAAAAGAATAAAATTAGACATAAATAAAGAGATTTGGGGAATTCACATATTCCACAAATATGTGGAAATAACACACTCCCAAATAACTAATGGGGCAAAGAAGAAAAACACAAGGGAAATTAGAAAAATATTTTGAGATTAAAGAAAGCAAAACTGCAACATACCAAAACTTATGTGATACAGCTAAAAGAGTGGGGAGAGGGAAATTTATAGCTGTGAGACCTTTATTAAAAAAGAAGAGGGGATCCTGGCTCAGTTAAGCATCTGACTTTTGATTTCAGCTCAGGTCATGATCTCGTAGTTTATGGGTTTGAGTCCTGCATGGGGCTCTGCACTGGCAGTGTGGAGCCTTGCTTGGGATTCTCTCTCTCTCTCCCTCTCTCTCTGTCCCTTCACTGCTTGTGATCTCTTTCTCTCTCTCTCTCTCTCTCTCTCTCTCTCAAAAATAAATAAATAAACATAAAAAAGAAGAAACATCTCAAATCAATAATCTAACTTTCAACCTTAAGAAATTAGAACAGAAAGACATCCAAACATGAAAGAAAGACAGTAGGATAAGAAATAGGAAAAATGGATCTACAATACACCCAGAAAACAATTAGCAAAATGCTGGTAGGAAGTCCTTACCTAGCAATTCAATGTAAATGGATTGAATTATTCAATCAAAAGACATAGAATTGCCAAATGTATTGGAAAAAAATCCAACAATATGCTACCTACAAGAAACTCATTTTAGCTTTAAAGACACACATTAATTGAGAGCAAAAGGATAGAAAAATTCATTTCAAGCAAATGGTAACCAAAAAAAGCAGAGGTAGCTATGGTTAAATCAGACAAAATAGACTTTATTTTTTAAAAAAATATTTTGTTTTCAAGTAATCTCTGCACCCAATGTGGGGCTCAAACTTACAACACTGAGATAAAGAGTTGCAAGCTCTAGTGACTGAGCCAGCCAAGGACCCTCAAAATAGACTTTAAACTAAAAATGGTAAGAAGAAACAAAGGTCATTACATAGTGATAAAGGGGTCAATCCATTAAGAAGATACAATTGTAAATATTTATGCACTCAACATTAAGCACCTAAATATATAAAGCAAAAACTAACAGAGCTAAAAGGAGAAATAAACAGTAATACAATAATATTTGAGGACTTTAATACACTTCTCTCAACCATGGATAGATCATCTAGACAGAGAATCAATAAGGAAACAGTGTATTTGAACAACACTTTAGACCAAGTGTACCTAACAGATATATACAGAGCATTCCATCCAACAATAGTAAAATACAAATTTTTTTCAAGAGCACATGGTATTTTTTCTAAGAAACTAGAACAGAAGAACAAATTAAACCCAAGTAAACATAGGAAAGAAAATAATAAAGATTAGAACAGAGACAAATGAAATAGAGAATTAAAAAAATAGAAAAAATTAACAAAACAAAAGTTGGTTCTTCAAAAAGACCAGCAAAATTGACAAGACTTCTGTTAGACTGACCAAGAAAAAAAGAAAGAAGATTCAAATTACTAAAATCAGAAAGAGGAGACATCAATACAGAACTTACAGAAATAAAAAGGATTATAATAGAATATTATGAACAATTTTATCTCAAAAATTAGCCTAGGTGAAATAGAAAAATTCCTAGAAACACCAAACTACTGAAACTGACTCAAAAAGAAATTGAAAATCTTAATAGACATATAGGAAATTATAAGACTGAGTCATTAAAACAAAATAAAACAAATCCCAAAAAAGAAAACCCCAGGACCAGATGGCTGGTCCAGATGGGCAGAGAGAGAGGGAGAGAGAATCCCAAGCAGGCTCCATGCTGTCAGTGCAGAGCTTGACGTGGGGCTTGATCTCATGAACTGTGAGATTATGACCTGAGCCAAAATCAAGAGTTGGACACTTAACTAACTGAGCCACCTAGGTGCCCTGAACTCAACCACATCTTTAAAGAAGAATTAACACCAATTCCTCTCAAACTCACACAAAAAATAGAAGAAACCTCTTGGCTTATTCTATGAGGCCAATATTATCCTGATACCAAAGCCAGACAAAGATGTCACAGTAAAGTTCAGACCAATATTTCTTATGAATATAGATGTAAAAATCCTCGACAAAATACTAGTAAATTGACCCGGCAACATAAAAAAGGGTTATACACTGTGACCAAACAGGATTAATCCCAGTATTTGCAGGTTGGTTTAACATTCAAAAATCAATTAATGTAGTACACTATATCAACAGAATAAAGGACAAAAACCACATGATCCTTTCATTAGAAAAGCATTAGACCAAATCCAACCTTTCAGGATAAAAAGACATTTGACAAACTAGAAATCGAAAGGAACTTCCTCAATCTAACAAAGGGACTCATTAAAAACCCACAGCTAACATCATACTTAATGGTAAAAGACTGAAAGCTTTCCTCCTAAGATCAGGAATAGGACAGGGATGTTTGCTCTCACCAATTCTTTTTGGCATTGTACTGGAGGTTCTGGCCAAAGAAATTAGGTAAGAAAAAGAAAAGAAAAGGCATTCAGATTAGAAAGGAAGAAGAAAAAATATCTGTTTGCAGAAGATCTTGTATATAGATCTTGTATATAGAAAATCCTAAGGAATCCAATAAAAATACTGTTAGAACTAATAAACTAGTTCAGCTAGGTTGTAGGATACAAGATCAATATATAAAAACCAGTTGTGTTTCTAGACAATGAATAATCCAAAACTGAAATTAACAAAACAATACTATATACAATAATATCAAAAAGAGTAAAATACTTAGGAATAAATTTAACAAAAAAGTGCAAAATTGTATTCTGAAAACAATAAAATATTGTTGAAAGAAATTAAAGAAGACCTTAATAAATGGAAGAAAATTCTATGTTCATAGACTGGAAGACTTAAAATTGTTAAGGTGTTGATATTCCTCAAGTTTATCTACATTTAATGCAACCCTTATCAAAATCCCAGCTGGCAGCTTTTCAGAAATTGACAAGATGATCCTGAAATTAATATGGAAATTCAATGGTCCCTGAACATCCAATACAATCTTGAAAAAGAAAAACAAATTTAGATGGATCATACCTCCCACTTCCAAAATTTGTTACAAAGTTACAGTAATCAAGACAGTGTGGTTTCGGCACAAGGGTAGACATATAGATCAATGGAATAGAATTGAGGGTCCAGAAATAAATCATTTTTAAAAATTTTTTTAAATTTATTTTTGACAAGGGTGCCAAGACCTTCAACAGGTAGGTCAACAGGGAAGAAGTCTTTTAAACAAATGTTTCTTGGATGACTGGATATCTACATGTGAGAGAATGATTCTGGACCCCTTCCTCATAATATATACAAAAGCTAACTCAAAATGGATCAAGGACCAAAATATATGAGCTAAAACCGTGAAATCTTAAAAGGTAACAGGTGAAAATCTTCCATGTGGCAATGCTTTCTTAGATATAATAACAAAAGTATAAGAACAAAATGATAAATGGATTACATCAAAATTAAAAACTTGGTTTCAAAGGACAACGTTAAGAAAGTAAAAAGACAAGCCACAAAATGAAGAAAATATTTGAAAATGATAGGCCCAATAAAGGATTGGCATCCAAAATATAAAAACAATTCTTACAACTCAATAATACAGTGAATAATTTAACTTAAAAATGGGCAAAGGAGGGGCGCCCAGCTGGCTCAGTCTCTAGGTCATGTACCTCTGAATCTCAGGGTCATGAGTTCAGGCCTCATGTTGGGCATGGAGCCTACTTAAAAAAATGGGCAAAGGATTTTAATAAATATTTCTCCAAAAAAAGATGCACAAATGGTTAATAAACACATTAAAAGATGTCTGATATTATTCGTCATTAGAGAAATGCACATCAAGACTACATTGAGATACCACTTTACACCCACTAGGATGGCTACAATAATACATTTCTTAAAAAGAAAACTAGTGTTGACAAGGATGTGGACAAATTGGAAGCCTCATACACTGCAGGTGGGATATTTAAATGGTGCAGCCAGTTTGGAAACAGTCTGGCAGTTCCTCAAAAGGTTAACCATGGAGTCACCATAACCCAGCCCTCCCACCACTAGGCATATATACCCAAGAGAAATGAAAACACACATCCACACAAAAACTCATACATGAGTGTTCATTGCAGCATTATTCATAATAGTCAAAAAGTAGAAACAACTAAAATGTCAATTGATGAATGAATAAATGTAGTATATCCATTTCATGGAATATTATTCAGCCATAAAGAAGAATGAAGTACTGGGGCACCTGGGTGGCTCAGTCAGTTAACCGTCTGACTCTTGATTTTGGCTCAGGTAATGATCTCATGGTCATGAGATCAAGTCTCAGGATGGGCTCCATGCCCAGCATGGAGCCTGCTTAGGATTCTCTCTCTCCCTCTCTCTCTCCCTCTCCCCTTCCCTCGCTCATGCTCGCTCTCTCTCTCTCTCTCTCTCTCTCTCTCAAAATAAATAAATAAAAGAACAAAGTACTGAGATATGTTGTGACAAGGACGAAACTTGAAAACATTATGTTAAGTAAATTTAAGGCAGCCACAAAAGGACAAATATTGTCTGACTCCATGTATATGAAATGTCCAGAATAGGCAAATCTGTAAAAATAGAAAGTAGACTATTGGGTTCTCAGGGCTCGTAGGAATGGGAGGAAATGAAAAGTGACTACTAATGGGTATGGAGTTTTTTGGAGGATGATGACATTATTCCAGTAAGTAAGTAAGAAGAGATGGATGAATATCTGCCACTATCTTTGCGCATTGCCCATGCTGAGAGAATAAATTGTAAATTATGAACATTTCTGTCATGGATAGAGTGGGGTGCAATGAGGTACACTTCAACCAGGATCCAGTCAAGGTTATGGGGCTCAGATTTCCCCTTCCTCACTGCCATGAGTTAGCCTTAACTTTAAATCAAATATTTGCACAGAAGGGACTTTTAATTTAGAACAAATTTTTAAAAATTATGTTTGTTTTTGAGGATGAGAGAGACAGAGCACTAGGGGCAGAGAGAGAGGGAGACATGGAATCCGAAGCAGGCTCCAGGCTCCGCGCTGAGCCAGAGTCAGATGCTTAACTGACTGAGCCACCCAGGTGCCCCAAAACATATTTTTTATATTTTAATTGACGACATTACTTCTCATGCATCCATAACTGTGCTCCCAGGCAACTGGAATAGGTGTTCCAGAATGTGATGAGTGCAGTTATAGCAAAGTAACTGTATGTTTATGATTGAATTTAGAGGTGAGGCACAGTTGTGGTATATACATTTTCATACCCAATTATATGACTAATGAAGAGTAGATTACTGGGGCACCTAGGTGGCTCAGTCAGTTAAGCGTCCAACTTCGACCTAGGTCATGATCTCACTGTTCCCGAGTTCGAGCCCCGCATCGTACTCTGTGCTGACAGCTCAGAGCCTAGAGCCTACTTCAGATTCTGTGTCTCCCTCTCTCTCTCTACCCCTTCCCCATTCTCTCTCTCTCTCTCTTTCTCTCTCTCTCTCAAAAATAATAAACATTTAAAGAAGAGTAGATGAAGTCTTTAAGGAGGAGAGAAAAGAGAGTCACACAAAGATTGTCCAAACTATGGTTAACATCTTCATGTTTTAGTTGCATGTGACTCCTCTCACTGCCCAAATATTACTCTTTTTGATCATATCCTCCCTAAAAAGCTTCCCTCTTGAATCTACAACTAGCTAGTATTGTTAATTCTTCCGCATTCAGTGTAGAAACTAGCATATCTAAATCTCATTAAGGAGTTTATATAACTTTGTCTCAAGCAAATATTTAGCAAAACAACATTCAACAAGTTTGCACTCCAGTTGACGATAGAAGATACAAATGAAACAACTAGAAACCAGTCCAAAGTAGATCCTGGTCCTTTCGCTCATTAGCGTGTTCATTAGATAAAGAAAGGATCTGGGAGGGAAGATCGGTTTTGTCATGAAGAAAACAAAATGGGATTTATCAACTTGAATTGAAAAGTAGGTAAAGAATCCCAGTATTTATTCACATATTCACTTAACTATAAAAGGGAACTAATCACCACCTCCACCACCACAACCATGTGTTACATGTGTACAAGGTTAGATCAAAGTGGTGGTAGCTAATAATATTACATTCTGCAGTTGTTCAAGGATGACAGTTGAGAAAGTTTGATGACAGAGGATAAAAATAACACTTGTTTGGGCATAAATGGAAGATTTTTTTTTCATTGAACCATGGGAACATTCTTCGTTCCACCCACAATCCCCAGAAACCTAAGAAAATAATTTTGTGACATTAACCAGTATTTACTATCTCATCAAATTATAGTGACTATTTTCTGAAATAAAATATGACTGTATTGGTAAACATGTGGATACATTGAGGTAATGATAACATAATCAGTAACTATTGGGTTAAATTCAATTTTGAGTTTTCCCACATAGCAAAAACCTTTGTTCAAGCAGTTTTTCACACTCGTATAATAAAACAGTTGACAAGAGTTAGCTAATAGCAATTTAGAGGCAGATGTAGGGGCAGAAATGCTTATAGTTTGAATGTGCTTTGTTGACAAAGAGATGATAGCCTATTTATTTATTTTTTATTTAAAAGAAACATGGAATCTTTACCTCCAGCTCAACAGGTTGTAACAAAAAGCAGAAGACACCTTAATGTTTCCTCTGGAGGGTATTACTTCGCTCCAGTATCAGTGGCGGGTAGAAACACATGTGCTCTAACACACTTTGACCTTTACACTTCAAGTCAAGAGAATTCTGAGCAAGGTCAGTTTTTCCATCGAGTGTGCACTTTGCTTAGATGTAGAAACAAACAAACAAACAAGAAAGCAACCAAAAAACCATTTTCACAGAATTTTATCTGTAGATTTCATTTATGGTTGAATGAAATATGTTTGTTTCTATGCTGGTGACTTTGCAAGAAAACAAGGCCAGGAGAGGCATTTCCTCAAAGGCTAAAAGGAGGCATTACCACCACCACAACTACTTGCCAGGGGATTTGCAAAGCATGTTAAGGCTCAAGGTTAGCATGGGAGATGAGCCAGGCTCAGGAGAAGTTAACACAGAGAAAAATGTTAGAGTGGTTTTTTTTCCCCCTTACAACAAAGTACTTCAGATAGTAACTCCCAGTGGTCAGGTAATCCTGATCCAACGATCAGGTTTGGGATTGTCTATTTTCTTTACACTTGTGAGGTTTGAAATTGGCATTTCATATCCTTGGGGGGAAAGCTATTTTTGTAATTCAGCTGGGATGTCCTTGTCTTAGGGTTTCCCATTGCATCAGTCCCTTAGCCTGGTACTATAGCCATGAGAGTGCCGTGTCTTTTAGATGAAATGCAGAAATAAGGACATGATTATGGTGCTTATTAAAGATTCCTTGCTATTTTTCACAAGAGTAGGGGCGTTAGACTCTTGTCTACTGGCCAAATTCTAAATTGGGAGATTACATTCTGCTTTCTTAAATCCCCTTAGCAGAAGCAGCCATCCACGGTATCCTACTTTGCTTCCTTTGCTAAACTGTTGTGTGATCTCATTGAATGGCACTGGTTTTCTACTCTAGAAGTGGTCACTTCTTAGAGGAGTGGTGAGGAAATCAGTACCTATTGTCTGATATTGTATTTGACCCAGTTGCAGACAAGTTAAAAACTAGGCTCTGAGAGTTAAGGATAAAGTACAAAACAAAACAAAACACCTTAACAGTGTAGCAGTGGTTGTGGAGCATTTTTTTAAAAAACCAATCTGCTTTCTCTTCTGCAACATAGACCAAAAAAAATTAAGGCTTCTCTTTTTTTTACTCCACTAGTAGTGGACAAGGAGTTGTCATCTGCCTCAAACAGGAAGATAGTTCTAACAGTGATAATGAGGATTGAGAGGATGAGATCACATATCACAAAACAGTTAACCCATCTCTTTTGTCCTTAGGCTGCTTCTAACCATTCTAGACAGGTGATCTATTTCATAAAGTCTCTTTTTAAGGAGGTTTTTCATCTTTCCTTGGTGATATATTTTAGTGTTCCTGAACACTAAATTTCCTTGAATAAGACAATAAAGTTCTTATTTTTGTTTAACCTCCACTCCACCTACTGTCATTTAATGTCACCATCTTTTATCCATCCCTAACCTTGCTATTGTATCGTGGTTTTGAGAGGCAGTATAGCACAATGGCATGGTTTTTGAAATCAGACATTTAAATCCTTGCTCTATCATTTTCTAGGTGTGTGATGTTGAGTGATTTACTTTTAAGGTTCAATTTCCTCATCATTAAATGAGCAACCTCAGGGGGTTACAGTGAAGATCAAATGAGAGGATATATTATTTTGAAGGGTTATGGGGTAAGGTGAGGCATAGTACTTGGCACCCAAAAAATAGTGCTCAATAAACAGTAGTTATTTATTGGATTGTGTGCACAGATTTGACTTAATTCATAAACTCTTTGAGAGTGAGAAGCATACTTCCTGGATTTCTAAATAGTACAGTGTTGTGCACATAGTATGGTGCAGGGGATCAATATTTATTGCATGAATGAACTTTTTTTTTCCTGCGTGGAATAAACAGCCCTCAGCTATTTGCAAGATCCCACTTAGCTCAAAGGTGACAAAATCAATCAATACTCTGATATCTCCAAATCTACTGACACCTGACTTTGTCTAGATGTTTTGTCATGGTGTAGACACAATGCAAATAACTTACACTTTCTGTTTCTATCAGGCTAATTTCTATGAATTTTAACACTTGAGTTGTCTTAGGTGCCCAGAATGGGACTGACTCAATCATACGCCTTCTCATTCATCCAAGAATTCTTTGAGAATTTTTTTAATGAATACTAAAAACCATCTAATTATATACCTGAACAAAACTTTCCAATTTGTGGAAGTACACTGCCTGCCCTATTTACCTGTAAGATTTGTGCTGACTACAGATATATTTCTAATTGCTTTGCCCCCAAGCCAAAAAACCAAAACCGAACAAAACAAGCACCCACTGCTGCAAGTTCATGAGCACAATCCTTGAACCAGGGAGGCGTTGTTAGGACTTTATTTTTTGCTTTTAAACGTTTGCACGGGGCTAGGAGGGAAAGTTGGGGGAACAAGGGAGGAGTATATAGATTCAACTAGGCTTGAATATTTGTCAATAAGGAAGGAGTATTGCTCTTCGCCATAATCTTGGAAAACCCCTGGTGCGTGCTTAGATGGGCATTAAAGCGACCGCAGTGTGGCCATTTCCCTGATGGCTTTGTACATACTTTATAGGGGCGGTCTCAGGTGTGGAGCTCCAAGCACCTGCTTGCTCAACTCCCCCAGTTCAGAAACCAGCGTATTTGAGGCCGGTGGCTCAGGTTTCACGTAACTCGGCTCAAGTGTCACTAACACTATGTGCAGTGCGGGTCATCGAGCTGTGCTTTGGGACTTGGATACTTCGGACTTTCTTCTTTCTCCCCCCCCCCCACTAGTTTTCCTTTCCCTTCTTCCTCCCATGGAGTGCCCACCTCCTTCCTTTGCTCCCACTCTCTGCTTTCTCGTTCTCGTTTCCTTCTCCTTCCTCTCTCCTGGGCCTTCCGTCTTTCATCCATCCTCTGAGGGCCACCAGTGCTTGAGGTTGTGCGGCTCGGAGAAGGCGTGAGTCCCCGCGGGACAAGCGCGAGGTGCCGAGCAGCGAAAGCGCGGGGCGCGCGCCGAGCCAGGGCCGCGCGCAGGGCAGCCGCGTGGCCGGGCGGCCGGTCGGGAAGCGGCGCGCGCGCGCGCGCCCCGCGAGCCCCTGGCGCGCCCCCGGCGGCCGGGGCCGCAGCGTGCTCGCCCCCGCCGCCAGCTCGCCTCACTTATGGGTCGGAAGCGCTGCGTGGGGGAGACTGTTCCAAGATGGCGGCGGGTTGCTGCGGGGTGAAGAAGCAGAAACTGTCCAGTTCGCCCCCCTCTGGCTCGGGTGGCGGTGGTGGCGCCTCCTCCTCCTCCCACTGCAGCGGAGAGAGCCAGTGCCGAGCTGGGGAGCTGGGACTAGGAGGCGCCGGCACGCGGCTCAACGGGCTGGGAGGTCTAGCCGGAGGAGGTAGCGGCAGCGGCTGTACCCTCTCTCCCCCCCAGGGCTGCGGCGGCGGCGGGGGGATTTCCCTGTCGCCACCTCCGAGCTGCGGAGTGGGGACCCTACTTTCTACCCCGGCCGCCGCCACCTCTTCCTCGCCCTCCTTGTCGTCCGCCGCCTCGTCCTCATCGTCCGGCTCCCGGAAGATGGTGGTGTCAGCGGAGATGTGCTGCTTTTGCTTCGATGTGCTCTACTGTCACCTGTACGGATACCAGCAGCCCCGGACCCCCCGGTTCACCAACGAGCCCTAGTGAGTACAGTGCCCTCCGCCTCCCTCTCTCTTGCGCTCGGGATGGGGCTCAGAGTTGAAGCAAAGTACGAGTCCGCCTGCCCGCCGGCGGTGGCCCCTGCCCCTCTCTTTGCCCGGGTCCCCGGAGCCACTCGACCTAAGTAAGGCAGGGCACCCCGCGCTTTCTGCCTTCCGAGGCAAGCACCCCACACTTGGAGCAGGGTGCTGCTGCAAGAGATGGGTCAGTGGTTCCCAAAGGTGTTCGCTTTCTCTTTGCGATAACTTCGAGGAGTTTTGACCCTTTCCTTCTCTCCTTCGCCACCCCGCATCCCCACCGCCCTGGTTTTGGAGATCTGGATTACTCAAGGTGTTGACCTCTCCTCACTTTGGTTTCCATTTACCCCACGTGAAAGCCCCGCCAGTATTCCCGCCCCGCGTACCTTGCACAAGGAGAGTTACTATCCCATTGCAGGGTGAAAGATAGCCAACTATCCAACTTCTGTTCTGCTAGTGATGGAACTTGGCTCCGGAGCTTATGAGGTTACCCGTCTTTTCCTTCGGGTTTCCTTGTGTCCTGGGGACGGAGGAGGTTTTTTTGGAAAAACACATTTTCCCTTCCTACCTATTTTTATCCGAACATACCCATTAAAATGTGTTTCTAGTGAAGCGCACCGCCAGCTCACATTTGAAGAGTGAGACTTTTTTTTTTTTTTTTTTGGTAATTCCACCGTTTGGGTAATAGCTCATTCAAAGAGAGCTGTCCCCTGTAGAGTCACTGTCAGTTTGTACATTAAGCGGGCATTCACTTTTGTGTCGATTTCACTTGTAAGAAATCTATGTTAGGCTCCACGATTTGAGAGAGAGTTAAACAATCCCAACAGTAAGTGTGTAGGAATTTTTATGCTTTCTTTTGGCTTGTGTACTTTCAGTTATTTTACCCTTCAAGTGTGTGGTTGAAATTGTTTAAAATAGCACTGTTACAGCTAAAAGCAGGTTAATTCTAATCCCCGTCCATTTGGATGTGTGGGAGATGGGGCATATGGTTTTTTTTAAATGTGTAAACTGAGTGTAAACTGACTTTTTGAGTTAAATGCTAGACAGAATGTAAAGCCCAAGGAAGGGCGGAACGACAAAGAGGGCAATTGTTTTTATTATGAGTTCTTAGCATCATCAACAACAAAAATAATAGAGAAAAATTTCTCTGAAACTTCTACTGAAAACCGTCAACCCTTTTCTTAGCTAAGACAAATGCCCCTTGTCCCCATATCATAAATACCTGAATTGATGTTCTTTTCAAACTGCTTCTTTTCATTTTGTGAGATTAGAGGATTAGACTACTACTGGATAAGTATAAACACTTATGCCTAGACTAAAAAATTAATATGTAAAGTGCAAATTGCAATAAAGTGTCCTGGAAATTGTAAATTTGTATCGTTTGTTTTCTTTGGCTTAATACTTTATATTTAATTTTGTATTTTTGCCACTGTTCTGTGGTCTCTGCATTTTCATTCAGACTTGGTTCATCTTTGGGCATTTATTCATCAAAAATGCATGAAAGAGCAATCCAGACCGACACTTGCCCAATAAATTAAATGTTTTAGAAATTTCATAGTTTTAATTCTAGGAGTGTAAATCCTAAACCCACACCTTTACTTAGTCCATTTGTTTTTTGGTTAAGAAGTCAGATTCATTTTAAAGAACTGCCATGTTAAAAAAAAAGATCTATGAAATATTTCTTAGCTTGAGTCACTTATTTGTGACTTTTCTGCCTTCTCTTGGATGTCTATGATGTATTAAAGCCAGTTGTGGGATGATACATAGGTTGGCTCTGCAAAGTCATGGGACTGCAAAAATTCACTCCTGTTCAGTTCCATGAGTTTGGCAAAGGCTGTTTTACTATTCACGCTCCATTGCTCCAAAGCATATGAGAACACAGTTTCAGGAGGTGCTATTTTCACACATTTTCAAGTGAGTTTGGGTTAACTGAATGACTATACCAAGAAGTTTAAAAGGAAAGTGAGCTTGACCAGTTCACATAGAAAATGCTTTTGACACTCATTTTAACAGTGGCCACTTTGCACATGTTTTTAAGGTATTGCTTGTCTTCGAATACCCCATCCCCGGGATTTCTTTTTCATGGTATTAAACAGATAAGGCACACTTTTGACCACAGCAGATATGTTGAAACAGTGGTGAAAGAATCATAACCATTACCATCTAGCAGGCCTTGAATGTGTCGTGTGTTCAACAAAACAACTAATTTAGAAGAGACACTGATGATGACCAAGGGGAGAACAAACGTTTACTTAAGGGGAAAGAGGACTGCGTCTTATTCTCATTTATCTTAAAGTCATTTTTGAGGTGTACTGTGGAAAATTCAAGAAAATTTCCTAAAAGCAGTGTTTGATTGTGGGAGTGAAGTAACTAATCACTTGACAGTCGTAACCACCACATATTTTCTGTTTTACATATAACATATTTAATAGCATCGTGTACTTATTAGTGGCTTTGTGCTGGGAGGGGGCATAAGCTGTAAATAGACATACTGCTTTCCCCCCCCCCTTAGTTATTAGTATCATGTCATGAGCAGCAGTGTTTGAGGTCTTGTCTCTGTCCACCAGAAGACATGCTTTCAACAACTCAGATTCTCGTGTGTAAAAGCACACCGCTTTCACCTCTTCCCAGGGCCTTTCTGTTACAATGTCTGTAACTAGTGAAATCTGCCTTTTATAGGTGTAGACGTTCTAGATCAAGTTACCCTTCCATTCTGAAAGATTATTAGAAATTTCCTCTATGTGTTTCAGGTTTGGGGAAAGGATGTTAATATATGAACAGGCTGCATGGATACAAATTCTTCACTGTTGGCTTCTGTTTCTTGGAGTACCTACTCACTGCACAGAGGTGGCACTAGCTACAGCTTGGGAGGATAGTGAAAACTTGCTTAATGGAAGACAGATAACATTCATGTTAAAAGTTAGGGATGCATTGCTAAATCCTTGGTCTCCGTTGTACAGACCCATTTGCCCACAGAAATAAGGTTTAAGACATGATTTTAAACGTGACTTTAGTTGCATTGTACTATTCAAAATATGAGCTCTTGGATTAATTCATATGTGGGAACCCAGACAGCCATGTTATAGGAAACCATTTGCTACAGTAAAGGGATCCACTGTGCCAAGTGTTGAGCCGCTTAGACTCAGAGCAGCAGTTCTCAACTTTGGCCGCACATTGGAATCCCTAGGGAATTATTGAACCTGTGGATACCGGCCCCACAACCCCACAGATTCAGATTGAATTGGTCTTCGATGGGGCCTGGACATCAGGATTATTAAAAGCTCCTCAGGTGATTTTACTGTGCAGCTGAGGCAGAGAACCACCCGTTGTACAATAGTCAGCTGGCCCTTTCTCCTGAGATTCAGATGAACTTGGTCTGGGGCGGTGCCTGGGAACCCGTATTTTATAAGCAGCCCGGGATATTTTTGGTAAACAACCGGTTTCAGAAACACTTGCAGTGTGGCCTGCTGCAGACTTGACCTGGGAGCTTGTTTGAAGTGGAGGCTCTCAGGTCGCATCTCATTCAGACCTGCTGGATTTGAATCTGCAGTTGAACAAGCTCCCCAGGTGATTCATCTGCACATTAAAGTTTGAAGGGGAATGGTTCTCCAACTTTAAAGCACATCAGAATCTACTGTAGTGCTTGTTAAAACACAAATTGCTGGGCCCCATTCCCAGAGTTTCTGATTCAGTCTGCCTGGGGTGGGGCCCTGAATTTGCATCTCTAACCAGCTCCCCGGTGAAGCCACTCCTACGGTTCCCAGGACCACACTGTTGAGACCCACTGGGTTATAGAGTGGTGGGGACCTCAGGAAAGTCATGGAGCAACTGTAAACGGAAGGGCAGTTTTCACTGCGAGTTTCCAGTGTAGCACTTCCTGCTTCCATGTCACCATCCTTTGTCATGTTCTTTCTAACTTAGCACAATCTAACTTGGCAGTGGAGATTGAACACTGCCAAGATCATAGTTAGAGTCCCAGGTTCTTGGGATGGTTTCAAGCTGCGGTAGTGGGGAGGGGTGACTGTTAGAAACTGGTGGTAAGATTTTCGGTCTTCCCCCCCCCAGAAATGTTAAATGTGAGGGGCACATTTTAGGGGTTAAAAACAGCACAAATATATCTTAAAGTGAGTTGTATTGATTTTTATAAGTAAAGCCCTCTTTTGTTGCCATAAAAAATGCTTTGATGATTAGCTCACTAAATAACACGTTGTGATAAGATTTTAAAAGCTTTTCCTTACACTTAGCTTGCCAGATTGGATTTTAAGAATTTCCCTCATTAACAAAGAAATATAAAAAGATCCTGCCAAGGCACTGGGATTGTTCAGTCTTATATCTTTAATGCTGTGTTGCATGTCACATCCCATGAACTATTTGTTTTAATCTCCTTACCACCTTTCAAGTTAATGCAGTGCTACATTGTGTATAGACCATGGCTGATAAAAGATACTTTATTAACATCAATACTATGGTTTTCCATTGCAATGACTGAAATATAATTTTTTAAAAATCCACCCCTGGATATGAGTTCCTGAGAGACTCTGATCAGGTGTTTGAACACTTAACTCTTTCTTGTCTTGTCACAGTAGTCAAATTGCCATTTTTCAGCATACTTGGGAGGAATTGGGTGGTTTTAGAAAGGCGAAGTAGGCACTGTGTTCCACCAGAATAGTAACAATCCTGCGACATGTTAGTTAAAAAGGTGATCGGACAATGCAGCTTAGGTCAAAGTAATATTAATACAGCATTTTAAACATAAGCTATTATATTTCTATTGTGTCTTTTTTTTTTTAATGAAGAGTAACCAGAAGATCCAGAAGGTTTATTTGTCTTTTGCAGATGATACTACTGGGCCAGTATAGATTACCCTACCCATGTTGGCATAGTGGTTGGCATAATTTTTCTTCAAAAAAAACCACATCTTGTCTAGAAAATTGTTGAGCACTTTTTAAGGTATTATATAGGTTGTTCTTCAACAATGTTGATTTCCATTGGAAGGCAGTCTAGTGTCGTGTCTTACAGAAAAGAAAGGCACGCCTCCAGTTTGTCATTTATTCTGTAAAAAACAGCCAGTGACTGAAATGGAAGGATGTAGAAATATAAGTTACAAAATTATTTTTATATCCATGCATAAAGGTGTATGTAGGACAAGGTATATTTAGTTAAAAAGAAAAACTCAAAGCTTATTTTACCTTCTCCCCCATATGGCCAAAGGGAGTTATCATCTAGCTCATAATTTTGCTTGCTTAGGAATTGTGTTTGTTCTGCATCTCCATTTAGTGGGTGGCAACCAAGTAGGGATCTTTGCTGGGATCTATCAGTCCAATAGGAAGAAAGACCACTACTGAGAAAGTGACAAATGCTCCGTTAGCCCATATGCATGAGTTGTTGCTTTTTTTTTCTAAGTATGTGTTTCTTAGAGACACGCTAATGTTCACATTGCTGTCTTTAAAAAACTGTACACTTTTTGAAATTGTATTTGTGTCGAAACACTGCACCTTATTATTGTAAAGGATTATAATTTTGAAGTCAGTTGGGCTTCCTATTTAGAGACCATCTTACTTTTTGAGAATGTATGTGTGTGAAACACTAAAACTTGTGCAATGAGATTAGTCAAAGTTCCCTATTTCAATAGGAGTTATTCTGTTCTCTCGATGTCACACATGCTTGCCTGTTTTAAAGCTGCACAATGACCAGGGCTTTTTACATTTAAATTTTCTTCAATAGTCTTTTTTTTCTTTTCGAACTTGTGTAATAATGTCTCTTTTTGATACTGCTCTGAATCAATTAAGCTAAGTAAGTGAGGACCAGCAGTAAAAGCCAGGGGCTGCCAAGAATGGACTGTCAATGCGTAAGCTGTCTTTCCACAATCAGTAATTGGGCAGTTGCTCACAGGACACTGGAGACAGTGTGGGAAGCTAGTGGTTGTGTAGGTGGGAAGAGTAGATTCCCCAACAGTAAACTTACTTAGAGGTGAGCTTCTGTAGTTACAGTGCTGCTAAGAGCAAAAACGAGCCACAAGCTTACATAGTAGAAATAAAAGAGCCCAAAGGAAGAAGCATGGTGTAATAGCGTAGTTGATTGGGTGGAGCATAGTTTATGTTTGGTCCAACGATAAGTGGCATCTTTTCTATCCAGTGTGGGTGTATTTTCTGCAGCTCTTAACGTACCATACTTGCAAACTTGCTTCACCTTAAAAATGTTAGTTTTGAAAAGCTGCGTGGAAATTTTATGTCACTGGGAAAATTAGGGGGAAAAAAACCCTGTTATTTCTTTTAGCATGTACATTAGGCTGAGTTCCATGGTTGGGAAGCAAAGAAACAGTTCTGTCCTCACAGAGCTTACAGTCTTGTTCTAGGTATGGTACAGACATCAAAGTCACTTCAAATGCTGACACTGCAATATATACATGATTGTATATGAATTTTAAGAAATGGAAAACACCGTATGTAAGCATGGTGATACCATGGAATAGAGGAGTAGTTAGGAAGAAGCCTTTTGGGAGAGGATGACTCCTGAGCCAAGTCTTGAAATGGCAAAGGTACAGAGATCACTGGTGAAGAGTCTGGTATGACCAGTAGATCCTGAAGTCTTACTGGCAGTTCTCAAGCTCATTGGTCACCACCACACCTCTTGCCACAGTATGTGGGGATTCCCAGCAGCTGTCTTCAGCTGGCAGCTTGCACCCTCAGCGTTTTCCATACCAGTTCCCTTGCTCCAGTCTCAAAGATCAGAAAATTTGAAGGAAACTCCAGGTAGGCTTTTGTCTTGGGAACCCTCTTGGAAGGCTGGATAAGTGATAACTGGATCTGGTTGTAGTTTCTTGTGTTAGGAAGAGAACAGTATTGGCAGAAGAGCCCTCCAGGATGTAAGATGAATTGGAAGGAGAAGAGTCTCATGATAGGGGAGACCAGCTGGGCTTGAGGTTCTGAGGGCACTAGGAAAACTGGCATTGGAAAAGTGGGGAAGCCACCCCAGGGGCAGAGTTCATGAATACAGGAATGTTGCAAAAGCAAGACGTGGAAGAAGGTATCAGCATATGCAGGGACTCACACTCCAGGGCCAGGTTTTGTGTGGGAGTGGAAAGATTGCAGCTCACCTGTTTTTTGGCTGCCATCCTTGCCTCTTCTTTTCTTGGCTCTGTGCCTAGCTATTCTTGAGCTCAGGAAAAGTTTGTTCAACAGCTTAGTTGGAATGGCTATGAAATTTGATCACAAGTGTAAGAACTTACCCTCCCCCCTTCATCTATTCCCAGTTGTATCTAAATTTGAGAAAAAGGAGAGGAAGACACATTGGTTTGTAGAATTTGGATCAAGTGTAAAGATCCCTGGGATAGTTTTTGGGTGAGGACCTGAAATTAAGTGACCGCATGTAAGTAAAGAGGCATTTCAGAAAAACAAAATTCTACCAAATTCCCATTGCTGGGGGAAGTAAAGGGGGGAGTCTTTGAACATAATTCAGAGTTTACAAGCCTGAGTAAGTAGGAGGATGGTGGTCCCACTAAAAACATGGAGCTGAAGGTATGGGAAAAAACAAATAGTTGGTCAGGTGAAATCAGATTTCTCGTTACGGGTTTTTCGAGTGTTGGCAGTTATCAAATGTCATTTCTTTTTCAATTAACAGAACCACAGAGCAGTGACAGAGCTATTGTGAGGGTTTGGTCAGTCTGTTGGATCCCTACAGCCTCCCCTGCCCCAGTTGTGACTTTGAATGCTCAGATGGGTAGCGATCAGGGATAGTTTTCAGCTTTGTGTTGCTAGTAAAAATACCTGACAGAATGTTGGGTTTCCCTAATGTAGCTTTATATATTATATGTATTATATATTTTCCATTTGTAGAGCAGTAAGCGATTCTTATATTTCCTTATGTGACTATCATAGCACAGCATTCAGCAAAAATAGAGCCTCATGGAGGACCATCTCAAGAACTTGTAGTTTCAGACCTTGGATTAAAGGAAATTTCTGAAGGGCTGGAAGTACTGCCTGGTACTAGATTCGAGGTCCTGTGTCCTCAAGCTTAGCCAGTAAGAAATCAAGCTGGATCAATTTTGCAGCTTTGCTCACAGTGAATGATAGATGCTATCAGTGGATAGGACCGGCCATATTGCTTCACCATCATTTTGATCTTTAGTGGATGGGCAAATGTGAAAAGCTCTGCTTGAGTCCAGGCCTGCTAATATTAGTTTTTTAAAAAATAAGGTCTGTGATAGTCTTGATGATTCTTGCCTTTCCCCTATCTGTTTCATTTTACAGATAATCCACACTGTGACCCAAAGCCACATGCAATGCTGGGAGAGCACAGTTGACTGTATTATGCAATATCCTGCCAGAAGATGCTGACCAGCTCTCTAGTAATGGAAAGTAGTGAGACTGACTTAACAGCCTATGTAGCTTGCCTGGCCATTCTGTATATTTTCTATAAGCATATGACACACGATTCTAGTAATGCACCTTATGTTGAGGTTTTGGATTGCTGCAAGGTGTCAACACCAAATTCTCTGCTTTGCTTCAGGCATTAGTGTATCTCTGAGTCATTCTTATTGAATGGAATCTATGAGAAATTGGTTTTTGTGCTGTCAGCCTCTAGGCCCCACAGCACCGTGACTGCCTCAAAGAGATGCTTGTGTGTAGTCACACTAGTGTGCTTCTCTGTGACATTATCATTGCTTATGTAGCCTAACAACCATACAGGCATAGGTGGTTTGGGGTTGCAATTAAGTCATATAGCTGGTGAAACTTGGGCCTCAGTACATACCTCATTGTAGTAAGAGAAATACCTTTTGTATCCTGATTTTGAACAACAGTGAGGTAAGTGTTTAGATGATCTGTGCTTATTTACATCCTTTTCAAATTATTATTTGGCAAGTGGAAGCTGATATTGGTGATTTGGTCACTAAAGGAGAATCTCATGAAATCTTCTGACCTATTTCCATGTTAGAGTATTATTCCCAATACATTTTATGAAGTTTCTTATGATTAAAACAAATTGACGACTCTCCACGATTCCTTGGTACTCCAAACCCAAAACTTGCTATCAGCATTGTGTACTTAATTTCGTGGAGTAGCTCTTTGATGTTAGGACTAGGTGACAGGTAGTCAGTGGGTAAAGTTTTTTGCATCTACCCCACACTCTTGTTATTTCAAAAAACCCTCGCAAGAACAAAGGGGAATGTTACCGTTTTTCTTTTTCTGACACTATTAAGGCGATGATGTGTGGTTTGTGGTGCATTTTACCCCACAGAGTCCTTGTTAAACCATTGCCCTGTTTGGAAAGTCGTTTTGCAGAAATGTACTCATTCACCCTGCATTAGGTCTGTGGAGAAAGAGAGTCACATAGGGCAGGAGGTAGGAATGAAGGGCACATGGAGCCAGGAAGGGAGAAAAATGCGATTATTGTCAAGTGAGGTGAAGCCTGGATTCAGGGAAGAAAAAGAAGACCAAGTGCCTGGTCTGAAATAGGGATTCTCTGAGAGGCATATTTTGCAATATTACAAACCTGGGTGTACCTCCTTTAGAACCAGTGGCCATGGTGCTCTCATTAAAAAAAAATATTCCTATGAGAAACAGATGCACAGCATAAAGTGTAGACTTGCATATGCACTCCCTGAGTACTTCCAAGAGACCATGTTGAAATGAGAATGAGGCATTTGGGGAAGTTTGGAGGCCACGGGACGGATAGCTTAAGTATACCCTAAAGAGATAAAATGTAGCCACTCTGATCATCATTGTTTCTTTATTTCTTGGCTTGTCTGGGAACATAGTTCTAAATCCTCAGATGTTCAGATGTATCTTATTTTTAGGTCTGTGTATTTCAGTGGTAAGGGATGTATGAAGTTTCATTTATATAGCTTGCATACAGTTATTCTCCATAACCAAGATTATGGAGCAGATAATATTAAAGGATAGACCCAACTATAATTTCTGACTGCGGAACACAGTCATGCATAGGAAGGCATTCTGTTGACCAGACTCCTGTCTTCCTTACCTTTTACTCCAGTGTCTCTCAACAGGACGTACAATGGTCCATCTAATTTGCCAGCTACATTCTCACAGATAACTGGAGGGTCAGCCATTTTCAGTAAATCAGTTTCTCTTTAATCATACAGATGTATGCTACTTTTAGAAAATTAATATGTCTATTAATTAGTGGTTAAAAAACACAAAACATGAGACCAACCCTCTTTCCAGATTATTTTTCATGTTTATTTTTGAAAGAGAGAGACAGAACACAAGTGGGGGAGGAGCAGAGAGAGAAGGTGACACAGAATCCGAAGCAGGCTCTGTGCTGTCAGCACAGAGCCCGATGCAGGGCTCAAACTCACGAGACGTGAGATCATGACCTGAGCCAAAATCGGACGCTTAACCAACTGAGCCACCTGGACGACCTCCAGATTTTTAAGTGTACAGTACAATACTGATAACTATAAGAGCCATGTTTAGCTTATTTTTTTAAAGATTGTTTTCAAAGTTTATTAATTTGCTGTGTGTGAGAGAGAAAGAGCGTACATATGTGCACAAGCAGAGGAGGGGCAGGGAGAAGGAGAGAGAATTCCAGGCAGGCTCCATGCTTAGCTCTTACCACCAACCAGGGGAACATGACCTGAGCTGATATCAAGAATCTGACGCTTACCTGACTGAACCACCCAGGCGCCCCTAGCTTATTTTTTAAAGGTACATGGTAGTGGCTCTACCTAAAGCAACTAATGTTTCATAAGAATTTGGGGAATCTCTTAAAACCTAATCTTGCAAACACGTATTAGAGATGTACAGCGCTTATTGATGGGGAGAGTGTACTTGAGGCTTTGAAGTATTTCTTTTTCCAAACTTACTGCACAATATAAGTAAACTAGATTAAGGCATTAGAGTCAGAAATAACCATTAAAAAATGTTTCAAACTAGTAGTGTGTCAGTTAGTATTTGGCAAGGCATTTATCATTTACTTTATTAGTATACCTAATACCATCTATCTGTATTTGAATAGAGCTTGATTTTCTAGCTCTCTTTTTAAGTTGTTATTTTCATCCTCTGTTCTTTATGGCTCTCTAATGAATTTGCTAATGATAATATAAGGAAACATCTTTGACAGGTAGGAACTTTGCCATTGCTTACTCACTCTTAACGGTGGAAGGACCAAGGGCCAAGGCATTACAGGGAGAACATTAGTTTTGATGGCTGAACCTGATATTTCTGAGGAAATGTATTTTCTAGAGAGATGGAAAGTTGGAAAACACGTTGCCTAATGGGATACTATAATTAAGGCCTTTTAAGTCCATACGTATATATAAACCACTTTCGTTAAGCACTTCTTGAAATTGCTCCTTATTTGCTTTAATGAAAAGCTCAGATCTAAAGATGGTAGTGGAGTACTCACTTTGGAAGCACATATACTAAGTGTGGTAGTGGAAACTGAAACAATAGATATGATCAAGTCATGGGTCTTGAAAGTTGTTTATTTGCCTCGTTGTCTACATAACCAATGTGAGATTCTTTAGCAGAGGTACAGACATTTTTTGGTATTATCCTTGAATTGTGATGCATTAATTTGGATTGTGGAGTAGTTTCTAACTTATTCCATTTAGAGGTGGCTTTGCAGCTTTAGAGAACAAAGTAGAATTTCCACTATGATTATCCCTTTGCTTACAGACCTTTTAAAATGAATAAATATTTGTTTAAGCTTCAAGATTTATTTGCCAGCATTATCTTAAGACAGTGTATTTTATATCAAAACTTATCATTCACAGCTGGTACTGCTCTTCATACTGTAAATTCTCATATTTCAGTTCAACAAGTCATATAGTGGTTATGGGTGGAACACCATGGGTGTAGGGGAGAGGTCTATAAAATAGGAATAAGCCATGCTTCCTGCCCTTGAAAAGCTTACAGTCACATTGAGGAGATTCATGCAACAGATAATGAGGTCACGTGATTTAACGGCTGAATAAATGATGGAGACAATGAGGTCTGTAAGAGTTTGGACAAAGACTAATGTGGGCTGGGATTATACAGGAGGGCTTCATGGACAAAGTAGGATTCAGGCTGGGTAGACCCTTCACAGATGGATAAAGCATTCTAGACAGGGAAACAACTTAAAGACACAGAAGTCAGAATGAGCATTATACAGTAGTCAATGGGTACCAATCAAAGGTATATTGAAGTGGGGAGATCGTAGCAAGAAAAGGGACTCATCAGGAGATTGCTATAATTCAAGCATTGGGAAATGAAGGTCTGCCAGTTGACAATTTTAAACTATTAATGGCCTTTGAATTGCCTCTTTCTTGGTAAAGTTTCCCTTTTGTTCAGTTAATTATGCCTCAGCAGCTCCTTTGATGTCATGAATGTCATCTAGCCTGGACAAGAGACTTGGAAATAACACAAGCAGGAGTCTGCCGTGTAGACAAAGTGCTTTCATTTGTCAGTAGACATTCAGCATAAGTCAGTTAGATTAACATTGGTTACATTACCCTTTGCCTGAGTGGCTTCTACATTCAGTGTTCTTTTTTTCCTTCTGAACTTAAGTGTCTCAAATGTGAAGTTGAGAAGGTTGAGTACCAACAAAGATTGTGTAATTTAAAAAATAAGCTACCCTAATTATTATAGAATTAAATGGCTTTAAACCAATTTTTTTCCCTTAAACGAATGAAGAAATTTTACTTGGGTGTTACAGTTGTAACTCACATAAGGTACGTACTGGAAAACTGTAGTAATTATAGAAGAATTGTGTGCTAATTATTGAATCATGTTATTTATCAATTTAGCTTTAACATAGTCTAATGGGTATGTTCCTTATGGTTCCTAACATGCCCTATTTAGGAATGCTACAACTCTAAGACACAAACTAGATAAATCTGTAAAAGTTTTACAGTGTTACTCAGCAACAAAATTCTAAAATGCTTTCCTGAATTACAATAAAACCGCATATTTTGATTTTATGTTGAACAATATTTACCCGTTATAGAAGAAAGAGCAGATTCTTAGTCTTTTTGTTGATGATTTGTCTTTAAATTATATAAGTTTAGGACCCAAAACTTCTTTTTCAGTAATCACCATAAAATTTCATTTTCTTTCATTTTATTTTAGTAACTCTCTCTTTTTTTTTTTCTCCTATGTTTCAGAATAGAAGAAAATTATTTCCTAACTGTTAGGCTGATCTCTGACAGGGTCTAGCCGCATAACCATGAACATTGTGCCAACGTACTCAGGAAGGAAAAAACAACACTGGCACGGTGCTTATTAGCAGTGTTCTTTGCCTAGTCAGTTCAGGTTTTTTTTTTTTTAATTTTTATAAGTAAATGAGCTCTCCCTCATGTTGTAGCCCTGAAGTATGAATAATCTGTAATTTGAATTACATATTACTACAGTGAGGTAAAGGAATGCCAGATGTTAAAAGAAAAGAGTGGTAGTGAAATCTTTTTGCATCCAATCTTTTGAAGAAGACATGGAGTTTGACGTAGGGATGCCATCATAGACCCCTGCAACATAATAGGGTAGGAGGCCAAATGGAATCCAGTGGTTCTTAGGTTGGACCACGTAGAGGTCTGTGATCACCCTCAATATGCTTAAAATCTTTATTAATAAAGGTGAGCACTCTCATCAAGGGAGGGAGAGGTGATTTTGTTTATACAGGGTTGCACCGTGTAGATGCCAATTTCACTTTTCACAGGCTTCAAACAATAGGCATGTTAAATGGGCAGTGGCCTCCATAGTGTGGAGCACAATCAAGGGAAAAAAAAGGCAGTGGTTTTCCGTTTTGGCTATGGCAAGAGAACAAGCAAATCCTATTTTAAAGTGAAAAAATGGGTGTGGGTCCAAAGGGTCCTGGTTCCTGTCTCCATTGGCTGCTCTTAGAACCTTTGCTGTGTTTATTTCAGCTCAGTCTAGAGAAATTCAAGTCAGTTTTTACGGAAGAGGAGCATTTCAGTCTTGAAGCTTTCTTTCATTTCCATGAAGAGTATAATTATTCACCATCCCATAATAACCATTTGTTAACCCTTTGCTAACTTAATTAATTTGCACCAGTCCAGCAGGCCCACTGGTGCTGTCTTGTTCTCAGAATTATTGTTTTATTTATTTGAGTATTTTTGACTTCTTATCTCTCCCACCCCAGAATTGAAGTATAAATCTAGGAATATCCTTCTCTTCCTCTTCCTCAACATAATTTCTCTTTGGAGCTTTGTCACTTTTGAGAGCATCAGTCTTGAATATCTGAAGACTTTGTAGCAGCTGCATTAAATAATTTTTGCCACTTTAATTCTAGCAGTGTTTATCACTTTGCATTATCTAGAAAGCTTACTGGTTCTGCTAGTCTTCCAGTTTGGGGAGGTGATGGAGTGATGAGGAATAAGGGGTTGTAAGTTCATGACTTCCAAGTTTTTTCAAATAGTGGATTTGAATTTCTAAAGGAGTGTGTTTAACTGGACTGATTTTGAATTTAGGGCATCTCTAGATCTCAAGGATTTCTAGAAGTTTTTCTAGGAGTGTTTTAAAGCAGAGAATAAGAGATATTCCATTGGGTTCCTTCCTATGCCTTACCTGAAAGTGGGGATCTTTGTGTGCATAACTGACACCAAAAGATCTTTGTGGATTTATTTGATATTGTTTACTATTTGGAGACTGATGTAGTTATACCCAGGAGGGACATGTGTTTATGATTCTTAAAGAGGTGTAGCATAGGCTTTAATCACCTGCTTATCTTTTACTCTATGATTCCATTCATGTCGAATGTTGGAATACTTGGAAGGCTATTTGGTACTATTTATTTTTGGGTGTTTTTATTTGGTACTATTTTATGGTGTTTTGTTTTAAATTATAGGTTCCCATATGTTTAGATAAATGCTTCTTTCCTAATATTTCTGCAGTCAGGAACTTTTCATCTAATGCCTAAGAATGGATTTTAGGGGGTCACCAAACCACAGTGAATATCCTACATTTGGTGAAAAAAAAGGAATACCTTTGTTTTTATGGACATTCTTGATGTGTCTGTTCTCGCATTAATATAATTTAGATGAAGGAAAACAGATTTGAAGAAGTCTGACCCAAGGGATTTTAAGTTATCCTGAAAGCACAAATAATATTTTAGCATGTAATTTCCATCATAAAATGTTTTATGGCAGACTTGTTTATGTCATAGTTCTGAGTCAAAGCTGAATTCGACACATTAGTCTTTAACTTATCCAAAATTAATATCTTCTGGCTAAGAACCAACACTGCTTCATGACTCTTAAACCATTTCCTTATATTAATCACCAACTGTAGAAATGTGCTTTATTGGGGGGGGCATTTAAAAAAAGAAAATGAAAAAATTTTTTCACTTCCTGAGTTACTGCAACTGCATAGTTTACAATGCGAAGAAAACATCCAAGTGTAGTTGGACAACAGGATAGTTACTAACTTAGCAACTTATTCACCATTTTAGCCTTAAAGTATACAAGATTCAGATTCTTCCAATTACAATCTCAGCAAAATAAAGAATTATTTAGTCAAGGACTTTAATGGTTGCTCATAAATTCCTGAAATTGGAGATTTTAAGTTCATGAATTCTAAAGATACATGGTAGTAAAAACCTACCATGTTATATACCTTCATTGTATGCTGATGCTGGTTTAAAAAATATGTATGCAATAGGACAGGGAAACTGAATGATAGCATCATAAGTGTCACTGAGACTACTGTTGATTTGAGTGATTTGCTCTATATTAAGGATATGCTCAATTTAAATTAGTTTTCTTAGAAAAGATTTTAATGGCTTTGTAGTCACTTTTATAGTGTTTCAAACATTTAGTGAGTGATTCTCAACATTTTTCTTCCTGCAACATGACTCTGTGCCCTTCAACATAATTCCCAAACCCAGAGTTTTGTGTACAATTCCAGGTGGTACTTTAAGAGGGGCAGGTCACTTTGAAAGTATTATGCGTTTGTTCTCATTCTTCTCCCCACTTCTCTCTCCCCTTCTCAAACATACACACACAAAGGTATGATCAGGTTTATATCATACTTGCAACTAAATTCATTCAGGACCCCCAGAACTACCCAAATGAAGAACCACTTATATGTTTGACTTGACATCTCCTAATTTAGTATTAGGATAATGCTACCATCGAGGTCAGTCTTTTTCATAACTTAGAGTTTGGTTTGGCAACATTATAATCAATCATCAATTGTGTGGGGGGTAAAATAGTAAATGTTCTATTGAAATGGGTTTTAAAATGTTTAGGAATCTTTATAGAGTTCATGACTTAGAGGTTATAATCACCATCTACCTCATTTCATCCAAGGAACACACTGAGACCTTTTCTTAGTAACCTTTCATTTATTACGACTATAGGCATTGAACTAGATTCTATGCTTTTAGTCTCACCATGACTCAGATAAGTCATTGTCTCTCATGTTCTTTTATTTAAAATTAACATATGTGAATCTTCAAAAAGAAGTAATATTTAAAAAACACTGAAAATGCAGCCAAATGTTGATAACAATAAATGTCTTTTTCTCGCATCTCTTATCAAAAAACACATTTATTTCCTGCTAGTCACCAAAGGTAAAATGGAATGTAAATCTAGGCTGATCATATTTTCTCTATTCTAATATAGATGTTCATGAATACTTTAACCTAGCCATTTATGTGTAGATACCACCAAGGACCCCACCTATTTTTCTGAGTACTTTTAAGAGCTGAAGGTTACAGTCTTTTTAGAAGACACCAGTCTCAGAATGATTTTCAAACTAAAGAGGGGATTTCCAGAATATTGGAGTAAGGATCTCAGAAAATCTACTCCTCTACAAAAGCAGCATGGACACTGGCAAAAATTTTCAAAACCAACTTTTTCAGAATTCTTGAAATTAACCAAAGACTTCCAACAACCTGAGGAGCCTTTACTCATTAAAAACAGCTGATTTCCATAAGAACAGTGAGCTTTGTTGTGTTTTTAACTTGCCCTAATCCTGTCTCCCTTTGCCCAGTTGCACAGGGAAACCAGCAGCCTTGCAACCACAGTAGCTGTGAAAGCCAGTGGCCACTTGAGGGGTCAAGCTCTCCAAATATCCCTATCGCCAAGAATTATCACTATTTGACCTGCCTAGCAGCTCCTGGAAAGGCTTCATTCACATGGCTTGTCTTTATTTGACCTGACTCATCCTTGCTTAGTGGAAAAGCATTATTCTCAAGGCAGTTGTTGAAAACAGGCAAGGGCAATTGTTTAACATCACATCTGCCTGAGCTAGTGATACCAGAGGAGGGCAAAGAAGAGGCTGGCTGAAAAACTTAAAAGGAGGGTCTAGTGATGAGATAGGGGGCTTTAGCAAGTTCCAGGATATCCCTGGTTATCTAGAAGGCCACATACATGTGTAGGGCTGTGTATATGCCCAAAAAAGACTTGAGGAGGCCCTATTTGCTCACCTCTGGTTGACCTTGAGAAACTACAGAACCAGGAAACGAAGGCTAAAGCAGAGTTGTAAACTGCTGGAACATTGAAGGCATGCCCCAACACACACACACACACACACACACACACACACAGACACACACACACACGGGGTCTCTTGACATAGGATAAAAGATCTACTGGTTCAAGACATTTTAGAAAATCTCTTTCTAATCATTAGCTGACCCCTAAGCTAACTGAGCAGAGACTTCAAGTGGCCATACATGACCGGGAATACAGATTTGACAGAATTAGTCCAGGAAAGTCACTAAACAACAAGAACAAACCTTGGGGAAGGATCTGATTTCCAAACTTGCTATGTTACATTATTTAAAATGTCCTCTTTTCAACAGAAAAATAAAATACAATCAAAGACATAGGAAAATATGACACAGATACAGGGAGCTGAGCAGTCAATAGAAACTGTCCCTGAGGAAACCCAGATGTTGTGCTTATTAGTCAAAACTTTAAATGAGCTATTATAAATCTATTAAAAGGAAATCATGTCTCAAGAATTAAAAGAAAGTATGTGAATGTCTCATCAAGTAAAGAATATCAATAAAGAGATAGAAATTATTTTAGAACCAAATGGAAAATTTGGAGTTGAAAATTTCTGTAACTGAAATGAAAAATTTACTGAAGTGGTTCAACAGCAGATGTGAATGGCAGAGTTAAGAATCAGCAAACTTGAGGATAGATTAATTGAGATTATACCCTCCAAGGACCAAGAAGAATGAAGACAAATGAGCAGAACCTAAGAGACCTATAGGATACCAGCAACTATACCAATGTACATATAGTGGGAGCCCCAGAAGGAGAAGGTGGGGCAGCAGAAAGAGTATTTGAAGGAATAAGGGCTGAAAATGTCCCAAATTTGTTAAAATTTGATCTACAACACCCAAGGAACTCAGCTCAAAGTAGGATAAACTCAGAAGGATTCACACCTACACGTATGGTAGTCAAGTTGTTGAAAGACAAAAACAAAGAGAATCTTGAATGCAGCAAGAGAGAAGGGACTCATCATAGACAGGTGATCCTCAATAAGATTAACAGCTGATTTCTCATCAGAAAGCATGGAGGCCAGAAGGGCAGTGGGATAAAATATTCAAAGTGCTGAAATAAATGGATCGTCAGCCAAGAAGCCTATATCTAGCAAGACTGTCCTTCAAAAATGAAGGAAAAATTAGGACATTTCCAGATAAATGAAAACAGAGAATTTATTGCTACAGATCTGCTCTGCAAGGAATACTGAAGGGAGTCCTTCAGGCTGAAATGAAAGGACACTAGATAGTAACTTGAATGTACACAAAGAAATAAAGAGCACTGGTAAAGGTGACTACATAGATAAATATAAAAGACAGCGTAAAAGTATCCTTGTTTGTAACTTTTCTTCTGATGTAAAAACCAGCTGAAGGGTGCCTGAGTAGCTCAGTCAGTTAAACGCCCAACTCTTGATTTCAGCTCAGGTCATGATCTCATGGTTGTGAGATCGAGCCCTGCATCAGGCTCCACGTAGGGTATGGAGCCTACTTAAGATTGTCTCTTTCCCTTTCCCTCTGCTGCTACCCTGCTCGATCTCTCTCTCTCTCTCTCTCTCTCTCTCTCTCTCTTTCTCTCTCTCTCTCTCTCTCTCTCTCTCTCACACACACACACACACACACACACACAAATAAGAAAAATAAAACATAGCTGAGTGAAGCTGTAATTATAAAACTGTTGATTGGCTTAGCATGTACAAAGAGGTACTTTTAATGATGATAGTAGCTTTAAAGAAGCAGGGTAGAGAACAGAGCTACAATGGAAGAGAGATTTTGTACATTGTTGACATAGGTCACTATTAATCTGAACTAGATTTTTTTAAAGTGAGATGTTAATTATAACTCCCAAGGCAGCCATTGAGAAAATGGCTCAAACTAGAGTAAAGAATTGGTAGCTAGCTTTAGAAATCTCATTGCTTTGGCATGCAGGTTAGATTCTGGGAGTGAGATTATAGATTACTTATTTTCAAAGTGAAGTTTTATTTGAAAGTTTTTCATATGCTGTAAACAAGTTGAAGTATATTGCCTACATAGCATATTTTGGGCTCTTTCCAGGTAAACCTTAATAAAATACTAAAAAAAATTCATACTTACAATTCTCAGAACAATGTCATGAACTAAGTTTGTTCTTACCCAGTTTTTAAGATGGGAAAACTATAGCAAAGAGAATTTAAGCCTTGCCTGTTTCTTGTTAGAAGAATTTCTAACATTGTGAAAGTTACAATACTCAACCATTGATTTTATAACTTAGCCCTCCCCTCTCCTAAAAGTGGTTAATGGCACATAGTTATCTTTTGATATTAAAATTAATATGATTAAGGGGCACCTGGATGGCTCAGTCAGTTGGGCATTTGGCTTCAGCTCAGGTCATGATCTCACAGTTTGTGAGGTTGAGCCTAGTGTTGGGCTCTCTGCTCTCAGTATGAAGCCCACGTCAGATCCTCTGTCCCCGTGTCTCTCTGCCCCTCCTGTGCTCACGTTCCCTCTCCCTCTCACTCTATCAAAAATTAAAATAAACATATAAAATTAATATGTTTAAGGGGATCCTGGGTGGCTCAGTCGGTTATATGTCTGACTCTTCATTTTCATGATCGTTCGTTTCGTCATGATCATTCAGGTCATGATCTTGCGCTTTGGGGGTTCAAGCCCCGCATTGGGCTCTGTGCTGAGTGCATGGAGCCTGCTTGGGATTCTCTCTCTCCCTCTCTCTCTCTGCCCCTCTCCCACTCGTACTGTCTCTGTCTCTCTCAAAATAAATAAATAAATGTAAAAAAATAAAATTACTATGTTTAAGAATTTTATGACACCTCTCAAGGAACTGAAGACACGTTAAAAATCTCTCCCTGAGCTTTTGTGGAACTAATTCAAAGAGACCTTCAGTCTGATGTGTAGCATCTGTCACAAAATGTATATATCTATTACCTAGAAAGTTGTTTTTAGGGGCATCTGGGTGGCTTACTCATTTAAGTGGCTGGCTTCGGCTTAGGTCATGATCTCATGGTTCATGAATTTGAGCTCTGCATTGGGCTCTTTGCTGACAGCTCAGAGCCTGAAGCCTGCTTCAGATTCTGTGTCTCCCTTTCTCTCTGCCCCTCCCCTACTAACACTCTGTCTCTCTCAAAAATAAACAAACATTAAAACATTTTAAAGAAAGTGCTTTTTAGCTCAGGTGGAGGTCTTAAGAGACTGTGGGAAAAATTTTTTCTAAGTATGGCACATCAATTAAAAAATGTTGAATTGTTTTTTTACAGAAATTTTTGAATTTTAGAAATGAATCCTCTGTCAGTGTGCAAATTAAATGCATTCTTGAAAAAGTTAATGCAAATAAGTATTTTTTAAGAATTTACTATGACCAAGGCATTGTAGGAGATTCAAAGATAGATGTGTTTCTTGCCCTCATCAAGGCTTATTATTAAGCACAAGTGTGAAATGTTATAATATTTAATTAATTTTATATTAATGCTGACTTTAAAAACAATAAAGAAGAATTGTAGAGTTGTAGTATAACCTAACCTTTTGGAATGTATATAACCTAAATAATGAAGCACAGAATGGACTAACAGTTCTAGATGACAAATTCCATTATAACCTACATTATAATACTGGTGATTTGTTCCTACAGGGAGAAAATCAGCTGTAACTTTGACTTGCTTTTAGTTCTGTTTGTTTGAGGAAGAAGTAATGTGGCAGACACAATGATTAAAAGCCCCGAACAGTTTTGAATGGATCTGGAAGCAGCTGCAAGTAGCAGGAAACAAGAAGTGCACTGCTTCTGGGGGCTGGCTCTGTGGAGCTAGGGAGTCCAGCAGCCAAAACCGGATTCCTTGTAAGTAGGTAGCTATTGAACTGGTGCTCTCAGAAGGGACTACCATCTTCTTTTCTCCCCTCCACCCCAAGGGATCTTAGTCTCCTTATTTAGCATTTGTTTACCAAGCTTAAATAGAGTAGCTTAGCAATTTTGTAGTAATGTTTCAGCTTAGCAGCAAGCTGTACATGGTTGAGGAAGGGAGAAAGGATGCAGTTCCAGTATATAGGTAAAGAAGGTGCTGGTGTTACCTCCACGAGGCCAGAGCAACACCCTCAAGTGATACGACTGGTTAGTTTATGATAGCACAATCCCTGTGTATAATATACTTGTAACAGTCTTTTATTTGCCCTCACAGCAAACCCACTGTGCTATTTAAGCAAATTAGTTCAGTTACAAATTAAATGGATTTTTAAGTTACTTAATTTTTAAATTGGCAAGACTTAATTAAATGAACTGTCCAAAGATGATTGACCTAGACATTAGTTACATTGGGAATAATGAGATAGATACAGCTTCCCTGCCCTTATGAAGTTTATACTCTAGTAAAAGAGCAAAGCTATGCGCTGAAATAACTGTAATACAAATAAGTAAATACCTTATAGAAGGACAAAGAAAACCTACAGGGGTTAGAGAGTGAAGAGCGTGGATGGAAGATTTTAGCTAAGATGAAGAGTCATCTGGTTCACAGACATACAGAGGTTAAAAGAAAAAGAAAATTTACAAACCGCCTATATTCCCATGAAAAGTCTTGCCTTTACTAGAATAAGCCTGCATCTTTTTGAGCATGACTGTCTGGGGATAGGCAGTCATTCATCTTGGAGTGGCTCTTGCTAATGAGAAGTTAATTTTCTAAACATCATGCTAGGGCAGGGGCAGAATCAATGGTAAAGTATCCTTCTGGGTCTGGGGTTTTAAAAGTAGGTCAAAAGGGACAGGTATTAGGTCAGATTAACTCAAAGACCATCTGTGTCCCTAGATATGTCAGACATTATACCAGGTACAGCTAATGGTATGGTCCCTTGCCCTTGAGTAGCTAGCTCACTGTCTGGCAGGAGAACGCAGAATGCTGGATCACTGGAAGAACCTATCCCTAAATCCTACTCCATAATCCCTTGGCCTTCTAAACTGGGTGGAGGGGAATATATCAGATAGAAGGGATACTTTAAAACTTTCTGGTCAGGAAACTGTGCCCCAGGATGAACGTTTTTCAAAGAAGTAGTATGTGCACATGGTATGAAATTCAGACATCACAAGGGAACAATGACATGGAGCTCTCCCTCCCACACCCGTCTCCCACTTCCTAGTTTCTCTCCCCTGAGGTAATCATTGCTGCCACCAGTTTCTTGTATATCTTTACAGAGATAGCCTATGCATGGACTAGCATCTATGCATATATACATACCCTTTTGTGTTGCACAAAGGGTAACATACTATACATATTTTTCTACACCTTTTTTGCAGTTAAGAGTCAATCTTGGACATACTTCTGTTATCAGCACACCTAGAAATACCTAGTTCTTCTATTTTTCCATTTAACTTTTTATTTTGAAATAATTATACACTCACAGGCTGTTACAAAAATAGTACAGAAGGGGGAGCCTGGGTGGCTCAGTCCGTTGAGCATCTGACTTCGGCTCAGGGCATGATCTCATGGTTCATGGGTTCGAGCCCCATGTTAGGCTCTGTGCTGACAGCTTAGAGCCTGAAGTCTGCTTTGGATTCTGTGTCTCCCTCTCTCTCTGCCCTTTCCCTGCTTACACTCTCTCTCAAAAATAAATAAACATTTTTAAAAAATAGTACAGAGTCCCATGTACCTATCACCAGCTTCCCCCACTGATATATAACTATAGTGTATTATCAATACCAAAAAACTGATTGCCACAATATAATTAGACTACAGTGCGTCTTTTTTTTTTAATTCCTGTAAGATATTTCATTGTATGGATGTACCACTTAACCGGTACCTTATTGATAGATGTGTAGATTGTGTCATTGCTGGTATAAAGACAGAAGACAGGGGCGCCTGGGTGGCTCAGTCAGCTAAGCGTCTGACTTCAGCTCAGGTCATGATCTCACAGTCTGTGGGTTTGAGCCCTGAGTCGGGCTGTGTGCTGACAGCTCAGAGCCTGGAGTCTGCTTCAGATTCTGTGTCTCCCTCTCTCTCTCCCCCTCCCCCCGCTCATGCTCTGTTTCTGTCTCAATATTAAATAAACATAAAAAAATTTAAAGATAGAAGACAATAAATATCCATGTATTCAGGGCCACTGCTAGCACATACATTGCCTCTGTGTGAATTGCATGTCTATCTCCCACATTGGATGGTAAGCTACTTTGATAGCAGAGACCTCATATTTCCATCTTTGTATTTTCTTTCCCTTCCCCTCCTCACTTCACTATTATCCACCTGGATAGAATATTGTTTTATATAATATAAAAGTGTTGAGCAAATTTTTGTTTAAAAACTTTCTTAAGCCAAGGAAGTTAAGAGGTGATTTTTTAATCTGCCTCTTGATACTTCAGAAGGTGTCATAAAAGTTTTAAACCAAAATTATTTTGAATTAAAATACCCACACATCCCACATTTGTAGGAGAGAAAGAGTGTGTCATGAAGTCAGCCAACTAAGAATGGGGTACTGCAATTTCGAAAACATTAAGGCATTATAATATTGAAAGGAAGAAAATAGAGTAGCTGAACTCCTTGAGAAATTGTAAGCAGGTTATTAGGTTCTGTCTGGTTCCACTGAATATTAAAAATAGCAATGAGAATAATCCCTGATAATGACTTTTTAAAGAACTCATAATGAGTACAAAAGAAATATATGCTGTTACAGATAAAAGAATTCATTTTAAAGCTCTCTTCACAAAGAACCTATTTTATACGCTTATGTTTAGTAAGTACAATTTTGAGAAGCTGCATAAACCTTATGCCCTAAAAATACCTAATTTCATCAGGTCATAACTTCCTATGCCATTGATTTAGAGTGAAAATTGTCCATTTTCACCACTGGCCTTTTCATTACCGTTAAGCGCCAGAAAACTTTCAGGCAATGTTAATTACATTAATATTTGTACCATTAATATATGTACCATACAGGTACATATCAGTACATCTATGAACACACAAAGAAGAATGGAAATGTATTTTTAATGCATCTTCTATTGTGTAGACTTTATATAAACAGTGTAACTAAATAAAATTAGCAGACCAGCCATACAACCTAACTGGCATAAACCTTCAACAAGTGACAAGTTAAAATAGATAATAGTAGTTGCAGAACAGCTGCATTCTGAAGATTATGTCCATGGCATAGGCAATAAATGGACTTGACATCCATCGTAGTTATGTTTGCTTATGTATAAAATTTAAGGAGGTAAGCATTGGGGGTATGCCAAATAAAACTGGGAGGGGGGAATCTCTTCAGATTTGAAATTCACAGTGAATTATCAACTGAGAGAACTGTCAACTGAGAGAATTATCAGCTGCTTTGCCAGCAACACATATATATTTTTTCATCACAGGGAGTGACTGTTACTAGAAGAGAATTGAAGAAAACATTTGTTTTCCTTGATTTTTGCTGTAAATAATTTTTTGTAACTAAATCAACAAACTACTGTGGGTTCATTATGAGAAAGAGCATTGTTATTTAGAGGCTCTGTTACCTGATGTTAACCATACTGGGTTTTTACCTGTATTCCAGGAAATAAAGGAAGTTGGATTGATTCCAGTAGGTTTTAATTTTCAGCTTTAGTGCTAAAATCAGATTGTGTGCGACTCTGAATCATGGTTCTATAAATTCTTGGCTATACTAAGTAAATTACAGTATATCTTCCAGTACAATTATAAGAATGCTGTAACATGCAGGATCCTTTTCTTGAGTGTTTTTATGATTAAAGATTAATTTCCTACTGCACGTGGCTGGATAGGTTCTCATTCAGCTCGTATTGAAGATCACCGTCAGCTACCACTTGAGTGCCATCTGTATATTTGACAATTTACTGAAGACTAATAGGAGTATAAAGAATAGCTTGGTTTGGCAAGGTTTCTTACAGGGATGAATAAGATGGGCACATTTACCTTGTAAGTATGTGTGTTTATGCGTACCCACATTTCATATTAATCTTGGTCTATAAACTTCTAGTATACTTAGAATAATTTACCACCTTTTCCCCGGGACATACATAAGTAAACCATTTTTTCTACTTAATTAAGCAGTTGGCTATTTCTGTGGCTAGGAGGTGTATTTCAATTTTTAATATAAATTGATGTAATTACACTTTACATATATATGTAATCACCCCTCATTATCCCTGCTTCTGGAAAGGACCTTAATGCAAATAGTGCAAAACAATAACTTCCTTGCCTCTTTTTCTTGACTTTTTCCTACATTCTGTAAGCTGTCTATATGTCTCTTCCCTGTCGTGCTCCATCTAGCACATTTACCGGAGTAGGCATACCCCAAGCCAGTATGTGAAAACAGGGGAAATGCCACATGTGGATATTAGGGAGTTGGGTATTCATGATTATACATGAGAATGGTGGGGGCATATTAGTCATATTAAAGTTGATGGACTGACTTATTATGGAAGGATTTTGAGTTCACAGAAGATTTTTTTTAAGTAGGCTCCACTCCAATGTGGGGCTTGAAATCACGACCCTGAGATCAAGAGTCAGATGCTCTACTGACTAAGCCACTCAGATGCCCCTAATTCATAGAAGATTTTGAATTATGTTTGAAATCATAGGGATTTGGAATTTGATTTGGGGGGAGTGGACTATGTGTTCCAATCAGTGAAGATCATAAACAGAGTTGATTGAGTAGTTTTGTTCTGGGAGCTATCAGGAAATGAGGATATTTGAGAAATCTTGAATCATAGGTAGGTGGGTGGGGGGAAGCTTAGAATTAAAGCATCTGTTCATTCATTTTGACTTGATTTTTTTGACCTATTGGGAAATACAGGCATAGGAGTTGTGTGGTTGAATCATAGTGAGAGAGTGGTCACCTTTGAAAACAGAGTCATTGTTGAAGAGAAGATTGGAGTAGGTTAGCTTAGAGAGGACTCTGGTTTACATAAGGATTAGCTGTGAAGTTAGGTTTGAGATGAAAGAGTAGGTACAAATAGTAGTGCAGGAAAGAAATGCTATAGGTTGGCATTTTACCAGATAACATGGGTGGTGATCTAGAGTTTCATGTTAGGCTCACACTATTCATCCAAAGAGAAGGGCTATACCATTGCCCAGTGGATTTTGAAGAGTTCTGTAAGCCATACACTTTTGATGCTCTGCAGAGTAAGGTCTGTATTTTTGCCTCCAGCTATACTTCGGTGATCTCTGGTTTTTTCTAAACTCCTGATCCCTGAAATTCTGTTAGAGCTTGTGAGGAGAAATCAAGAACAGTGATGTTTGCTGGGCATTTCTGTGGCATACACCCTGCTGAGTGTTTTACACCCGTTCTTCTTTCCTGTTTCTCCACCAAATCAAATCTTTTGTAAGGGTATACGGTGCAGGTGGATGGGTGAGTGGACATTGTGCTGAGAGAAGTCTCCACCCTGTCAGAGCCTTAGTCACCTAAAGAAGTCCAAAAGCAGTGGTGCTCCTTTACCTCTGACCAGGAGCTTTCTAGCCTTCTCCCTTTCTCTTACTCTACCTTTGATGTATACTATCTGGTGGCTACGAGCCACAGATCTTGAGCTAAAGTAATATCCTCAGTCATGGTCCAATACTTTCTTGCTTCCCTGAACTCCCATTAAGTGGCATTCTTCTGTGCCCCATCACTTCTCATTCATAGCTATTTTCTTATCATTTGCTGTTTTATATTAAATACTATTTATGTGTTTCTCTCCTTCACTTACCAAACTATAACCTCCTGATGAGTAGGGTTGGTCTTTTTCATTTCCGATCCCTAGTGCATAGCATATTATAGAGAAGGTGCTTTGTAATGGTTTGTTGCACTAAATTGACCCTGTCAAGTGTAGTTTGGCTTCTTGTTTCTCCCTGTGGGATGGCCCCCACCTTCTATTGAGAAAGAATGGGGCAAGGAAAACCTCTTAGCTTTCTTTGTAGTCTCTCTTAATCCAGACAACCATGTGCCCCGAAAACCTAGTTCTAACTTGCCTCCAGATAACAGACTCTGTCCTCCAAGGGCATAGTATACCCAGCTCTAACCTGTACTACACAGTGTCAGCTAGACTAGTAACTTGGAAGATCAAGATACAAGAACTGGTTGAGGGGAGGAATTCTGAGCAGCAGTACTCAGGATTTCTTCCTTAGAAGGATGGTACTCAGGAAATCAGGGAGCCCTGGATTACCTAAGGAGGTGTAAAGGGCTCCGGATTGAAATTAGATCAAGTCCTGCTAATTGACAGTTGTTCGTGTTCTCTCCAACTCCCAATATAAAGGTGGCCTCTCTTTTCCAGGGTTAGAGAGGAAACCAGAATGGTTTGAAATTCTTACTCAGGTAGGTCCAGAGACATAGCCATTTTGCTGAAGTGGAAGATCCTCTGATACAAGGCCTCCACAGTCTCAGGCACATTCGATGCCTGCACGGTTAGGGTGTCTCTGCATTTTGATTTCTATTTGGGAAGAGCATTCCCGGAAGGAAAATTAACAGAACAGGAAGGGGTGGTTTATTCTTCATCCCCCCTCTTTTGACATCCTACTCATAAATTCTAATAGAATTCTTTTTCTTAAACCTGCTACTTTCATAAGAAGGTAAATTGTTCCAACTCACCTACCTGTGACTGACTTGACAGCAGCAGGTCTCATAACTGAGAGAATCACTGGCAGTAAGACCCTTGACTTTTCTAACCAGCTCTCTTTTTATATCCAGTGGTTCTAAAATGCTGCTTGGCTATCCATTTGAATCTCAAGAAACTGCTAACTCATGAACATGATTCAGTATTTAAGGGCCTTGTATCCCTCCTTGCCATCAAAGACAATGAAGTATTCCAAAAAGAAGTCTTGAACTGATATTAAAATGCACTAGTAGCTCATCTAGGATACTTGAGATAAACCTGATGATCTTTTACTAAGGTCTCCAGATTTGGGCCAATGAATTTATAAAACCAAAAGGATCTGGTAGAATGGGAAGAAGGAGAAGATGACCCTAAGTAACTTCTCATACATGCTCTAAGTTTTTAGGGGTCATGTGCCATACAGCCTTCATCATTCAGGGTGAGTCAGAACCAGAGACTGTATGAGGGTATTGTGAAATTCTGTGCTGTTCTTGAGCCATATGGGTGTTGGGTTCTTTTAAAAATAGACCATTTCCAGACAGTTAACTATATATTCTGGATTTCCCGGGACAGCCCTGATCTCAGTTTGGTCCATTGCATCCATAAGTATGGTCATATTCATTAGACTGTACCAATTTTTGGTGTGAAAAATATAGATACCACACATATAAAGACTTCCTTCTTGCTAAACTAGAAGAGTCCATCATAACAAAACCTTTTTCCTTTCAGCTCTATCATTTTTACTGCCAGCAATTCTCACCTACTGCTAGCAGTTGCTAGTTCTGTTCCCATCGTGTTTCCTCCCTTTACTTTAACCCTTCAGGAGTTAATTTATCTCTTTCCCTTTGGACTCTCTTTGCCCTGGAGTCCAGCAAATGGTGTATCCTTACACTCTCATGAAGCTACTTGTATGGTAGCATTTGGGTGCTACTCTTTGGGAAAATAGCATGCTTTTCATTCTTTCAGGGGCATTCTTGGAGGTTGAAAAGTGCGCCTGGGAGATTCTCATTTTCACAGGCCTCCAAAGCAGATCAATAAGAAGAAGCACCACTACCATTTATTGAGTGTTTACTGTGTACTGGAACTTGGGTATTTTTTAAAAAAATCTCACTTAATCCTTACCACCTGTGAGGCTGGCATTAGTTCTTCCTCACAGATAAGGAAACATGCTTAGAGAGGTTAAGTAAGCTGTCCAAGGTCTCTACTTAGTAGCCTCTATTTGGAAATCCTTGCTACATTCCAGAGAAAATATTAGTTGTGTGCATACCAGACACAGAATTGTGGATGACCTGGCCAAGCATTCCAACCCCATATTAGAAAAGAACCTCTACCTTTATACTTCCCACTACCAGAAAACGTATATTTCTGTATGCTTGATAGTTGAATTTTTGTACATCCTTCTTATATACCAGTGGTCGTCAAACTTGAGCATGCACAAAAATCACCTGGATGGCTTGTTAAAATGCAGATTGCTGGCTCCACTCCCAGAGTTTCTGATTCAGTAAGTCTGGTGGGGCCTGAGAATTTGAACCTCCAACGAGTTCCCAGGTGACCTCAGTGCTGGAGGTCCAGGGAATACACTTAGAGGATCATTGTGTTAGACTTCTTTTTTTATTAAATTATTATTCAGCACTTACTCTGTCCTAGGCACTGTGCTAAGCACTGGAGATATAATAATAAAAATGGCAGACAGGGTCTTTGTTCTCATTAGGCTTATAGTCTAGTGGGGGAAACAGATGACTAAACTAATTTTATTGGGGGTAAGTAAACAGGGATCAACACAGACAGTGACAGAGTTGCTATCCTCTACATAGGTTGAAGAGAAAGTCATTTTGAGAAAGTGCTATTTAGTCTAAGACTTAAAGGATGTGAAGAGCTCATTACGGCTTTCAGCATTGGTTTTCTCAGCTCCAACCTCTGTTGCTGGCACTGCTGATGACCACCTTGGAAGAACCCCACGAATTCCAGACTGACCTCTGGGCAGTGCATTCTTTGGGCACTTTCTGTGGCCTTGGTCAAGCTTGATTCCATACTTGCTCTATGACTATTTCCTCCTCCCCACCTCAGCCTCCCCCCGCCAACACCCAATAAAGATACAGAGTTCAGGAGAATTTGAAGGGTAGGCTAGTTTCGTATTCTGGCTCCACCTAGGTCACATTCCTTGGTATCCGATGGCTTGGGAAGGATATATACCAAGGATTGGGCCTGTGAACCTACCATTCATGGTCACTGCCTTCACCTTGTAACGATTAGTGACATTTTAAGATTCTGCCTTATTTGCCAGTTGGCAGATTTGCTCAGAAAGGAGTGGCTGTATAGGAATCCACACAACTCCCTAGCTACCCTGATGTTGGGTTTCTTTAAAGAGAACTCCCAGATTCTTGTGGTCTAAGAGGACGCTTTCTGCTTTCCAAAAGGCTAGCAGAGCAACACAAAACCAAACCTTGCTTCTAGTCGTTGACCAAACCTGGAAAAATTCTAGGCATTTGACTGTGACTATGCCCCCAGATCTCCTTATCTTTTGCTCTAGATTTTTAGCCCTGAAATTGGATGATATACTTTGTTTTGTTTTTTGTGTACATGTGTGTGTGTGTGTGTGTGTGTGTGTGTGTGTGTGTTTTTTTTGCTCTGGATATGCCCTGTCAATATTTAACTAGCTTTTTTAAAAAATGTTTTTATTTATTTTTGAGGGAGGGAGGGAGGCAGGAGAGAGAGAGAGAGAGAGAGAGAGAGAGAGGGAGACACAGAATCTGAAGCAGGCTCCAGGCTCTGAGCTGGCAGCATGGAGCCCAATGTGGGGCTTGAACCCACAAATGCAAGATCATGACCTGAGCCGAAGTCGGATGCTTAACTGACTGAGCCACCCAGGTGCCTCAAGATTTAACTAGCTTCTGCTTAGAACCTTCTGCCTCTGGAACCATTTCCTTGATGTCCAGTTTTGCTCTGTTTTGATTAAACATTTCCTCTGGTATTCTGTTCCTGTAGAAAAGTAAAGGGACTCTTACCAGGTATTTCTCTGCGTATTAAAAGCAGAGAATTTCTTCTGGGGATAACAGACTTCCTTAGTCACCTCTCTATAAAATCCCTGAACCCGAGGTTGTTTATCCTATGGGGAATATTGGAAATTGGGTTTTCTGGTTGCTGAGGATATCCTGAGTTTACTTAAATCTTTTAGTCATCCGGTGCAGGGATACCCACCTGCACCTAGGGGCCAGATTTAACTATTTCTCTCCAGACTGAGAATCACCCTTTCCCTGCATATTGAGACTTTTCTTACTGTTTATCTGGTCCCTGATGGTATAGTATGGTGCAGCATTTTTTTTGTTAGCCCGTATATCAACCACAAGAATAACTGAAATAACACTAAAGGAAATGGTGCATAAGCTCACTTTTATCTGAAGACGATAAACCTTTTCTGTGGCTTTGGAGTCAGATAGCCCTGGATGATAATGTCAGGTCTGCCCCATTCTAGCAGTGTCTTAGGCTTAAGCAAACCAGCTTTTCAGCCTGTTTTCTCACCTGTAAAGGCCTTTTGAAAATAGTGTCATTGTGAAGAGTAAAATGCATGTGAAAGCACCTATTCCTATTTGACCCCTAGTATGCTCTCACTACATGTCGACTCTTACTTTCCTCCTAAATGTTCATAAAGTCCTGAACCACTTGATTGAGCAGGGTACAGTCTTTCATGGTGTACCTGTCAGCACCAGAATCTCACATGTCCCTAGATATGGAATCCATTCACGAGCCACCTGTGAAATTATAATACTTACTATAGCAAATTATAGTAAGTAAATTATAATTCTCAAGTATCCCTGCTTCTCCTAGGTATCCAAGGAAAGGATTTAACAGTTATTGAGGGGCTACTTAATAGAGGTCTCATTGGCCAAAATGATAACAATAATTATACCTTTATTGTTACGGCATTATCATACTAGGCAGCTTCAGAACCTTTTAAAGGCCTAGTATCCTTGGATTCCTATGGTAGTTCGTCAAGTAGACAGTGCACTCATCCCCATGTTGCATATCCTTGTCTAAAGCTGAAGGGAATTGGATGAGTCCTTCGAGGCCTTTAGATCAATGGATGGTGGAGTTGAGCCTCGGGCCTGTGTCTTCAGACTTCCCATCTCTGTTTCTATGCTCTCCCCACCCTATTCCACCACTTTTATCCTATTATACCACATTGATTGGAACTCTGAGGTCCTAGTACATGATTTATCCAATCACTAGAATTCTAAGAAGAAAACACGTCTTAGGTTTTCCCCTGATTTTATCCCTGAGACATTTATCTCCCTAAGATTTATCTCTAAAGTGTGAGTTTTAAACTCTACATAGAGGCCCAAGAAAGCTGTTCATGCCTTTGATACAAATACTGTGTGCCACGGTTAGATGCCCACAACACACTTAAAAACAATATTTCTTGGGCCCAGACCTGCCACAGCAGTCCCTTTTAGTGTGATCCTCATTAGATCTTTTCAATTATTTCATCCATTCACCAAACATATATCTAGCCCTTACTGTATGCCAGGGGCTAGGAATACAGCCACACAAAAGACAAACTGCCCGCTTGGAGCTTACAGTCTAGTGGTACAACGGTAAGCAAATAGTGACATGCACCGTGAAGAAAAATAAAACACTTTAAAAGTTTTGCTCAAACCATGAGATTGTAATAGTTACCAGTAACCCCCGGTAGACTGAAAGAATCAGTTATTTGGAAAATGGCCTCAGAAAGGAATATTGCCTCTGACACCCCTTAGCAGTTTCTCCTTTTCATTCTTCAGACTAAGACCTTGCTTTTGTGTATGGTTATGAGTAACCCTGGTAGAGTTGGACTATAAGCACATGGCCAAGTACTTAAAGACCGATGGTAGAGGAAGGTTATTGAGGGATAAAACACCCCTGGAGAAGCGGTCTCACAACAAACACTTTGAGAGTTATGTTCATCTTTTATTTTTTAAATGTAATATTTTGCCTTTATAGTGTGTTACATGAAAAACATTGAAAATAGATAGATTTTTAAATGTCTTTCAACTATGCTCTGTTTAAGAAAACACAGTATAGGGGTGCCTAGGTGGCTCAGTCGGTTAAGCATCTGATTTTGGCTCAGGTCATGATCTCACAGTTCATGAGTTCGAGCCCTGCATCGGGCTCTGTGCTGACAGCCCTGAGCCTGCTTCAGATTCTGGGTCTCCCTCTCCCTCCCTTTCCCCCTCTTGCACGCATGCTTGCTTGCTCTCTCTCTCTCTCTTTCTCAAAAATAAATAAACATTAAAAAAACAGTATAAAAAAGCAGCCTCCTCAGATGCTTCTTGTTTTATGGCATAAGACCGTAGAATAAGTTTTTTTTTTTTTTTACATAAGTGTTTCAAAAGTTTTGAAGAACAGGGAGTCTGCAAGTTGGAAGGAAGCCATTCTTACCATGAGGCAAATATACTTGAGTTTAATTTTTAAACTGTAACTGCCGTTTGACCTTAAATTAAGACAGTCTGTTTCCATTGTGGTGTTTTACTGGTTTAACAATGAGAACATTTAAAGCAGCTGCCACCAATTAAAATGATTCATAAATGCTGGTTGTAAATAAATATTCTTGAAGTTTTAACTCAATGAAGTCAAGTTTTTTTAAGTGGCACTGTCTTTCTGGAAAGCAATTTGGTAAAATGCATCAAGAACTTTAAAATATGTTCATACACTTTGATCTGGTAATTATGTTCCTAAAAAAACTTTATCCTTAGAAAATAAATCGGAGTTCTGGATAAACTTTAATGCACAGAGATGTTCCCCACAGTTTTAACAAGAAGAAAAGGGTTGTCTAGATTATGGTACACCTATATGATGAAATATCATGGAGCATTAAAATATTTTTGAAGAATCTTAAGCATGTAAGATAATGTTCATGTAATTCAGTTGAAAAACAAACTATATGAAAATATACAGTATGACATTAGCTATGTGGACACATTTCCATAGAAAATGACTATCAGGAAATGTAAATTTTCATTTTCTTGGGGTCGAGATTATGTGTGATTTTTATTTTCTCCTTTCTGCTTTTCTGTATTTTCCAACAGTTTTTATAGTCAATGAGCCTTTACATTTATAGTAATTAAAAAATGTTATAGAAGTAGTTTGATCCTTTCTTTCAGTGGGATGCTTTTTATTAATACCCAGTCCATTTATATTATCATGACAGAATTTTTTTTGCAGGTTTTCATCTTTACTGAGGTGCTTCTTTCTAGTGTTTTATGTTTTAACCTTCTGTTTCTTTTAATTTTTATGATATAAACAGTGTCGGCAATTTTATTTATGCTTGTGCTAGTTTACAGGTGTTCTTCATTAAAGCCAATAATTCAGTTCCCATTTGGAATACTATTTTTCAGGTGGTTTATATCAAACAATACACACACATTCATAGAATGCGACACACAGAGGTGGCCCTGGGGCCACACCACAATGCCAAGCTCCAAATCCTGACCCCACCACTTAGTAGCTACGGAACCACTGACAAGTTAATTGTCTCAGTTTATCTGTAAAATGGAGGTAAAAATAGTATCTTCCCCATAGGGTTGTGGTATGGATTTAAAAGAGTTCTTACATGTAAACACTTGAGAAAGGCCTGTCACATAATAAATGCTCAGTAAAAGTTAGCTATCTTTAGTTTGTGTGTGTGTGTGTGTGTATAACCATATACATACTGTCCTGATCATTTGCGAAATACTCCTTTTTATCTGGCTTTTATTCTAACTTTATACAGTTGTGATTTAAAATTTTTAATCTAATTGTCTTAGGTAGTCAGAGTTCATTTTTATGTTATGCTTTGAAATTATTTTTAAAAGCTCCCATATTTTCAGCAATAGAAATCTTAATGATTTGTCTTCCAATTATGTTTTCCTTTTCCATGTTTGGAATTGATGATCATTCATGTGAGCTGGATGGAATGAAGTTTGGCTTTGTTCTAGGTATAAAAGAACTTCCATTTACATAGATAGTTGATGTATTCATTAACAGTTATTCTCATCAGTTGAATTATTTACCTTCCTTATTAAACACCACCTTAGACAAGAAGGAGGGGATGGGCAGTTAAGTAGGAGCATACCCCAAAGTAATAAAACTAGATTTGTTTCCTTGTAAACTCTGTAATCTAGATGTCTCTGATTCAAATTTATCTTCTCAGATTTGGGGTTAAAAGAGAGCTGCCTTTTAGGGAATCATGCTTTGGCTAGACACGTATATTATGCAATTTTTTAGTCCCTATGAGAACTATTTTATTATAAGTAGAACAGTCATTTGGCAATATTGCTGCCATACACTACAAAATGAGAAATGTGTTCTTGTAGAAAATAACTTGGATTTAACTGATTACCTGTTCCTTATAGCTAATTACAATAATGTTGCCATTGCTTGGTTTCATTTCTTTAAAGAAGAGGTGCTTCTGTGGTACATTTACATTGGCAGAATGAGGAAAGACACTGGGCAAGTTTGAAAGCATTAAGCTGGTCACTGAAGAACTCTCTCCAAATAAAAAGACTTGTCATCAATCTAGCCGTAATCAGTGGAGACATGTAGAGTGCAGAGATCTACATTTTTAACTGGAAATTTGGTTAGTGTTTAATGTCAAGAAGGGGTGGGAGAGGTAAGCCCCAGGAGAAATTACATTTTCCCTAGTCTTTTGTTCTACAGCTATATAGAAACACTGGATTGAGTGTGAGGTTCCACAGGTGATTTTTACATCTGGAAGTAAAGACAGCTCGAGTTTCAAATAAAATACTTTTTATCTGTCGTATTTATTGGAAAAGCAAAGGCTTGGGGTATTTTTGCTGGTTTTAAAGAAGAGGACTAGGTAGGCTTGAGGGGGGAAATTAGCTTTCAGAGATGAGCATGTTCAGTGTCTCAGCCAGGTGGCAAATCTTTCTTTCTTGTATTGCTGTAACGTGGCCGAGCAGGTCACCATCATTTCCAGACCCTGTGCACCACCTTTGGCCAATCTGTAGTCTTCCACGTACCTAGAAGTTCAGCTGGAGGCTTTTTAAACCAGAGTATTTAAATATACAGAGGAAGTTGTTATACTGCTGCTCTTTGGTAGGGCTGCTGTGTTCTTTCTTATCTTCCCAGGGAGTTTGGTCCCTTTGTTTAGCTTCTGTTTCATTTGTTTACAAAGCTATAGGCTTTGAAGTAGGCAGTTCTATAGGACTACCTAAAGAGAAGTGTAAAGCAAGAAGGTCAACAATTATCCTTCTTATTTCATTACCTTATTACCTCGGTTTCTCAACCAGTGCCACTCATGAATTTTGCTTTTTTTTTCATAGGCTCTGCCCTGGCTCCCATACTGCTATCCTAATTTTCTGTGAAAACTTCTATTGTTCTGCACCTCCCAGACTAGAAGCTGGCACAATTTCCTTTGTGAACATTGAACTATCATGATGTTGCCTGATGTGTTGGTGGGAGATGTTTTAAAATAAATTTTGATATAATTTCATGGCACTTACCACATTATTTTTCTGTTTGCTCCATCATAGAAGAACTTGGAATATTTGATTTCCTTGTTCTTAGGTGACTGCCCTTCTATAGATATGGCATTGTGATTGCAAGAGTTGTACTGTTAATGTTTACTATTATGATAAACTCTGTGTTATCTAGTACAGCAGTGAGGTCAATAGCTGTGCCATAAGATTGTTTAAATCATCATGGTTGAAAAAATAGCCCTGTGAAAATAGCAATAACAAAACAAAGATATCAGACATCATTCATGATTATTAATAACTTCCTCAAGATTTTTGAGGTGTTGTAAATAAGGCTGTTCAAATTGCATTTACTTTTTTTTTCCATTTTAACTTGTATGGAGGGAGACTAAGAGGAGTGAGCTATTTTTAGCATCGACTTAGAAATATCAGTGGGACTGTTAACTGACACTTTTGTCAAATTCAGTTTCAACCTGACTGCTTTGAATTTTTTTTTCAAATTTCATTACTTCGGATTTAGAGTTCTTGAGTTGATATTTTTTAAGATTGGCATCTCCAACCTTTTGGTTCTGAGCAGTGCATTGCCCCTGAAATTGGTTGAGTCACTTCATATTCTTCTAGGAGTTCACCACCTGTCAAAGCTGAAACGATCTGTCCCTTTTACTTTCTGCTTCCCAATCCATTTTCGTGTCCACCGTGGTCTTTATTTGTGGGAGGCTTTTTTCCACATTTAATATATGAAGCCTAACACAGAGTTTGACCCTTAAAATGACTCAGTTTTAAAAGTTTTCAGAGAAAAAAAAAACTAAAAGTCTTCAGGGGCACCTGGGTGGCTCAGTCAGTTAAGCATCAGGCTTCAACTCAGGTCATGATCTCATGGTCCATGAGTTCGAGCCCCACATCGAGCTCTCTGCTATCAGCATGAAGCCTGATTTGGATCTTCTGTCTGTCTGTCTATCTCTCTCTGTCCCTCCCCCACTCGCACGCTCATGCGTACACACTCTCATAAATATTATTAATAAATAAATAATTAATTAATTAATTTAAAAAAGGCTTTGGGACTTCCACTTCAGTGAAAGAAGTTGTAACTGGTATGAGACTTGTTCCCTTCTACCTCACGTACCCTGTAAATCACCAAGAACTGGACAGAAGATATTAAACAACTGTTTTCAGATGTTGGGCAACAGGTACCACAGAACTGAGAAAAAGGGAACAAATGAAATGAACACTACAGTCACTCTGGCTTTTTGCCTACAGGCAGTTTCTGGACCATACCATTGTAAGAGGGAACCCAAGCAGAGCCTGCAATGTTGTTGAATTGATGAGACAGAGATAGGAACTCAGGGAGGTCTAGGTGGCAGGAATTTGTAGAGCAGAGGACTGGGGGGTGGGGGACCACTCAGAAATAGCTCTATATTTGCATAAATGTTCCCTTTATCTTTGGCTGAATATGAATCTGTGCTTATGTGGGAGAAACACCATGGGGCTGGGCAAAAAACAATTCAATAGCTAGAAGTTGAAAATTTACTGGAGCTCATACAGGACTGAGAGATATTTGAGTTCTTACAGCAAGAGGTGGGAGACCTTGTTGAACACCCAGAGTATTAAATAGAGACCCCAGAAGGGTCATGTTAGTAAAAGGGCCAATTTAGCCCTAAAGTAAAGGGTACTCTGAACCCAAGCTAACAAAACTTCAAGCCAAGCTTTGAAAAATAATTAGCCACAAATAATTTAGATTCATGACAAAACAAACTTCATTCTTTGAAGGAAGGCATTAAAATCAAAACATTAAAAAATATAATGATTATAATATCGGATATCCCAAAAATTACTAGACAGTCTAAGAAGCACTAAAAATGTGACCCATAATCAGGAAGATGTCAGTCAATAGAAACAGAACCAAAAATGATGGTTATAGAATTAGCAGATGAGGAATTTAAACTGCTATGAAACTATGTTGAACAATTGAAAGAAAAGCTTGAATATAACGAGGAAAGAAATTGAAGACCTATAAAGAACCAAGTAGAAATTCTAAAGCTGAAAAGTATAGTATATGAAATGACAATTTCACTGGATGAAATTAAGAGCAGATTAGATTGCACTCTGGAAGAAATGATCAATGAATTTGAAGATCTAACAATAGAAATTATCCAATCTAAAACAGATGATGGGGAAAAAAAACAAAGAAAAGTAATAAGAGCTTCAGCAACTGTGGGACAATGTCAAACAGACCAGTATACATGAAACTAGATTCCCAGAAGGAAAGAAGAGAGAAGGATAGGCATAAAAAGTAGTTGAAGAAATGATGACTAAAATATGCTCACAGATCCAAGAAGCTCAATGAACTCTAAGTGGGGTAACCACAAAGGAAACCACACTAAGGCTATTATAATCAAGTGCTGAAAACCAGTGGTAGAGGGAGCATTTGAAAAGAAGAGGAAAAAAGAGACATATTATGTACAGGAGAACAAAGGTAAGAGATCCTGTACACCTCATCAGAAACAATGCAAACAAGAAGACAGTGGAATGACATCTTTAAAGTGCTGAAAGAACAAAAGTACTGTCAACCTCAAATCCTGTCTCCCATGAAAATAAAAAATTAAAGCAAAAAGAAATGAAGGTGAAATATATTTTGTCAGACAAATAAAAACTGAAAGAATTGTCACCAGCAGACCTGAACTACAAGAAATATTAAGGGAGGTTCTCCTGGCTGAAGGAAAATGATTGCAGATGGCAGTATGGATCTGTACAGAGTAATGAAGAGTGCCAGATAAGTGCAGTAAGTGTGGGGTAAATATACAAGACTTTTTTCCTCATTTTAAAATTTCTTTAAAAGCTAAGTGATTGTTTAAAACAAAATTAATAATCTATTGTGGAATTTATTTATAAGGTATGTAGATCTAATGATAATAGCCCCCAAGGGATGGAAGGAATGAAACGGAAGTATGCTGCTAAGGTCCTTATGTTATATGTATAGTGATATAATATTACTTGAAGGTAGATTGTAATAAGCTAAAGATGTATCATATACAACCTGAAACAACCCCCCAAAAAGGCATAACTAATAAGGTAATGATGATAAAAATGAATACAAAAATGTACTCATTTAATCAAAAACAAGACAAAAAAAAAGAAGAGCAAGGAAAAGATGGGAAATGTAAAAACAAAAATATAAAGATGGTAGACTTAAACACAATCATATCAAAGCTACATTAAATATAAGTAGTTCAAATACTGTGATTAAGGGGCTACATAAAAATCCAAGACCCAACTATGTAATATCTATAAGAAACCAACTTTAAGAATAAAGACACAGGGTGCCTGGGTGGCTCAGTCGGTTGAGCGTTCAACTTCGACTCAGGTTATGATCTCGTGGTTCACGAGTTCAAGCCCCTCTTTGGGCTCTGTGCTGACAGCTCAGAGCCTGGATCATGCTTCGGATTCTGTGTCTCCCTCTCTCTGCACCTCTCCCCCACTTGTTCTCATATTCTCTCTCGCTCTCTCTCTCTCAAACATTAAGAAAAAGAAGACACAGATAGATTAAAAATAAACAGATGGAAAAAAGATAGCAAACACTAATCATAAGAAAGTTGGAGTGACTGTGTCAATATGAGACAAATTAGGCCTCAGGCCAAGCAATATTACCAGGGAGAAGGAGGGACATTTCATCATGTAAAGTGGTTGGTTCGTCAAGAACACAGCACAACACTAAATATATGTGCTCCTAACAAAGCTTCAAAATACATGAAGAAAAAAAAACTGATACAACTGAATGTATAAACAGACAAATCTACAATTAGATTTGGATATTTCAGTGCCCTTAACTTAGTAGTTGATAGAATAAGTAGACCAAAAAAAAAATCAGTGAGAATTTAGAAAACCTGACCAACACTACTATACCTAATCAACTGTACCTAATTGACATTTATGAATTACTGGAGCTAAAACTACCAGAATACATTTTCTTTTCAGATTCACATAGTGCATTCACTAAAACAGACAACATTCTGGGCCATAAAACAAGCTTCAGTCTATTCAGAAGAATCTAACTAATACACAGTATATTTTCTGACCAAAATGGAATTAAATGAGAAGTCCCTACCAAAAGGATAACTGGGAAATTCTCAAATATTAGGAAATTACACAGTATACCTTAAATAAACCATGGATCAAGGAAGAAATTATAAAAGAAATTAGAAAATATTTTGAACTGAATGATAATGAAAACAAGATTAAAATTTGTAGGATGTAGCTTGCACAGTGCATACTGGGAAACATATAGCTTTAAAATAAAGAAGATCTAAAATCAATAACAGTCTACCTTGAGAAGCAAGAAAATGAACAAATTAAACCATAAAAGGAATAAAAGAAGAGTAGAAATCATTAAGATAAAATTAATAATAGAGAAAATCAATGAAACCAATAGCTAGCTCTTTGAAAAGATCAATAAAATTGATAAACCTATAGCTAGACTGATTGATACAGATGAAAAAGAAAAGATTAAAATTAGCACAAATTACTAATATCAGGAAGGGAGGAATAGACATCACTATAGATCCTACAGGCATGAAAAGGATAAAGGGATGTTGTGAATAAGTTTATGCCAATAAATTCTACAACTCAGATGAAATGGAAGATTTCCTTAAAGGATACAAATTACCAAAACTGACTCAAAAAGAACTAGAAAATCTGAATACCCTTATATTTATTAAAGAAATGGAATTTGTAATTAAAAATCATCCCATAATTAAAATCTAAGCTCCAATGACTTTAATGTGAATTCTATCAGTTTTTTTGAGGAACAAATCAAACTTGTAGAAAATAGAGGACAAAATTCTTCCCAACTCATTCTATGAAGTTGGCATCACCATGATATCAAAAACCGAGAAAGCTACTACAAGAAAAGAAAACCACAGACCAACATTCCTTGTTTATACACACAAAAATCCATCACCAAATATTAACAAATTTAAAAAATGAACCTCACAGTATACACAAAAAATAACTCCTAATGGATCATAAACCTAAATGTAAAAGCTAAAATTATCAAACTTCTGGAAGAGAATAAGATAAAATCTCCATGACCTTTGAAATAAAGATTCCTCTATCAGCCAAAAAACATGAACCAATAAACAAAAATCCATTAAATTAAACTTAAAATTGTGTGCTCTTCAAAAGATACTGTTAAGAAAATTAAAAGGCAGACCACAGACCAGGAAAATATGTTTGTAATAGACATTTGTGATAAAGCTTGGTATCCAGAACATACTTTTAAAAAAACCTACAACTCCTGTAAAAAGAAGACAAACAATCCAATTTAATTTAAAAATGAGTTAGGGGTGCCTGGGTGGCTCAGTCAGTTAAGCGTCCAACTTCGGCTCAGGTCATGATCTCATGGTTCGTTGAGTTCGAGCCTCGCATTGGGCTCTGTGCTGACAGCTCGGAACCTGGAGCCTGCTTCGGATTCTGTGTCTCCCTCTCTCAAAAATAAATAAACATTAAAATTTTTTTTAATGAGTCAGTGAGTTGAACAAGCACTTCCCAAAAGAAAATATGCGAATGATTATTAAGCACTTGAAGACGTATTCAATATCCTTAGTTGTCAGAGAATTGCAAATTAAAATCACAATGAAATATCCCCTAACACATTAACTTGAATTAAAAAAAATACCAAGTGTTGGTGAGGATGTGTAGCAACTGGCACACTCATACAATGCTGGTAGGAAATGTAGTAGGTATGCCCACTGGAAATTGGTACAGCCACTTGGAAAATAGTTTGGCAGTTTCTTATAAAGGTAAAACATATACCTACTCATAGCCCAGCAATTTTCTTTATAGGTAGTTACCTGAGAGGAATGAAGACTTATGTTCCCACAAAAATTTGAATCTGGTATTATCATAGAAGCTGTATATGTGATAGCCCCAAACTGTAAGCAACCCAAATATCCATCAGCAGGTGATATTTAAATAAACAAACTGTGGTATATCTATTCAGTGGAATATTACTCAACAATAAAAAGGACCAAACACATGCATGAATGTCAAAAGCATTACTTTAAGTGAAAGAAGCTAGACACAAAAGACCGCATATTGGATGATTCCATTTATATGAAATTCTGGAAAAGGCAAAACTATAGGGACTGAAAGCATGTTAGTGTTTGCCAGAGTCTAGGAGTGTGGAGAGGGAATTTATTGCAAAGAGGCACAAGGGAACTTTTTGGGGTGATGGAAATGTTCTGTAATTTAATTGTGCTTTAGGTTATGTGTATGTACACATTTGTAAAAATTCATTGAATTTTACAATTGAAATGGGTGCTTTTATAGTATAGAAGTTATATTTTGATGGGAAGTAGAAATGTAATTTTTAGAAGGCACTTTGGAGGTGAGGATGTCAATTCCATATTTAAAAAAAAAACCCTCACCCTCTTCAGGATTTCAAAATAGAGGTTCTTGCAAGGTTGAACTGTTTTCTGCAAGGTAAAAGAGGGGTGGGGGCGGGGGGCGGTGAAGGCAACACAAGTAGCCCGGATACAAAATATGGTCTCAGTTGAGTGCGTTGCCCCTAGATTCTGCCTTTCTTCTAACCCCTAAAATGAGAAGGGCTTGCGGAATTCCTACTACAATAAGCTGAGTCTATCCAGCTCCTTTCTCTCAAAGGAGCAAGTAATCCAATTCAAGGACCTTGAAATCAAAACAGTTAACCTTTCTAAACCCAGAAAACTTCATAAACAACTACGTCACAGATTTATTGCAGGTCTTATGAACCTAAACAGGTTACATTGGATCTTCTTGGAATGGGAAACAAGATGGAAATCTAGAATGAAGAAACTAGATTACTTTACAGCCTTTTTTATATTAGTGTTTAAATCTTTAAGCTTATTTATTTCCTATCTATTTCTGGTTATTGAGTGGGTTCTTAACGTAAAACAAGATGGTAGAAAAGATAGATCATTAGCTGGGGAGTTAGGATACAGTTGAAAAAGCAAAACAAAACACCTTTCGTTGTTTTCATTGTTTGAAGTGTTAAGTATTCCCTAACCACCCACCATATGAGTTGTCAAATGGAACCAAACATTTGGTACCAAAAACAGTTCCATAAAAGTTTTTAATTGGCATAAAAAAATAAAAGTTGACTGTATCAAAGCATTCTAAAACCCCTGAATCTAGTTTTCCTAGCTCTCTGAGTTTTGCTCATATTGAATTTAGAATACTTAAAGACTTCACTAGAAGGTCTTTTTTATTTTTTGCCTGATCTGTTTTATATTACAATAATAAATGCTTTTCATAGTAAAGGCGGAGTCTCAACCCTTAAAGCTCTTAGAGCAAATTGCTTCAGAACAGGAATTCTGAATGTAAATTATTTCATTTTGGAAATCTATACCAATTTGTCATTTAAAGTTTATCTTACGAGTTTATGAGCCTCATCCTCAAGATGCTACCTATATTAAGTTTAATACTCACTGCAGTATAAAGTAAGACTAGAAAATATGTGTAAATATAGTATTTTTTCCCAATGCAGGCAGCATTTCTCATCTAATTTGGGGCTCTCTAAAAAACAAAATATGATAGGCTATCTCAATGTATCAAGTCTGAGACTGAAATTTTTTTAAGTTTATTGAAAATCATTGATTTGGTCTTGCTAAAAGGAAGAAATGGTTCTTTCAGGTAGGAATTTGGCAGAATCAATCTAATCCCTTGTGATTATGGTTGTATGTTGGTGATTATTACACTTGATTTATAAGACACACACACACACACACACACACACACACACACACCATTCAACCTTCCCAGTCATCTCTAAGATTTCATGCTGTCTCTCTTCCTCTGGCATTTGCCAGTTAAATTCGCATTATAAAAATGAGGAAGGGATATAATGCTGCCATGATAGAATTTCTGGGCACACCAGGCAAAGACAAGTACTGAAAGATTGGTAATTCCTGATCCCCACTTTCAGATATTTGTCGTCTTCTCTACTAATCGATGCTGTCTGTTTGTGTAGGGTCTCCTATTTTCTTGACCCCCACGGGATACAGGCTATTTACAAAAGTTGGAGGGAGAGAAGTGTTATATAAGGCTATAATGGTGATTTGGTGTATTTTCCTTATCTGCAGTAAAGGATTGGTGTGGAGGAGAAAAGTGTAAGATGTATTGGAACCTCACCTTCTCCCCGCACCCTCCCTCCATTTACCACCTACTACTGTTCTTCTTTCTGGGTTTCTTAATTTGAATTTCAGATTATCTGGAAGAGTTAAGCCTCATTCATCCATTAATGATTCATTCATTCATTTAAAAGTCTTATTAAGTAATATGAATTAAACAGATCAATACCTAGCTAAATAGTTGCTAACCAATGGTAAATGGAAATTTTCATTTGGTGGGAATTTTGACTTGGCAGAAATTTGTAGATACTAGATAGAACACTTGAGTTTGATGCAGACTGGGTAGACAGTAGGAAAAAAGTGAAGGAAGAAGGTTGAGAGGGAGTCAGAAAGGGTTTTGGGAGACCCTCAAAGTTAAAATACTAGGTTTTGCTATGGACTTCTAACGGGAATAGTATAGAAGCTTGTGAATTGTGTCTAGTGTTTCTGGGCTGATCCAGCATTTCTAGTTTGTCCTGATATCTTCTCACCTAATCGCTCCTCTCCTCTCCCGGGAGGAAGAGAATGAGATTTATGCTTACATTTACCTCTGTCATATTCATAAGAATTTCCCATTCTCTGGTATCTTAGAAGACATCTACCTTTGCTATTCACAGCTCTGTTTTCCTGCACTAGTAAGAAAATTTGGAGAACTAGCCAGGCTTTACCACTAACCAGCAAGGTGACTCTGCACTTACTCTCCCTGGATCGATTTTTGTTTTTCACTTGTAAAATGAAGAGGAAATAGGCAATTTCTTAAAATTTCTTTCAGCTAACAGCCTTAGATAATTATATAAACTTTGAACTATGTGCTCAAGCTCTTATTAGGGGTTTGCTATGGACTGAACTGTGGCCCCACAAAATCAATATGTTGAAGCCCTAACCTCCACTGTGATGGTATTTGCAGATAGGGCCTATAACGAGATAATTAAGGTTAAATGAAGTCATAAGGGTGGGCCCAGGATCCAATAGTGTTAGTGTCTTTACAAGTAGAGAGGCTAATTCTCTCTCTTTCTGAATGCTCAGAGGAAAGGCCAAGTGAGTACAAAACAGTCCTCTGCAGGCCAGCAAGAGCTCTCACCAGAAATAGAACCCTGCTGGAACCTCAATCTTGTACTTTCCAGTCCCCATAACCGTGAGAAAATAAATTTCTCTTGTTTAAGCCACCTGGCCTGTGGTAGTTTGTTATGGCAGCCCAAGTAGACTAATACAGGATTTGACCACATTGAGTGCATTTTTACAAATTGAATCTGTAGTTTATGTGACTTGTAAATGAGATATTTAACTTCCCTGCACTGAAACAGGAAGTGAAATGTTTTAACCTGGTGGTGGAGGGAAGACTCCACCATTTCTGTTTTTCCCTAAGCTCCTAGATTCTGGGAAATTATGGTATTGAGTTGGACGATATGAGTATTTCAGTTGGATTATTGAACTGCGTAGCAGAACCTGAGCATAGTTGAGAAGCAAGCATTCTTTGATGGCAAAAGAAAAGAACCATGACTAGGTAGCTTCTCTTTCCCCATATCTATATATAAATGAATAACTTTGTTGAATACCCAATTGTAGTCATTAGCATTAGACTGGTGGGGATTGATATTGTTGCCACTTAAAAATTTCATTCTAGGGAAGAGCAAATTGCCAGATGGGGGACTTGCAAGTATCTAAGGGTATTTTTTCACCTGTTTCTGCCTTGGTATGGAGGAGATTTATGGTAAAACATTGTTAGGTGAATATACCTTTTTCATAGTTGTACCTCTCCCACAGAAATATGTCTAATCTGTTCTGGTCTGCATCAGTGGTCTCAAAAGAGAGATGTGGGAAGTGGCATGCAGCTTGGACTGTGAAGATTCTGTTCAGATTTACCTTGCTTTTCTGTACTTTTGCTGATTCCATGCAACTACATTCCCCTGAGAGCTACTACTATTGACCTGATGGTATTATTGGCTGCCAGTTGGCAGAGAGGATTCACCTAGATTAGGTGGTTACTTCCTGTTCCTGTCTGCAGACTTGGAAAAATGGAGAGAGTTTACTTTCCTTCAAAAGGTTTCTCAGAATAGTGGTACAAAATGTTCACAAGTAGGAAAATTCCTTAAAAAGCTATGTCTGGTTACTCTCAGATAAACATTTCCATTAATATTTCATTTCATTTTGAGCCCCTTTCTAGTTTGTAGTTTTTTTTTCAGTGTATGTAGGTGGCTTCAAACCATATGGTAAAAGTATTTTGCAAAAACATTCAATCTTTGTCTTACTCTGAACTGTTTTCCTTATTTCCTTGTCACTGAGCAGCTCCTCTCCACAGGCTCAAATCCCTTTTTCTATATTGATCTATCTCCGATTATGCTGATGTGGTACATCCTTTTGGAACTCATACATGTTTAAATAACACATTTAAGAATGAAATTGCCTATTTCTTCCCTCTGTGCATTGGGAAAAGAAAAATTTTTGTTGCTATTTTTAGGTAATATGGATAGAATGTTCCCATCGTCACTGCCCTGTACAAAGTTGTTATCACACACAAGCAATCTCTTGTGCTCAGTGATGTTTATGCTGTTTCTGTCTACTTTAAAATGCTTCATTTCCAAGTTCATTCCCCCATTAGATGTTGCGTGTAGACATTTTGGTTTATTTTAATTCCATGTATGTGTTCTTTTTAAAAATCCTCTCATTGAAGAATAATCAACATACAATAAGGTATTAGTTTCATATATACAACCTAGTAATTCAGTATTTATAGACATTATGAAAAAAAATGGTCACCACGAAAAGCCTAGTTACCATCTGTCACCATACACAGTTATTATAATATTATTGACCATATTCCCTAGGCTGTACATAACATAGCCTTGTACCCCGTAACCCCCTTCACCTGCTTCATTCATCCTCCTCCCCCCATCCCTTCTAGCAGGCATCAGTTTGTCCTCTGTATCTATGGGTCTGTTTCTGTTTTGTTTTGCTTGAACATGTACATGATCTTTATAAAGTACACCAGATAAGCATTTGTAAATGAGAAATTACAGCCTGAGATTTTGAAGGCATAGTTTGCTTCTGTCTACCAAAAGTCTGGTTTCTTCCATCTTCAGGCATCTGTCCTAAACACAGTGTGGTTGTAAAGTAGGAGCCTCTCCCATCCTTGACACATACGCTTCCCCACAATACCAGCCCCCAAAGTAGATGTTGTCTGGGGCAGGTAAGGAACAGGGGGAGTGCAGACAGGTCTGCATCTGCTTTACCTGTTATGAGGTAAAGAGGGCTCTTGAGAACAAATAGTCAGCAGTGCCTAAAATTCATAAAATGCTAAATCTGAAAGAGACCACAGCACATTATCAAGGTTAGCAGACTACTTTCTGTTTCCTGAAAGTGCTGTGCTTTATTACATCTCCATGCCCTTGCTGATGATGGAAAGGAATACCTTTTCTCCCAGGCCACCTAGCAAAATGCGGCTTACCCTCTTTCACCCCTACGCCTTGAATTCAGTGATGGCATAGCGTTATAAGAAACCGTATATAACTTTCCTATTATGTATATGTATGTATTATGTATGCCCTCCAATGTAGTTAATAATCTAGTGGTTAATTTGTATTTTTCTTATGTTTACCCTTCAAATTTTACCATTTGTTATCTTATGTTACCATTCAAATTTTGAATGTTTGCTTGAGTAGATGAGGATTATAGTAAGAATGATGTATATATATCATATATATTTTAGTGGGATAAATAAGGTAATTGAAGGGAAAGCACTTTTAAATATATTTTTAAGTTTATTTATTTTGATAGAGAGAGAGAGAGAGAGTGTGTGTGTGTGTGTGTGTGAGAGAGAGAGAGAGAGAGAGAGAGAGAGCGAGCGCAGGGTAGGGGCAGAGAGAGAGGAATTTCCATGTAAGCTCTGTGCTGTCAGCTCAGAGCCCAGGGTGGAGCTTAGTCCCACGAACCGTGAGATCATGACCTGAGCCAAAATCAAGAGTAGGTTGCTTAACTGATTGACCACTTAGGCACCTTGAAGATAAAGCACTTTTAGATGACTTTCATTTCTTGGGTTTTTGATAGGGAATGAATTCACCCATACTTTTAGGTTTCTCAAGTCACTGAGGAAGAGAATATACCACTTAGTTCTGTGTCATTGAGAAACCATCATGGTATTTTAAAGACATGTTCGTGTATGTGTTACAGTGTGATTCACTTGGTTCCGAATCTGTGAAGGGACGTGTTACGTAGAGATGATTTGCGTAGGTGCTGTTATGGGAGAAGATTGGTATCTTACTGTCCGTGTAATGGTTGCTGATGGTGACTCTACCAAATTAAAAAGTGAGAAGTAAAGAGATGAAATTCACCTGTAAAGAAAATATGTGGAGGGGTGCCTGGGTGGTTCAGTCGGTTGAGCGTCCGACTTCAGCTCAGGTCATGATCTCACAGTTCGTGGGTTCAAGCCCCGCGTCTGGCTCTGTGCTGACAGTTCAGAGCCTGGAGCCTGCTTCTGATTCTGTGTGTCCCTCTCTCTCTGCCCCTTCCCTGCACATGATCTGTCTCTCTCTGTCTCTCAAAAATAAATAAATGTTAAAAAAACAAAGAAAATATGTGGATTTTAGGACAGTAGTATTCATATGAGTTAAACATCCAATTCTCGTCTTCCTGATAATTCTTAGTCAAAAGCAGTTAGAGAAATGGTCCCACTGGAGCATCAGTATCTTATCTCAGGTTATTAGATGTTTAGGTACATACGATGTGGAAACAGAAAACCTGGAATCTTCTGTTTGCTTTTTATCTTAATACCTTTAATGTAGGTCATCCAACACTTGAATACTAACATTGACAATAATTAGGACTTATACATAAGTCATTTTTTTCAATGCCTCTGAGCATTTGGTTCTTGGAAGAAGGTAGTTCTTAGAACTGCCCCTTGTTTTGTATACATTGCTTATTTGGGAACCTGTCTGCCATTGTGGCTACCTGTCAGAATTCAGCATTATTTAAATGTTTGAGATGAGTGACTGAAGTACTTGAACAGGATCTTCTCACCCAACTGCTGACTAGAGAGTACTTTAAATACAGAATGTGTTCTCTAACTCAACAGCATATTATTAGAAATATATGGCACATGGTATGTTCCCCTAAAATTTAAATTTTTAGAAAGCAGAAATGTATTATATTGTACCAATAATACTGTGAATACTCATATTAACATGAACCACTCCTCAACTGCAGGGTATTTCTCTCTTTACACAGTATGCTAAAATGTGTAAATTAACTTATTTCATAAAAACTGACATACAGAGTTGCTTCTAACCAGAAAACAACTGTTTTTACACTTAACCATTAATCGAGGCTGTCACTGGTTTGCTGCAGGATCCAAATATCTACTGTATTAAACTTCATTTAAAACTACATTACTTTCTTGATGCCATTGTATTCAATGCTTGAGAGATTGTATTTGTTGACAATAATTTTATCTAAAAATTAAAATAATTTTTCTGGCTTCAGAGTATTACTTTGTTAATGTTTGCTCTTATCCTTTACCTCTCCAAACTCTACTAATTTTTCTAGGCCAAGCTGAAGATAACCAAACTTGATGGAATTTTCCTCTGTCCCCATAGCCTAATTTATGGCATTTTGGGCATAGTTTATAATACTTATTTTCTTTTGCCTTGTGTCAGTTAGCTGTGAACATGCCTGCTATAATTATTAAATGGAGTCCCATTGGGTGAGACCCAGCCCTTTGGGGGCCTTTCATGTGGTCTTCATATCTCAGGCACCTAACCCTGCATATAGTAAATATTCAATAAATAACTTGCTTGAGTTGAATTGATTGATTGACCCTATTCTTATCTTCCATTACAGCCCACTGTTTGTAACGTGGAAGATCGGTCGAGACAAAAGATTGCGTGGATGCATAGGTACTTTTTCGGCCATGAATTTGCATTCAGGACTCAGGGAGTACACACTTACCAGGTGAAGACCAATTTTTGTTACCTCTGCTTCTATATTAAAAAAAAAAACCTTATGAAACTTGAACCTGATGCTTTAATTTTTTTTCCTGTACTAAATTGTCAACATTCTTGACTCCTTTCACATCAGAAATATTTCTTCTCTTCGACCATTTGCCTTATCTCTGGTGAAATATTATTGATACATATTATCATAATATAAAATACCGTGATTACACGTGTTCTGCCATAGATGTTTTGAAGTGTTTACCTTCAAAGGCCAGCTTTATTTTGTATAACTTGAAAACAAGTGGCCAAATATCAACCGGCTTACCAAAATGTATTATTTCCACAATAACACTGTGTCTTCTCCCTTAGGCTCTTTAAAAATTGTTGATGTCTATTTCAACTTATATATGTTGTTACACCTTTATGTACTTTTGAAATGGAAGAGAGGACCTAGGAAGAAAGTGATACCACAGCCTGGTAGCCCTAATCATTCATCTTACCCAGAATTAATTGTAGCTTCCTTATTTTTGTTTCCTCTAACACGAGGACAGAATAATGAATGCCCCCATTGCAGTTGCTAAGACTTTGTCTTTAATTTCCAAAGTCACAAAAAGCTACTGAGCATGCCATCTGATATTTGAGGCTTCAAGTTAATATTTCTAACAAATTATGTTCCAAAATTATTGCAAAAGGGAAAACTCCTTAAATAATAAGCTTTTAGTAAAGGGATTTCCTAATGTGTTCTTTGTTCACATTTCAGGGTGATTATCTGATAGTTTCTATAGTTGTAATATTGCACATGTATTTGTCCAACAGGAAATTGGTCCCTGCTGACTATTGGTACTTGGGGTACATTGCTTAACCTCCAATAGATAAAATAGTAATTACAGTATTTTGTTCTATATACTTCATAGGAATGTTAAGGAGGTGTCAGGGGAATGAAGTAATATTCAGTCACTGCTTTGCTTCTGGATTAACATTGTGGAATATTCATTATTTTATTACAGAATTGCATAAATGTAGCTCATAGTACCAGTTCATAAAATGCTGGTAACTGAGTTTAGTATTCTTATATTTAAAGGGGTAGCTCACAACTATACTGTTTTCTTAGCTTACAGTGAAGCCCAGAAAGAAAACCATAGGCTTAGGGGGTCACCTTCATTTTTAAATCAACATAGGTATTAGACCTGAGTGTTTGGACTTGATTAAAAACCTACAGGTAGCAAAGGGGTCAAAACACACATTCTGGAAATGACTCGAACTTGGTGAAGATAGTGTAAATGCGAGCCAAAGCAAGTTGGATTCTTTTTTCCTGACCAGAAATACCATAGACTCATTTTGGGACTTTAGCAAATTCTGCCAGTGACTCCTTCTTTGGGACAGGTACATACGAAATTACTCTTTTAATTAGCTAATCGGAGGCAATTTATTATACCTTTCCAAAAATAAGTTGTTATGAGGAGCCCTGGTTTCTTGGCTATTGCTTGAATAAAAGGATTCTATGGCCAAATTAAGTTTGGGGAACACTGGCTAAACAAATTTAAACAGCTGTGCTCACTGCAGGACTTCTCAGAACCTTTTATGTTAATAGTGTTGTGGATCTCTAGGAGTGAGATCTAGGGTGTTGCGTTTCCCAGATTTCAACTTTTTTGGCCACGGAGCCCCTTTATCTTCCTGCTCCTTTCATTGTCTTATGCCATTAGTATCCCAAGGAGCACATTTTCAGAAATATGTCTGTCATAAAATTATCAGTTTTCTTTCTAGTTGGGGAGTCTGTTTAGAAAGGCTTTGTACTTTCTAATGAAATTGTGGCAGAAATCCTAGTATCAAATATTACGTACTTTAGAAATCCTTAGTAGCGGTAACTGTAGTAGCAGTTTGTTTTTGTTTAAAGAAAATATGAAATTCTTTTGCCTCCATTGGTAAGAAGGGACGAAAATATTCAACTTCTCCAGACTTGTGGATCTGTCTCCTAGGGATGTTACCAGAAGAATTATAGTGTATTTTTCAGACAACAGTGTGGTTCTGAGTGAATCAGTCAAATAGTTGAGCTTGGAAATTTGCCTATATTTGTATACGTGGCTACCCTTATTGCAGTCCGTGGCTCTTCCTGTTTACTTTTCACCTTTTTTCTCATGTTTTTATACAACTTCCTGAAATAGCATATGGCACACTAGATGTGTGTGTTTCTGTGTGTCTATACACATATACATACCCGGTCTTTTCATTTTTGTTTGGCTCCATTCCTTTTGCTTACATGACCATAAGAATGAAGTTATTTGGAAGAGGGGAACAAAAGAAAACACCTCTTACAATATACAATTGCTCTTTTTTTTTAGATTTATCTTAGAGTCAAAACTGTGGTGAGTCATTGAGAAAAGCTGCAGTATAATGTCTTTTGGTCCAATAGGGGGCACTTATCATTTCCACAAGCTGCTGTTGATGGCATTATTATTAATAGCTGCCATTTATTAAAACTTGCTACATGTTGATACTGCACAGGGGCTTTATATGGATGCTACTCCCAACTTGTAGGTATTAATAACCATGTTTTAAAAATGAGGAAACCGAGATATACAGAATTTAAGTAACTTATCCACTCCCACATCTGGTAAGTGGTAGAACCAGGATTCAAAATTAGGCCACCTGACTGCAAAATCCAAGCTCTTTACCACGACATTTAAGAGAAGACAAAATAAATTGTTCTGAGAAATTATGTTTTGCAGCTTTGTCGTGAAAATAATGAACTTGAAGGAGAATTACTATAAAATGTATAAATCATGGATTGATAATTCTTCACAAATTCTAGATAGTTAAGGTTGAAATTTTGGAACATTATTTCAAATTCCAGAAAAATCCACAGATGGAATTATAAAAAAGTATATAACACAGGGTTGTATAGACTAGTTGGAAGAAAACTAACTTGGATTAATATTGTAGAAAAGGACAATGATAATTACAAAAGTATACTTCTGTATGATATAAAATTATACTCTCTGGCCACATGTAAATACTAGACTAGACTTTGAGAAGAATACATTTTTTAAAAATGTAACATTTTTTAAAAATGTAACAATTGGTCTTAGAGTTTGTTCTTTAATCTTAACCCATAAATTACAAAATTTACAGATGGAATCAAATGAACTTTAGGCTTTAGGAATAAAAGGGAAGGAGAAAGCAAGACAAAAAATAAACTGTGGGATTGAAGATTCACCAGGTAGAGAGGTCTTATTTAAAAAGGTAGAATATCTGGTTTTTCATTGTCTTCATCTGTGATTAGGTAGACTATTATTTTTAGAATATTACTCAGATACACTTTTTTTGGTGAAATATACATAACATGAAATTTACCATTATAACCACATTTAAGTATATAGTTCTGTACATTGATATGCAGCCATAAACACCATTCATATCCAAAACTTCTTTATCCTTCCCAACTGAAACTCTATATGCACTAAACACTAACTTCCCATTTCTTCATCCCCTGGCAGCCATCATTCTACTTTGTGTCTCTGAATAGGACTCTTCTATGTGCCTCATATAAGTGAAATCAAACGGTATTTGTCCTTTTGTGATAGTCTTACTTGGTTTAGCATAATACCTTCAAGGTTCATCCATGTTGTAGCATGTGTTCGAATTTCTTTCCCTTATAAAAGGCTGATTAATATTTCACTGTACGTATCTACCACATTTTTTTTATCCCTTTACCTATCTGTGGACATTTGTGTGACTTCAACTTTTTGGGTATTGCAAATAATGCTTCTGTGAACATGGACATACAAATATCTGGTTGAGTACCCTTTTTTTCTTTTCGTTTTTTTTAATGTATATTTATTTTGAGAGAGAAAATCCCAAGCAGGCTGCATGCTGTCAGCACAAAGCCCAACACGGGGCTCGATTCCACGAACTGTAAAATCATGACCTGAGTCGAAATCAAGAGTTACATGCTTAACCAACTGAGCTGCCCAGGTGCCCCACCCTATTTCTTTTTCTTTTAAAAAGCTAACCATTTTATAGAAGACAGTGATCTAGTTTGTTTGTGGTCCCTTAATCTCTAAAACCTAAATCTAAAAAGGGACCAGGTACTTTTTAAATGAAAGGCCTATCCTAGATTAAGTATTTATAAACGTACAGCTTTAAACTTGAAACACCTGTCATAGTCAAAGTTTTATGTTCTCCTGAAACTTTGATTTTGGACTGAACTAAAAACTAATAAACAGGTTAATTTCCTCCTAGTTGTAAAAGTTCATGATTTCTGTATAGATAGCAGAAAATCTTTGTGGAAACTTAAAATGTAGAACCATTAAATAGACTATTCTTTCCTTGCCCTTGGAGACTGAGTAAAAGCAGGAAAGATTAGTGCAAATAGGAAGCAGGATGGAGAGCTCAGAATTATTGATAGAAGTTTATCCATGTTGACATACTAAAGCCCACAAATTACTATATTTATTAGTGGTCAGATCTTCAAAGTAGAAATATTCCTTGTCCCAGCTGAAGAAGAACACTGTCTAGTATTTGCCAAGCTACTTGCATTTATGGCTATTACATGTTAGAAAGCAGAGGCAAATTTATTTCTTCTCTTTTAGTACTTAGAGTCTATACTCTCATTTTTTATTTATTTTTTTAACGTTTATTTATTTTTAAGAGACAGAGCGTGAGTAGGGGAGGGGCAGAGAGAGAGGGAAACACAAGAATCCAAAGCAGGGTCCAGGCTCTGTGCCGTCAGCACATAGCCCGACGCGGGGCTCGAACTCATGAACTGCGAGATCATGACCTGAGCCGAAATCGGCTGTCCAACTGACTGAGCCACCCAGGCGCCCCGAGTATATACTTTTATATGGAAGAGAATCACGACTAATATAGATGAACACAAACGTCTCAGACAAAGAAGATTCATTAACATTTGGGCCATTAAGTTGCCCAGCAACGTGTAGGTCTATTTCTTTATGTAAATTCAAGTTGGTGGTAATTCTTCTAGAACATATAGGTGATTAATAGATGTGTTCTTATTTCATAAAACAGAAATGTGGTCTAACATTCAAGCTTAAACGATGATCTTTCTTTTTGTTTACTTTGTTGAATTTAGACCTCTTAGCAGTGAAATAATTATGCAGATGCGTGGGCAGTGTCTGGAGCTTGATTCGTAACTATGCTACTTTGTTGCATTACTTAATTCTGAGAAATTAGCCATGGAGGTTTATTCTGTTCTAAGGAACATGGTGACCACATAAAAGGTGATGTGTTTATTTAGGAGTTTGTTTTGTGTGAGTGAGGTGTTCATGCATGCCTGTGTGTGTGTGTGTGTGTGTGTGTGTGTGAGAGAGAGAGAGAGAGAGAGACAGAGACAGAGATTGACTGCATGTTACAAATGTTCGTTTTCTTTTAGGATTTTTGATCTATTAGAAATAGCTAACAGACCTACTTTATTACTTTCAAAGGTCCTGGCTAGATGATGTTCTTCTGGGTGACTAGATTTTTTGTAAAACAAATTTGCTTTTGTATTTAGTGTTATAATCTGTCATTTTTCTAAAGCAGTATGAGTTTAAAACCACTGTAAGCAGCATAATTATATTTTCCCTCTCAGAGTGGACTATTTTGTGATCATTCTTATTCTTGATTATTTTAGGTAACTGGACTTGGCTCATGGAGAATAATTAGTTTAAACAAGCCCCCCCATTTAATATTAGTCCTCATGTTAGCATCAATCAGATTGATTTTTCTTATGAAAGGAAAAGCTGTACATGAGTCATTTCTAACTGCACTATTGTCATGGAAGCTTATTCTGGAGATGCTAAGGCCAGACTATTTTTGGCAAGTGTCTGTGGCAAGACTCCTGGCTAAAATATACTTTTTGGAGAAATAAATTAGATGTATCAAAAACACTATGCAAAATTAATTAGCTCAATTTTCAGCCTACATTTTGGTACCTATTTACAAAAGGCAAGTTGGCCTGACTTCTAAAAACCTGTACTTAATTTGTTAGTTTCAGTGTATAAATTACCAAATGAGAAATTGTTTCTCAGATTTTATAAGCATTTAAGGTGTAGTTTGGAACCTAGATTGTTATATTCCCTTTACTTGAAATTATTCATAAGATAGCATGGCTAAATATAATCTGTGGAAATCTGGAGTCCTCATTCTAACCACTCGTTTAATGCCCTCTATCATCATTCCATAGTTGTGCTACTGTACAGAGATGTGGCCAGCAGAATGTGGAAGGAGAAACTAAAGAATAAGAACCATTCCTAGTATGGGTAATGGCTCCTGAATCAGAGAGAACTATCTGAATTCATAAAGCACCTACTGCCACAGAAATTAAGTGTAGTGAGTATGTCAGATTCCCAATACCTTATCACATCTTTCAGATCTTCTGTCTCCAGTTGGAATCCCAGCGTTGCTTTAAAGAGCCACAGGCACAATGCCTTTGAGTAGGAAAGCAGAAAAGGCCATCTGTAAAAAGCTGAAGGTGTGAGAGCAGCTGAAAATAGGCTTTTGTGATGTCAGCGCTCTTGGTTCTTGGCGTTTCATAAGAAAAGGGGAAACTATAAGAAATTGACCCTATTCTTACAGCTATCTATAAACTTGACTGCTTTGCCCTGGGAGGCTGCTATTTCCACTTTAATCATGTTTAAACAGTTCATCCTGCAAATCCGATCTAAGTTTTGCCTTAGGAATTTATAATATAGTAGGAAAGATAAATTATATAAATAATGATAGTCTGAGATAGAAAGCCAAGTTTGCCAAAGAGTCAGAGGTGGCACTGGATAAACAGATACTCTACATCTGTGATAAAAGTAGAAATGTATTTAAAGCAGTTTATGAAATCATTTTATTTGGCCCATCCCTTGTCTACTTTGAGCAAAAGCAAAACACTTTATACCATATATTTTGGGTTGTTTTTATCCTATATGGACAAAGAAGTCCAAATTGCAGGGATGTGTATAAATTGTTAGTATCAAAGTACCATATACAAAGTATTGAGTTATTTTGAGAGACTAATAACACATATTTTGAAGAGAAAAATGAACTTACTATGGAAAAAATTGAAACCTCAGACATAGAGCACACTGAAAAGAGTGTGTGTGTGTGTGTGTGTCTTTGTGTCTCTGTGTGTGTGAGTGTGTGTGTCCACACACTCACACACACAGTTCACCAAAGTGTAAGTAGAACCAGTTGGGTTATAACCCTGATGCTTGGCAAATGAAGAAAATTAAAAGTTAATAGTTTGGATTCCATTTCTCTCTTGTCCCATGAAAATGAATTCATATTTCGTTTCAGTACAGTAAATTGATATCTACCTCCTTTCTTGAGTATCATTTCTTGGGATATTCTTCACTTTTTCAGATGAAAAACTGAAGTGGTAGAGATAAATTAGAACAGAAATGTTGCATGAAATCATTATTATATTAGGCGGTCTAAAATCACACTGTAGGCATTTAACAATACATTTACTTTTGTCTGCACATTTACAAAATAAATATTGAGTCTCCTTATAAGTATCTTTGAGGACCTGAATGAACAAGAGAAGAGATTTGTATCTTAGTGTCTTAGAAGAATAAGATGCTTACACCAATATATGCTCAAGGCGATTACTCCCATCTAGAGTATCATACAGATAATATGTTCTTACCACTTCTAGAGGACAATGTTGCAGTAATTTGAGTACTTGAAAATAATTGAATGTTTAGACATTGTATGGCAAATAATGTTAAATTTTTAGGTGCTATTTTATAAGCATGAGAAAGTACTTTTTCAAAGATTTCCTTAAAAGTCAAAGAAAACAAAGCCCTCGTTCATGATCTGTACCCTTCTCTTAAACTTGAAACTACCTCAAATGTGGATATACCAAATACTGGCCTTTGGAAAACTTTCCTTATCATTGATAACAATTTTATGTTCCTTAAATGCTAAACACTTATTGTTAGCCCTTTTATCTTGTGTTATAAATATATTTGTTATAGAACAACTTCCAGATTTTTTTACATTCTCTTTCACTTTTTAAAATTTTTTAAAATGTTTATTTAGTTTTGAGAGAGAGAGACAGAATGTGAGTGGGGAAGGGGCAGAGAGAGAGGGAGACACAGAATCTGAAGCAGGCTCCAGGCTCCAAGCTGTCATCAACAGAGCCTGACGCGGGGCTTGAATTCACGAACCGCGAGATCATGACCTGAGTTGAAGTCAGACGCTTAACCGAATGAGCCACCTAGGCACTCCTCTTTCACTTTTTAAATAAAGAGTAAACATTTGCTATAAAAGGCTTTTCCCAAAGAGCTGCATTATCTGAGCTGCTTCTTAGCAAAAGAAATTTAAGAACTCATACTATATAATAAAATGGGCATGGACAAATGGTAACTTTTTAAAAAGTTCTACTGGAGCAAGAGTTTCATGGGTTCTAAGAATTGTTCAAGATAGAAAATAGTATTTAATCCATTCTACTGAGAATGAGTATCACATTTGCCCTTTCCATATGTTTAAAATTTTAAAGTGAAGAAAATGCCTTAGAGTCATAAAACATAGATTTACAATTTGTCTCATGTTCAGAAAACTCATTTTTATTAATTTTATACTATTTACCTCAGCTCCCAAAATTATCCTGTAAATACAGATATTAAAACTAGGTTTCATCATTCAATTTGGATCAGCAGGCTATCATTCCCGTTTTGAACCCTCCTTTTTAAATTTATACATTGAAATGCCAATTTTTATGTCCCTCCTAGTGGTGAAAGAAAAGATTAGAAAAAGCCATAAAAATACATTCTTAAGAAGCTTTAATTAAAGGGATTGCCCAGAACTCAACTTCCTGTTGCTATACCCAGCAACTTTCAGGACTGCTTTATATGCTACACAAAGCTGATTTAAAAGGTTCTAACTATTGCTATTTCAGTGAGGATAGGAGGAAAGAGAATCTCTTTTAAATTCTTCAGGCTGCTGGGTGGATGTATGGATGTATTAAATCACTATATCATATACCTAAAACTAATATATGTAACTGTATTATAACTAACTGAAATTGAAATAAAAACTTAAAAAAAATTCTCAGGCTGCTTTAAACCTAAGCCATTCTTCTAAGATGACCTTCTGTTGCTCCCTAGTGAAGGGGGGTTGCTTTGCTTACCTAGGTCTGGAGAAGTCTGCTAAGCCTTTGAAATGAGTGGAGCCATTGGCTGATAAAACTTGGGCCAGTTTGCTTTGTTTAGCTGAACACACACTGCACCCAGTTACAAGGGGGCTCAGACAAGAGCATGTGGATGTCTCAGTACCACACCCAAAACTTCATCCTCATGTCAGCATATGAAACATGCTGCATTTGGAACACCCAACACTGAGCTTTCTCACATATAGTTCATTCTAATAATAATTGCTTTGAATCTAAAAGAAAAAATGAGAATATTTTTTAAATGTTAATTTCTTTTCAAAAGCCCTCTGGAGAGAGCCAATGTGACATTGGGGGGCAGGCAGCGGGGGGAAAAGCTCTTTGGAGTGGCAGGTGGAACTGAGAACACAGGTTGGGTATAGTGGGCCTGGAAATGTTCTGGACAGAAGGAGAGATTTCTGGTTGAGTCCCTGGCTCATGGGAGGATTTGTTTATTCGTTCCTCTTTTCTGAGTTTCTACTTCTAATTGAGAGCAGTGTCTGGAAATGGGTATTGTCGCAGATAATAGTGGATTTTAGCTTGAAGCCACTCTTTTTTATTATTATTATTTTGAGAGAGAGCACAAGGAGGGGAGGGGCAGAGAGAAGGAGAGACAGAATCCAAGCTGGCTCTGTGCCATCAGTGCAGAGCCCCATGTAGGGCTCGAACCCACACACTCTGAGATTGTCACCTGAGCCAAGATCAAGAGTTGGTTGCTTAACTTACTGAGCCACCAAGGCGGCCCAGCTTGAAGCCAGTCTTAAGTCCTTCCACAGTGGAAGGAATATGTTACGTTCACAGATGTGTAGATACACGTTATAAGATATAACCGCTCTTTCCAAAAGCACATGTTTTTAAAAGGCTGCATTGTCAAGTTGTTACCTGTGGTGTACGGAGATGCTCCTGTGCCTCACGTATCAGCTCACTGAGGTATGTGTCTGTTGTCTAAGACAACGTGGGCATGACTGAACTCTCCTCAGTTACTGTTAATCCTTATGCCTGAGACAAGAAGTCCCCCTATGTCTGCTCATCTTGCCCAGAGTAAAAACCAAAGTCCATTCCAAACTCTATTGTTTCACTTAAAGTTAGGGCTCTACAGTGCCATCATGTTGTCTGCCCCTACCACTCCCTCCATTTCCTGCTCCTATCCTTCTTAAGAAGCACGGCCTTCAAGGCCCTAACCTCACACTGCAGCCATGCACAATTATTCACCACTCCCCAAGTGCATGTCTTTCATGTCTCTCTGGCTTTGAACATTTTTAACCCCTCTGCCAACCACGCCTCTCTCCATTTGTAGCCAGTCAACTCCTACTCACCCTTCAAGACGCAGCTTGCTCATTACTTCCTCTATGAAATTTCCTTGACACTCCCACAGCAAACTCAGCCAGTCTCTGCATTCACACGGCACTTTGCTCAGGCCTCTATGATGACACCCAACACACTGGTTTGTAATGATTAGCTTTACGTGTTTGTCTCTCCCTTTTGAAATTGTCCTCAGCAGTAGTTTACCAAGCCACATCAAAGCCAATAAATAGAAAACAAGCTCATCACTTTGTAGCAACTTAATCCTGATTTCCACTCTCTTCCTTCTGTCCGCTCCTGTTGGCTTAGGTTTGTCCCTTTTCTCTGCTGCCACTGTACCTGATTCTGATTGGTAGTGAGAGGGATCGCTTAAGGCCAGTTGGAGTTAGACTGATCCAGAGGACAGGGATCCTTATCCAGAACACTTTACAAAGCAAGTTAACATAAGATTGATCTCTTGTTATGGGCACTAGGAGTGACTAAAGAAGCACAATATGAATTATTGCTCACCATGGAACCACAGAGCTGGAAGGAATCCATATAAGTCCTCTAGTCCAACCTTTATCAGATACTTTAATCTCTCTTAAAACCTCCCAAGAAATGGGCATCCAGCTTCTATCTGAGTGTCTCCATTAGTCAGAACTCCGTACCATTAAGTAACCATTTCCTTTTCAAACACCTCTAAACCCACTGCTATAACTCTGGTTACCACATAGCTTTAGTTGAAACGCCAGAAGTCAAAGATTGCCTATATTTAGCACTTTATTCTTTATAGAAACCCACATTAACCAGCAGTGGTTAAACTCACTCTCTGCGTAATGTGTGAGCCTTTAGAAGTTGAGAAGTGGTAAGATACACAGCTTTACAACTGACACCCATCCACCCACCCATAAAAATTTTAACTGGCCCCTTATTTCTGAAACCTTTGAAGCTGGTGCCGCCACGGCTTTCCTCACTGCCTACGTTAGACTTCTGGAACTGGCTGGGCCAGAGAGTCCATAGATTCTGAGATAGAACTGGTACTAGATCTTTTAGCACCCTCAAACATTTCATAGTACCAAGTTGGAACTAGGGTTAGAACACAGGTCTTCTGACATTGCCTGGGACTGTCACTACAATTTTCACACCAGAAGGGCTCTATAAAAGCATGGAATGTATTTAGATTAGTTTCCTTTTAAGAAGCATAAGCAAAAGAAGCATTCCAGGGGGCCCTGTAATAAAACAATCATTCCGTAAGATAAAGTCTCAATCTCACATTATCTGCCTTGTGTTAAGTTTTTGGCATATTTCAACAAAATGAAGACTATCTGGAGCTAGCTATTCGACCAAAACTACAAGAGTAACAGAATCTGTTAGACAAACCCAAAGCAGAATCCAAAGCAAATATATATGTATATGAGGTTGATCCTTCTCTTAGATTTCCCTTTTTCTCAAACATGGCCTCCAATGTACTACAGTTATATTTCATAATCACAGTAATCACTAATAACTTGCTTTAAAATTTTTAATGTTTTTTATTTATTTTGAGAGAGAGAACACACAAGCAGAGGAGGGGCAGAGAGAGAAGGAGAGAGAGAATCCCAAGCAGGCTCTGCATCAGCTACAGAGCCTGACACGGGGCTCAAACTCACAAAACCATGAGATCATGACCTGAGCCAAAATCGACAGTCAGATGCTTAACCGACTGAGCCACCCAGGCAACTCACTAATAACTTCTATTTGTGTGTTTTCGTTGGACCTGTCCGAGGTATTTTCTATAAGTTATGTCATTTGATCTTTTCAATCATTATGTGATGTTGAAGGTATTTCACTTATATTACAGGTAGTGAAAAACAGGGCTTAGGTTAAGTACCTTGCTGAATAACAGCGAGTTCATGACCTCACCTGAATTTGCACCTGATTCTGTCTAGCTCTAAAGTCTGTTTTCCCAACCACTATGTGGACTGCTCTCCTCCAGTAACCTCACTCCCTCTTCCGTGAAAGCTTCTTAGAGCCAATTGCTCTACTAACTCAACTGGTATCCCCTGGCCTCCACCCACAGGAAAAACAAACAAACATTGGATAACTTTTTCCCTTCGTTTAGGGACTCAGTTACTTAATTCAGTACTCCAAAATCTCTCATACCTGCAGTCTGTAAATTCCACTCTTATTCAGCTTCTCCTGGATTCTCTTTCCTTTTAGAATCCTGCAACACACCATCTCCCTCACATGATCCTTTTCTTCCCAGTCCTCTTTGGTGTTCTGAACCCCCTGAGTCCCATCAGAATGGCTCATTTACTCATGGACACACCGCCCCTCCCCTCCCCCAGCTTTGATTGTTTTTGTGTGTGCCATACCTGCACTTAACCCCAGAAAGGTTACATAGAATACTAGTTCATCCTTCAGGTTTCTGGTCAGGCATAACCCTCTGAAATCTAGTAGGCCTTCTGCAAGGGCTCAGGGAAAGCTTCACCACAAAGGGATAAAGGCCCTGGCCCTGCCCCTCTCTATAGCTGGTTGAAAGGGAGACATTTCAGGGGTAAGAAGTTAGTCTGTTCCCTAGAAATTGTCATTAAGGAAACAAATTCCAAATTTCTAGGTAATTTAGATCAAATTTATTGCTGTAGTTTTCATTTTTGCAACGTGATGTTCCTCGGGGCAACTTCCCATAAGATAAGAAACAGCTATATAAATGGAGGACAAGTATATCCATGATGATATTGTTCTCATAGAAATGAAAAAGGGATTTTAAGAAGGAACTGTTATGTATTTGGGCATGGGTTCTGTCTGTTTTCCCCTTCTTTGATTTCTTAAAATCATAAGGCTTTTTTAAAATAATAATAAAAATTGTCCAGATTGTGTCTCTTTCTTACTGCATTTGGGATTTGGGGATCTGAGTATTTGAAAAGCAAGTAGATTTTTTTAATGTATTTTTTTTTACTGAATACAGGTCTTTAATGGGCACATTAATCTCTTTAAAATTTTGAGGCAAGCAGTAATGAAAACTAGAACCTTGGGCATTGTGAGTATCTTGGTTTTTTGTTTTGTTTTGTTTTTTGTTTCTTTTTGTTTGTTTTTTTTTTGCCCTTGATCCAATTTAAATCTTCTTTATCTGAAACAAATAGTACATCATCAGAAGTCTGTTTCCAGGATAGGTATTTTAAAGTTTGACAGGAAAATACCTTTCAATTTTTTAGTTCACATACTGCCTGTTAATGATTATAAAATGAATAGCAATGTTGCTGGATACATTGTCCATGCCTCGTGTTTCCTAATAGGATTTCAAAGAATTTTGCCAGCACAAGAAGCTGTCACCTCAGTTGTATTCAGGTCGCACATACCAGAGACTCATCACGGCAACCATGGCAAATTAACGATGCAGCGAAAGAGAAACCAGAAAATGGCTGGAGGTGCTCGCCCAGAAATGAGCGACATTTTTAAGTCTCTGGGATGTCAGAGAGGCTAAACAGTGCCCTTAATGGTCTTTTGTAGGCTTATGTCATAGGCCAAAGAAGTGAGAGGAAAGAGTGATTAGGCCTGCTAGAGCAGAAACTGCCAAACAGTTGACTGTCTCTTGCCCGAGGTGTATCCCATTTTAAGTTCAAGACTCAGGAAACCTTCCAGAAAGAACATTTTAGATTTCCAAAGCAAAGAAATTAGTAAAATACTCATGGCTCTATAGTTCCACAGTGCAGCTTTCTTCTGTTTCCCAAAGGACCCACCTGGGGTTTTCCCCAAACCCCCAGAGTTACTGCTTCTTCCTTTGTGCGCTGATTACACATTGCTAGTACCTCTGTTACAGAACTTTATTTATCCTGCCTTGCAGCACACTTAATTTTGGACTGGTTTCCTCCCTCACTTAGATTGGTAGTCCCTTAAGGACCTGAGCTAAATTTTTCACATCTTTGCATTCCTTCTATGGCTGTGGGGTATTAGACATAGATCAAAATACATGTTTGAGTAAAAGAGTGAGTTTCTTTAGAATGCCAAAGTATTTCTTTACTAGGTGGGTAAGGTAATTAAAGTATTAGCCACAGCCTATGCAAAAGAAGTGAGAAATAAAGGATGAAGATCTCTGAAAATGGAAGCCATTGGAAAATACAATTAATTTTCAAAAGCAAAGTACTTTCAGTTTTTTAGGAACCTAGACATAGTGTAAGGTGAGACACACCTGTATTTTGTTTTCTATTTACAGTTGTAGACCAAGGAAATTTTTGCTCATGATTTGCCTTATAACTGAATCCGCTGTCATTTGATAAAGGATGGGAGCACTCAATTCCATGAGAGACTTTAGGTAGACGAAATGTTTAAGATATTCTAATTGTAGCTGTGAAGGTTTGCTATTATGAAAAAATCAAACTATGAAAAGTTTAAAATGTGCTCCCCCCAAAAATTATATGTACTAATTCTACAAATGGGATGAAGAACAGAAATAGCCTAGAATCCTGTGTAATACTTGTAGCACACAGTTGCCGCTTTCAAGCATCTGGTGCCATAGGCTCCCTACTGGAATTGTTTCCTGAAGGACACTTTATTCACAGTGGCACTAGTGTCCATGTGTTTTTTTTTTTTTTTTTACTGCTCATAAGACAGAGATGACCATTTCTGTGAAACTTTACAATTCCTAGTCTTAAAAAGGTTGGGTGAGTGGGTGATAGGTTGTCAGAAACAATCTTCCTGTGATGACTGAACGCCTTGGGTGAGCGGGACCTAAGTTTCAGGTAAGCAATCCCAGCTCATGTCTCTGCGTTGTACCACTTATTAATATCTAGTTAATTGTGCTTAATAATTCTTTTAATGAAACCATGTAAAGAGGCTGTGTTGACACAGAAATAAAACTTGAATTCAACAAACAAAGCAGTACCTCCCCCACAGTGTTCCCATGGAAGAAGCTTTGGGCTAGGGATGATGACAACATTTGGATCCTTCTATTTAGCGAGTTTCAAAAAGTCCTTTTGAGAGATGGGGCCTGTAGGAGCTCCTGTCCTGAATTATCAACTGTGGGAATATTCACTCCTGAATGGATTGCACCCTATTCTGAGACTTTCCTTGTCATTCCCCCTGCCATACACACTGTGCAATGAACTGTCTGTGTAATGAATAAACCGTTTGGGGATTAAATCGAATGCTCCATATAATAAAGCCCGCTTGCAGTGGAAAACAAGAAGCGATGTTGATAAGCATTTGATAGGAATGTGTTAATTTCAACAGAACATCTGGTATGAAAAAAAAAGTTGCGAATGCAGGACCTTTGTGAGGGGGTTAGAGAAGGAGAAGGGATTTACTGTGCTTAACAATTGCCAGTAGTTAAGCCACTTCCAAGTTGTGATTTTGTCAGACTTGGAAATTAAGTGGGATCAAGTCGGCTCAGCCCTTCAGTGGGAGAAGATCCAGATCCATCTGGAGCAAGGAGCAGTTACTGATTGAGAACTAAGGCTCTCCCCAGTGTCTCCTAGCTAGTTTTCATTAACACGCTTAATATTGCCCTTTTTATATCCTGGTTGGAAAAAAAAAAGACTGTCTTTGTCGCCTATTGGCTGAACTTGTACAGCTGAATCTACTGTAAAAGGCCTTTGTTCATCGCCATTATTTTACTACAGATTTCAGTGTTCTTGCTGTTCGACTTCTTTTCTTAATAAGGTAATTCAAACTTAGAATAGTTACTGTAGTTTCAAAGCTTGATTGAAAGATGCATTCAGTATTTTCTCTAAATAAGCAGCAATTATAACAACACAGCTGTAGTTAAAGATAGAATTTATTATAAATACTGACAGTCTTGCTTCTCAGTTACATCAGGCTGAAATAAGGTCTGTTCAGTTCAATTCTACATTTATTGTGCCCATAACTCTGAGCAAGGTACTGTACCAGGTACTGCTGAGGTACAAGGATGAACAGTGTGTGCTGTCTTCCCTCAGTGAGCTTGTAGTCTTGTAAGAGAGACGTGCACAAAAGAACTACAAAGAAGAGTGTGGTAAGTGCTACCTTAGACGTGTACACAACACGACTGGAAAGTGACAAAAATCGGCTCTGGTTGGACATACCAGGGAAAGTTTTACAGAACTGACATTTAAGCTGAATCTCTGTGGACATTTAAGACTCCCATTTCCACATTCAAAAGTGAGGACGTGGAGAAGGGATGTATTATGTGTCCAAAAAGTTTCTGAGCCAAATGCAAGGAGACAGAGCAGTGTATGTTGTTTAGGGGAGAGCCATAACCCTGTGTGGCTGGAGCTCTCATGAGGAGAGTGGAAGATACAGTGATAGCCTGGGGCTGGATTTTTTTTTTTTTCTAAAGGCAAAGGATTGGCATTGAAAGCTTTTCAGCCAAGGAATAATGTCATTCAGGGATGACTCTGGCTGCTTCTATATACAGGATGGAATGGAAAGCATAGGGATGAGAGACAGAACAATTATGAGGCTCATTTTAAATATTCCACACGAGAGTTGCTACAGATGTGAATTCGATTAGTAGCAGGAAGGATGTAAGGAGACATAGAACAGAGACGTGGTAGTGCCAGAACAAGGGGAGACTGTATGTGGGGAGTGAGGTAAAGGGACAAGTTAAAGACAGCTCCAAAGGCTCCTTCTTCCATGATGGGGAGATGACACCATTGATAGGCAGCCCTGAAAGAGGCATACCTTTCACCTTTGCTTGCAAAAGAGTCATTTTTAACATCAGTAATTTTGGCTTTCATCTTAGGGTCGCTTTTTTTCTCCATTTGAGCACTGAAGATTTTTCTAAAGAATTTATTGAAAATCGCTTCCTTTCAGGATACAGTAGTGAGAGAGGAGTCTATGATTTAATACATTATTATATGATATAGAATTGCTATTTAATATTTTATGTAAAAGTGTAATAAAGAAAATAGAGGAACAAGACCCTTGATATCGTTCTTCTCTTTTAGCCCATGCCACAAAGCAAAGCTTAGAAAATAAAAAAAATAATTTTTATAGGGCTGCCACTTGCTTGAAGGAATACCAACATTACAACATTTGTTAAAGTACAGCTGAACCCTCAAAATTCCTTCTTGTAACCAAATATACATTTTGCGGAAGAGAAATCTATAAAGAAATAAATGTTTGTAAACACTGGGCGGTTGTTATGGAATTTAAATATCTGTACTTATTACCTCAGAATGTCTGGGTTTTCAAGGCTAAGTTAAAATGGATTCCAGGCTTCCTTAAAGGTAAACAGCACATCTGTTGATTTGTCCAGGACAATGGAAACTGAATTTTGTACTATGATAACAGTCAGCATCTTCCCTTCCATCTATTTAGCAATACTTCTGGGTAATCATTTCTCCTGTGGGGAGCTTCCCAGATGTTTTGTGAATATGATTCCAATTTAGAAGAGTTGTTTTTATAATGTAGCTGAGTGATGTTCTAACTCAAACTCTTAGACTGCTGTTTTTCAAGCCAAAGTGTCCTCTGAAATGTGTGTAGGAGTGCCCTGTGACACTTTGGCTTTCTTAACTTGCCTAGATTCTCAAAGCTGCCTGTGGGGGCAGTTTCCTGCAGTGAAAGAATCCAGCCCCTATGGCAGTAATTTCCATTAAGAAAGAAAATAACATTTCCAGGTAGCAGCCGGGGTCACTACATTGGGAGTGATGTTCATCTAGTACAGTGAAAATGAGCAGTTACCACCATAAGATGATTTCAGTTGTTCCCTAGGTACAGATGTTGACTTGTCTTCTCTGAAGGGAAGAGAAGCCCTGAAAATTTAGTGAAAATGACAGTGTGGTTGCTGTTATGCACATAGTTAAAAAAAATCTTCAAATAAAAGATTGCAAACTTTTTTAAATGTCAGTGTATTATAATTCTCTAGCATGAAGTAGCGAAACTTTAGACAAGTGGCCAGTGTGTGTTATGACTACATTTGTTTCTTAATATTTATTTAGCAAATTCACGGTCAGTGTTTAGTTTTATCCAGGTGTGGATTATGCCATTGATGATCTTCCATAGAAAAACCCTCCCAAACCGGAACAGCCCTGAGCTGCCTCACCCTGCCCAGCAGTTGGTTTGTGCCCTGTGTTTGCTGACTACCTTCAATATTTGCTCAAGCCAGGCATAATTTAAAAAGTAAAATCACTCATAAAAAGAGTCACAAGCTTATGGTGTCCAGTTGTAGATGATTTCTGGATGGTGGACCCACTCACCCCTCTCAGTTAACACTGATGATACACTTATGACACAGGTGATCAACCCAGTAGGTGAAGAGCCCTGTGTTGTAAAAGATAGCACAGACTTTCTTGCCCCAAACCATTTATTTATTTTTGAGAGAGAGATAGAGAGAGTGAGAGACAGAGAGATTGCAGGTTGGGGAGGGGCAGAGAGAGGGGGACAGAGGATCCTAAGTGGGCTCTGAGCTGACAGTGGTGAGCCCAATGTGGGGCTTGAACTCACGAACCTGGGAGATCATGATCTGAGCTGAAGTTGGACTCTCAACCCACTGAGCCACCCAGGCGCCCCGCCCAAAGCCAGTTTGAAGAGTTTTTTTCCCTATAAAATTTACCAGCTAGCATTTCACTTTGGAACTTGACCTATGATTATTTTATTCAGTATTCTTGTGGGATCCTTATCAATTTTAGTGTCCCAAATTTTCTTAAGCAAACACATTTGGTGGTTCTGGTTATTTTCAAGGTTTCTATAGAAACTGGAAATCTTGGAGCCATTTTTTTTATTGCTCCAACTTACAATTCTGTATATGAAAAGAGGGAGTCTTATCACTTCAAACCAAGTGAAATTAGTGGAATACCCATTCATGATGTGCTAGTTCTGTGTGTTGTGCTTAAGGAAAACCTGTCCAAATCCAGAAGTGTACAATTTAATCTGAGTGGTCAGACATGTCCTTGTGTGTGACAGAGTAACTGGGCCTCGTGAGGAGTAACAACATCTAAGAATGTTCCCTTTGGACAGTGATGCTATTTTGTGGGGCTTTCAATTGATACTGGTTTCATAATGATTGACTATTTAGTACTTATAGATTTACCAGAAACTTTGTTGCTTTGCCTCGCATTTTGTTTGTTCCGGTGTGTGGGTCTATAACCTCAGGGATATAAGCATTTTTCTCCCTTCCATTTTACAACTAGATGTAACCCAGTGTGTTAAAAATTTGTAACTTCTTTGGTTCAGACAGGAAGTGGCTGAACTCAGTCAGGAGGCCTGGGCTATATTTCTGATTCAGTTATTAACGACACACCAGGAGACTTGTACTTCCGGATCTTTGAGCATGACTATGACTGTAGGCGAGGAACTAGCAACACCAAAGTAGACATAAAAGCTCCCTAATTCAAAATAATTGCAGGAAGTCCAGTATGATCAATAAAGAATGAATGAAATGTTTATTTTTAAAATAGTTGTGCTTTTTTTAATGACACAGAACTCGAAATGAGCTAGCAGAGTACTATCAAGTAGATGTCTCAGAGAGCTGGTTTTTCTTCTACACAAAAGGTTCCTAATTATGATGTTACAGTCACAGAGATGGCTAATTCCTTAGTCCTGAAAATAGTTTCTTCTTTCAGCAAGTCCTGTACTTCTCTCATAACCTTAATTACAAAGTTGATTTGTTTAGTGTAGCAGACCCTTCTTTTCCAGTCAGCCTAGGTCTGTTTGAATTAGCACAAATTTTGAATCAGTGGAGCCCAAATTAATGACGTTTTATTCTGTTACGAAGAGTTTGTTTTCCATCACCGATAATTATTTCCAGGAAAGTTAAGTCCACAGAAAATATTCTCTCAGTTTCCTTAATGTTGTTTACCAAAGTCTAAGAAGTGAGTTTTAGTTCCATGGGGGAGGGAGAAGACATGGCAGCGGCAAAGGAAAATGAGGTGCTGTCACCTGGTCTCTCAGATTTGTGGAGCGGGCTCTGGGCAGCATTCTAAACCAATATTATTCCTTGTAAAAGGCAAACCAGACCTGGGAATTTACAAGTCTAATGTGATTGAGAGAATGTGTGCTGGTGCATACTAATCCTTTAACCCCTATCAACCCGGTAAGTTGTAGAACCACTTAGTTGATAAACATTCTGACAGCCCTACCAGAGAGGTCTACTGGTCTTCTCTGGAGCCAGCCCTTCTCCCACTGTATCATTCTCACGGCTCCAGAGCGTTGATTTCCATCAAGTCCCTTTTTCCCTTTGGATGCTTACTCACCTGAAATCCTACAGAGAGCCTGGAGAGTTGGCAGAGGAATCTTTCAAAGGATTTTTTTTTATTTGTGAACTGATGGCTGAGTTTCTTTAGACCCATGTTCTTTGAGAGACTGTTATCTTGTGCTTCTTTTCTCTGAGCCTGCCCTTCCTGACTTGTGATTCATCCAGTTCATAAGATGTTCCTTTATCTGAAGGTGTGAAAGGCATAAAAATAGTCCAGGAATATGGATCCCTATATGTTTCAAACTACAATGAAATAGTAATAATCACCTCAGAAGCATAAGAGGCCATTGAGCTCCTTCGGGATGCGAGGCATCTGTGTTTTCCTTGGGGGAAAAGGCCTGTGAGATCAAAGCAAGCCTGTAACTCTATCATGGAGGTGGATCGTTATCTGTTTGCAGCGGTCTGTGAGTTTTAGATAGGAAAATGTTGCCAAACCGTTCTGCACTCTGGATGCACAGCAATTTAACTGAAGACTGAGATAAAAAGAGTGACCACCTAAATGAACAGCATTTAATAGACACGAGATAGGGGAAAACACACCTTAGTGTGGACAGTTTTTAAGTTGATGAATAAAAGGATATTTAGCATATAGGGCAACATTCGCTATTTAATACCGTAGAAGCAGTACAGCCATTTTAGTGTTATTATATTACCAACATATGTTTATTAAATCTGGGACAACCTTCCTCTATTCTGTCTTTTACTCTTTCAATATCTCCTCAGCAGCTACTGAATGCCAGGCACTGGGTATACAGTGGTGAGCAAAAATGAGCACAGCGACCATACTCACTGAGTTTATGGCCTAATGAAGTTACACGTATAACACATATGTGGGTATGGAGAGTCAGAAACTTATTTCCTGAATTTCCACAGGGTCTTGCTAATCCTGGTAGATTTTCTACAAACAGGATAGCATCCATAAAGTGAAAAGTCATAAGGCCTTGCGAATTCAGGTGCTTTCCTGTTTTCGGGCTGTTTTTTGTTTGTTTGCTTTACCTGTCTAAAACGTGACTCCATTTGTGAGATTTGTAGTTATCCGTAGGTGTTCTGAGTTGCTCATATAAATGCCAGTCACATTAAGGTAGTGTAGTAAGACTTCAGTGAAGTAAGGTGTTCCACAAAACTGCAATTAAGCAATACTGTGCCCCTGGCTATATACCTGTGCTTGGCACTTAGCAGTCTCTGAATAAATATTTGCTGAATTCATTAACTCACGTTCATAGATACTCCCTTCCAACAGTAATCACTGGGACTGCCACTTATCCGTGGCAGGCTCTGCTGTGGGGGACATAACTTTTTGTCACATGACCATAACTTAAATTGTGTGGCTTTTATCCATTGCATTTTTTCCATCCCTAAATGATGCTGTTTTCCTTTTAGTATCTATTGTGGTTTTCCTAATATGTACTGTAGTACAGGATCAGCAATTGTCATGATTTCAGCAGCATTTTGCAGAGCTTTTCCAATGTATTTTATTACCCCATGTGCTTGTCTCAGGGAAACACAATCAGAGTAAGGACCTTTTTCAATGGGAGAATGAAGTAATTTTTAATGGCAATAGAATGGAAAACTATACAAGGAAAGTTTTCTTGGCCTTTGAAAATTGGGTTTATCAAGATAGCACCAAACAAGAGATGAAGAGCTAAAATACCCTTGTCTGTTGGATCTGGCTCACTTTAAACATATCCTTTGAAAGGAATAAAGCCAAATCTGTTCCAAAATTGGAAGGTAGGTTGGATTAAAGTCCGAAAGCTTTAGCAGTACAAGAGCCACAGATTCCCCTCTTGCCCAATGTGCGCATGGTATTGTGATATTTACTTGAAAATGGGCGTTGAGGTTATCTTGCTCTGACCGGCTTATAAATATGACTTACTTATACACACACAACCAGAACATATGGTGGCATTTACAACAGGGACAGAATCTCTAGTTGTTACAGCTGGAGAAAAGGGCATTAAATACGCTATTTTTAAAAAATGCATAACTTTTCCGCTGAACGCTCCTTCTCTGCAGCTCAGCAACTATGGAGAACTGATGGGACCAAATGGATGGACTGCAAGAGCAAAAAGAGCAAAGAAAAAGCACAATGAGGAAAACGCAACACCTCCTAGTGTGTGAGAACAAAGCAAGATGAGGAGAGGGTGAATTAGAAACACAAAGGAGGGCAATAGTGAGGACCTTATTCGAATTTTGCCACCCTCACCCCCCCCACCCTTATCTGTTCAGTTTCTAGATTCTGCATGGCTTCAGCGTGCTGACAAGTGCCAGGTGCCTGGCAGAGTTGGGTTATGCTGGGAAGCTCACTGCTTTATTCTAGCTGTTCCCTGTTGCCTTTGGCATCATTTTCTTCTTTGCTCCTTGAACATCCGTTCTGGAATGTTATTGGATTAAGACAGAGTCGGTCAACAAATATGTGAAAGGTCAGTGGATAGGGGACAAGGGAAGTCAGGAGATGCGGCGTAGTCACTTTCTGCTCTAGTTCCCCCAAACGTCAAATGAAGAGTGCAAAGTGGATGATCTCTGAGTGCTTGTAGCTTTGACACTGGATGACCCTATGACTGTAGGGGGCCTAGTTCTTGAAGGACATCTATTATGATTTCTAATGTAATGTAGCGTTCTCTTTGTCTACTTCATGGGGCTATTTTGAGGGTCAGCTAGGATAATAAAAGATGTGAAGACCCTTTGGAAAGTCTGAAGACTCATATAAAACAAAGATGATAGGAATGATTGAAACTCTTCCTCAAAGGTACCACACAGTGATACAAATTAGAATAGTTCCATTTCAGTCAGTGTAAGGCAAGTGACAGAAGCCTTAACAACAGACAGATAGTTCTGCTTCATCATAGAGAAATCTACCATAGGAAAGTGTACAAATCAAGGAACTGAAGCTATACCCATTGCCTGTTTAAGTGCTGAGGGGGCCAACCCCCCTTCTTTTCAAGGTTACCTGTAAGACACTAGAGAGGAACAAGCAGTGGATCTTGTACCATTCTCTGTCACCATCACCTGGCTACTCACCAAAGGCTGAAATACAACCTTCAAACCAGTACTGAAGGGAATGGGTCATCTTGACCCCATAGCAGAGCATAAGAACCTGGGGTTGCCTTGCACCCTGGCCTGTTACAGTGTCCTGTGGGGGCAGCAGCTCTATGCCTTTGTCTTAATGTTATCCTTCCCCCACCCCCATTCTTTTCTTTCATTTCCTTCTTAAGACATGTTCCTTTTCTATCCTCCTTACCTTACTAGAGTAGAAAGAGGAAAGAACAGAGGAAACATCTAGAAAGTGGGGAGAGGGGGAAGAAGAGAAGGAAACTAAAGATGAAAGACATCTCAGTGAGGCAGTGGGAAGGGCTAGATTCCTTCTCTCTCTCTTCCTCAACCATGATCAAGTTGATAAGTTTACCTTGTACCTCCTCTTTAAGGCCGACTACACTCTTCTCCTTTGTTACCTTAAGTCCCCCATCAGTGCCATCTGAGAAGATGACAGACCCCACAATAAGAACTAGCCTGCTGGCTCTCAACAGGCCTGTAGCATCTAGGACTGGCAAAAGTTTTAGACAAGACAGGTAGCCAGTGGGTAAGGCCACACTACCCTAAGATGGCACACAAGTTGCAGTGACAACATATGTTTCACAGTTCCGAGTTTAATTTATAGATCTGATTACCATGGAAAGAGGGGAGCAAAGAAATTGCATGACTTTTGTGGTGAGGATGACAGAGCTTTTTCATTCAGGTTGGAAAAGCAAAGTTAAAAATCAGAAACAGGCCCACCAGCCTAGATATGTTCAAAACTAGTTCTTTGGTAACGCTATTATGACTTCCAGCAGGTTAAATTTCAAATTGTGGAAAGGCTTCAGAATAGGGGAAGGCTTAGTGTCTCACTAATAGGACTTATTAAGTTTAGATAAAACATGTTTTTCAATGGCAGCAGCTCTGAATCACCAAGACCAAAATGGAGAAAATGAGAACAAAAACAAGCTAATACTTTGACTAAAAAAGTACCATTTATGTTAGTTTCCGAACCTCCTCACACTTATAACCTAAAGTGTCCAGTTAAACCCCAGGGGAAGCAGCATTAATTGGGGAAAATTTCCTTAAAACTGATTGAATGTGTATGTATACATTTATGTTGATTTGCTGACATTCTAGAAGTGGTACCATGCAAAGAGAATGGGCTCTAGAAACAGATGTCAACTCTGTTACCTTGTTTTTATGATCTTTGGCAAGTTGCTTTATCTCACTGAACCTCAGTTTCCTCATCTACGAAATGGGGTTGTTTTGAGGACTCCAACAAGGTAATACATGTATAGTACCTGGCTTACAGTAGCTACTCAGCAGATATTGGCTCTTTTGTATTTAAGGCTATATTTGCTTGCAATATCATGTACCTAAGTATATTAGAACCAGTCTCCAAGAATTTGATTAGGAGCTTTAGATTTGCAGTCCCCAGAGAGGGGTGCACCTAGACCATCTACTGCGGAGTATGAAGAAAAAAATTAGAAATTCTATTTATGATCTTTTTATCTAAAATATAAGAAAGTACTTAACCTCCACTAACATTTAATGTATAGATTGCCTGCCCCTGGTGCCCTCATTTGGTCTATACCTGAAAGTCACTGTCACACACTTTAAATGAGGGATCTTGGAATGTATGAGATCCATGATTTGATAGAAATTGATAGTGGTATACTCCTTTCATTCACTTTCAGCATATAGCAATGTATTTCAGTTTTCATGCACCTGGTTAAGTGGATTCATGGTTCTTATTATTATCTTCGACTGGTGGTTTTTTGTAGGAGTCTTCTGAAGCCATCTGACCATTGTTCATAGGTTAGCTAAAGTTAGATAAACTAACCCATGAAGGATGGACAAGTAGCTTAAGAAGATTCCTGCAAAGGAACAATGGATTGGTGATAATAGTAATAATATAAGCACAAGGTAAAGACAAGAAAATGGTGGAGCTAATTAACCCTTCTCCAAGTTACCTTATGACTTTGTTGGACAGGTCCTAAAGTCAGAATGAAGATATCCTAACAAGATGTCAGCCTCAAAATAAGAAAGAAATGATCAAGAACATTATTTAAAATATGTATTTATACATGCTGTCTTTAACAACAAAGCTTACTCAAGTATATATTGGACTTTGGATATATTATCTAGTGATAGTAGCACATGTATATACTTTATAAATAAATATATGTATTGGGGGTATGTGATCAAACTTTTCTTACTGGTAAGAATCAAAACATTGAAGCCAGGTGTTTAGAAGAGGAAAGCACATCTCATTCTGTGTCTGCTGCTCAGAGAGTGTTTTGTTTTGTTCCTAAAAATTTTAATATAGCATAACTAGTATGGTGGATGATAATATATTTAAATCCATTGAACATAGGGGCGCCTGGGTGGCTCAGCCAGTTGAGCATCTGGCTTTGGCTCAGGTCATGATCTTACGGTTCGTGGGTTCGAGCCCCGCCTCAGGCTCTGTGCTGACAGCTCAGAGCCTGGAGCCTGTCTTCAGATTCTGTGTCTCCCTCTCTCTGACTCTCCCCTGTGCATGCTGTCTCTCTCTCTGTCTCTCTGTCTCTCTGTCTCTCTCTCTCTCTCTCTCTCTCTCTCTAAATAAAACATTAAAAAAATTAAATCCATTGAAGATAAATTGATCACAGTTCAGGGAACTGCATTTCTTGGTAAACGATTCCTGTATGGAAGTAAAAGACCAATCCCTGCCCTGAAAATTTTTAAAAATCTAGTTCAGGAACACTAAAAGTCACAAAGCAACATTTGAATGCGTGCCTGTAGGATAATAGAAATTCTTAACGAAGAGCACATTACTTGATGTAGTAGATAAAAAGTACATATACATTTCATTTCTGTAAATTTACCTGTAATTCTGGGTCACTTGGTAACCAGTAAACCAGTAGCACAGAGTGTAAAACAGATCCTTCCAGAAAAGAAACGGACCTTGTCTGACTATTCCTTCCAGCATTCCTATTGCATGTGATTTTGATAAATCTTTTACATATACCCATATATTATTTTCTAATCTATTCTTATATCCTCTTGGCTCTTCACATAATAAAAGGAATATAACAGGTACTTAATAAGTATTTTGAAAATGAAAGAAAATGAAATTAAGGCTTCTCAAAAATACCATACCTGGAAAAGTAGTCTCTATTCCTTGAGATGGCCACATTTAAATCCTAAAGAAGATAACTTGTTTAGATTCCCCTGTATCAAGGTTGAAGGGTCATTCTTATTCTTGGGGCTCCCTTCCTTTCACCCAAGCCATGATATGGGGGCTGTCTTGTGAGCATAAACTTAGTGAAACTTCTTTGACAGCCACTACTTATTGAGCACCTAGTGGATGCACGGCACTTATGCAGGTATAGTTATTTTATTGACTTGTCACCGTAGTTCTGTGAGGTAGGTACTATTATTATCACCATTTTATAGATGAGGAAACTGAGGCTTATGCAAGTTAAGAGACTTGCCCAGGTGCCACACAGCTAGTAAATAATGCAGCCAGAATCCACAGCCAGGCATATCTGACTCCAGAATACAAGGTCTTGGCCATTCTATGAAAATAGAAATACAACATACCAAAATCTATAAGATGGAGCAAAAGCAGTTCTAAGAGGGAAGTTTATAGGAATACAGGCCTACCTCAAAACAATAAGAGAAATCTCAACTTTACACCTAAAGTAACTAGAAAAAGAGAAACAAATGAAGCCCAAAGTTAGTAGAAGGCAGGAAATAATAAAGATCAGAGCAGAAATAAATGAAATAGACACAAAAAAAAACAATAGAAAAGATCAGTGAAACTAAGAACTGCTTCTTTGAAAAAACAAAACTGACAAACTTTTAGCTAGACTCACCAAGAAAAAAAGGGGGGCTCAAATAAATAAAATCAGAAATAAAAGAGAAGTTACAACTAATACAACCAAAACACAAAAGATCATAAGAGACTGCTATGAACAAGTATACACCAATAAATTGGACAGTCTAGAAGACATGGATGAACTCCTAGAAATTTACAATCTTCCAGGACGGAATCATGCAGAAATAGGAAATCTGATTAGACTGATTACTAGATCACTAGAATAAGGAGATTAAGTCAGTAATCAAAAACCTCCCAACAAATAAAGTCCAGGACCAGGCAGCTTCACTGGTGAATTCTACCTATCCTTCTCAAACTCCTCCAGAGACTGAAGAGGAGGGAATGCTTCCAAACTTATGAGGCCAGGATTACCCTGATACCACAACCAGACAAGGACACCACAAAAAAAAAAAAAAGAAAGAAATACAGGTTAATATCCCTGATGAATATGATGTAAAAAACCTCAACAAAATATGAGCAAACTGAATCCAGCAGTACATTGAAAGACTCCTATACCATAACCAAGTGGGATTTATTCCAATTCAACATCTGCAAATCAATCAATGTAATACACCACATTAACAAAGTGAAAGATTAAAATCATATGATTGTCTAAAAAGATGAAAAAAAGCATTTAACAAAGTTCAACATCCATTTATGATAAAACCTCTCCACAAAGTGAGTATAGAGGAAACATACACTGAACATAATACCAAATGTGACAAACCCTCAGTCAATATAATACTCAATGGTGAAAAGCTGAAAGCTTTTCCTCTAAGACCTCTAAGGTAAGGATGTTCTAGACAAAGCCGTTAGGCAAGAGAAAGAAATAAAAGGCATGCAAGTTAGAAAAGAATAAGTAAGGGGCGCCTGGGTAGCTCAGTTGGTTAAGCGGCTGACTTTGGCTCAGGTCATGATCTCACAGTTTGTGGATTCAAGCCCCACATCAGGCTCTGTGACGGCAGCTCAGAGCCTGGAGCCTGCTTCACATTCTGTGTCTCTCTCTCTCTCTCTTTCTCTGCTCCTCCCCCGCTCACACTCTGTCTCTGTCTCTGTCTCTCTCTCAACAATAAATAAACAATAAAAAGTTTTTTTTTAAAAAGAAATAAAACTGTTACTATTTGCAGATAACATGATACTGTATATAGAAAACCCCAAAGATTCCACAAAAAGTCCTGCTAGAACTAATAAATAAATTCAGTAAAGTTGCAGGATACAAAATTAATATACAAAAATCTGTTGCATTTCTGTACACTAATAAACTATCAGAAAGAGAAATGAAGAAAATCCCATTTACAATCATATCAAAAAGACTAAAGTACCTAGGAATAAATTTAACCAAGGAGGTGAAAGACCTATCCACTGAAAACTATAAAACATTAATGAAAGAAATTGAAAAAGACAAAAAGAAATGGAAAGATATTCCATGCTCATGGATTGGAAGATTTAATATTTTTTAAATGCCTAACTACCCAAAGTAATCTACAGATTCAGCACAATTCCTATCAAACTTCGAATGGCATTTTTCACAGAACTAGAACAAATAATTTCTAAAGCTTATATGGAACTACAAAAAACCCTGAATAGCCTGAAGAATTTAGAGAAAGAAAAACAAAGCCAGGGGTATCACATGCCCAGATTTCTAACTATACCACAGAGCTGTAGTAATTGAAACAGTAAGGTATTGGCATAAAAACAGACACATAGAAAAAAGGAACAGAATAAAGAGCCCAGAAATAAACTCATGCACGTATGGTAAATTACGACAAAGGAGGCAAGAATGTACAATGGAGAAAGGACAGTCTCTTCAATAATGGCATTGGGAAAACTGGACAGCTACATGCAAAAGAATGAAACTGGACCAATACCTTACACCATATACAAAAATTAACTTAAAATGGAGTAAAGACTTGAATATAAGACCCGAAATCATAAAACTCCTAGAAGAAAACATAGGTACATAGGTGGTAAGCTCCTTGACATCAGTCTTAGTGATAGGTTTTTGGGCTGGGGGGGGGCGGAATCTGACTCCAAAGACAAGGGAAACAAAAGCAAAAATAAACAAATGGGATTATATCAAAAGCTTCTGCACAGCAAGGGAAACTGTAAACAAAAAGGGAACCTACTGAATGGGAAAAGAAATTTGCAAATCATAAATCTGAAAAGAGGTTAATATATAAAGAACTCATACAACTCAATAACAACAAAAATCCTTTTAAGTAATCAGCAGAGGATATGAATAGACCTTTTTCCAAAGAAGACATACACATGGCCAATTGACATAGGAAAAGATGCTCTACATCACTAATCATCAGGGGGATGCAAATCACAACCACAATGATATATCACCTTAGACCTATCAGAATGACTGCTATAAAAAAAAAAAAAAACAAGAAATAACAGGTGTGTTGGTGAGGATGTGGAGAAAAAGGAAGCTTCATGCACTATTGGTGGGAATGTACATTGGTGCAGCCGCTATGGAAAACAGTATGTAGGTTCCTCAAAAAAAAATTAAAAATAGAACTACCATGCAATCCAGCAATTCTACCGGGTATCAGAGGAAAATGGAAACACTGATTCAAAGAGATACATGCACCCTTGTGTTCATTGCAGCATTATTTACGATAGCCAAGATATGGAAACAACCTAAGTATACATTGATGTATGAATGAATGAGGATGATGTAATACATGCACACACACCCACAGACATGATGAACTACTACTCTGCCATAAAAAAGAATGAAATCTTGCCATTTGTGACAACATGAATGAAACTTAAGGCCATTATGCTACTATAGAGAGATACAAATACCGTATGATTTCATATATGTGGAATCTAAAAAACAAAACGGAAACGAACAAAATAAAACCCAGATTCATAGATGCAGAGAACAGACTGGTGGTTGCTAGAGGGGACCTGGGAATTGAGCAGTGGTGAAATGAGTGGAGGGGATCAAGAAGTACAAACTTCCAGTTATACAGTGAGTCATGGGATGTAATGTACAGCATGGGGAATATAGTAAATAATATTGTAGTAACTTTGTATAGTGACAGATGGTAACCAGATTTACTATGGTGATCCTTTCACAGTGTATACAAATGTCAAATCACTATGTTGTATACCTGAATCTAATATACTGTAAGTCAACTAAACCTCAATTTAAAAAAAGATGAACCTGGCTCATAAATTATGTTCATTATACATAATAGATTTTCATCAGAAAAATAACTGAAACAAAAACTGTTCCTAGTGGTTCATTTCTAAAAACAGGATAGAGTAAATCCAGAAAGTCGGCCGATAGTGTTAGGTGGACATTATATAGAGGGAAATCAGGAACACCTGCAATCCACACTAAACATGTGGCCATGTGTTTCTTTACGTATCTACCAGTTGTAGTTCTACTCCACTAAGTCAGACTCAACTCAGTCTTCTCATTTAAAGGCGAGGTGAGGAACTTCTGGTGAGGGAGGGAGGCAGATTCTTGACAGTATTGCTGTGGCCATCACAGCATGCTGCTCAGAGAGTGTTTTTCCCTCCTGGTGGGCAGCTGTAGCTATGTCAGAGAGTAAATGCTTTTAAGAACTTGAGACTAGATCAATTCAAGAAGTTTACACTAATCATGGGGCACCTGGGTGGCTTGGTCCGTTAGGCGTCTTGACTCTTGATTTCAGCTCAGGTCATGAGCTCGTGGTTCATGAGTTTGAGCCCCCTGTCGGGCTTTTGCTGACTGTGCAGAGCCTGCCTGGGATTCTCCCTCTCTCCCTCTGTGTGCCTCCCCTGCTGGCTCTCTCTTTCCCATGCTCTCCCTTCCTCTCTCTCTTTCAAAATAAATGAGTAAACTTAGAAAAAAGTTCACATTAATCAGAGGGCAGTGGATGATAACACTCTAAAGCCTAAGTGAATCCTATAGGCTAGGAGCCAAATAACATAATATGAAAACCTGTAGTAACTATTGCACTTTCGCTCTCCCTTCCTCCTACATTCCACTCTTCCTTGCTTTCTCTGTTTGTCCTTTTGTGTGTATGTCTCTATTTTTTTTACCTTTTTTTTTTGCCTCCCAATTCCTTTTCCTATTTCTTGTTTTCCTCTCCATCTTTATTTTTCTGTCCCTCCTTTCTTTCCCTTCCTTTTGTTCCATCCCTTAGTTCTTTCCTCCGTTCCCCACAAATTACCCATCACATCACATTTTGAAATACGTGTTAAAATCAATACATTTTAACGTTAATATGCATTGAGCCCTAAGTAGGTTGTATTTAGTAGTCTAAAGAGGAAAAGCATCCCACAATTAAGTAACACTTTACTTGTGGCTTACAATTGAAAATTTCCTTTTGGATCACTGGCCTGCCTCACTCACCAAAAGAGGGTCCCCTTCCTCCTTCCTTATCTATAATCCTGTCCTCTTTTACTCTTCTCTACCCTTAGATTTGATGCATAGTCACTTTTTTGCATTCTGTTTTACATCTGTTATCTTTTTTAATAATGGGAAGCTAAAATTCCTACTTAATGTGAAGGAGGGCTTATGGATAATTTTTCAGATTTGGGTTTAGGATTCTAGCATTCTAAGTTTCTGGAATTCAGACATGCCACACGTGTTCCAGAATCTCTAATGAGGAATGGCAGAATTTCCAGATGATTGAAACCCCTCGTGAAAAAACTGTTTTGGTTTTTTTTAATTTTAGGCTAATGTATGCTTGATTTGCTTTTCTTCACCTATCCAAACAGAGATTTTTGATTTTGGTTTGTCCTGAAAAATGATTTTGATTGTCCTGAAAAATGATGGCCTGTAATATGAAGGCCTTCTTAGTTTGGTAACTTTCCACTGGTTAGCTGATTAAAGTCCTCAAAGCTTTAGAAAGTGAAGGAATGAAGGAACAAGTGAGTAAATGGCTAGCTAGCTAGTTTCACTTAAATCATTTCTGTTCCATGCTATATTGTTTATGATGAGCCTTGGAATATCTAAGGTTTTGTCTCTTTCCGGCTGTTTTTTCCCCCCTCATAGTTTCCAGGCACTGTCACAAACTTTGATTCTTTGATAGCTAAACTCTTAATTCCTTTTTTTAAATGTTCGTTTTCATTAAAGTGCTATTTAACATTAGATATTAACTTTGACAGATGTTAATGCTGCTTCTCAATTAGGTAAAATATATTCTTGGTAAGGTGCCAATTTGAATTGAATATATTTGAATTTGGTATGTGAATTAAACTGTTGTTTAAACCTTACCCATCCATCACACGGGTGATGGAGCAGACAGCTGGTTTTGTGTATAAGTGGGTTTTTTTCCCCCTAGCAATATTTAAACATGAGAAAATGGCTTCCTATTGTAGCAAAGAGAACTTCATATGAACTTACTACAAGATCTTGTTTGTCAGTTTCTTAGACTGCCTAGAATTTAAATTGGCAGACACTACGTTGGTATAAAATGTTTTCCATGGATGATATTAATATTTTACAATCCTTTTTGCTCCTGCAGATTTCCAGCAGACAGGAAGTCTAGCTGTATTTACCCTTTGGCTACTAATGAATGCTATTAAATTATTATTTATCTTCTTTAGGCAGAGGCAGTACAGGTATGAGATCAGAATTGCCGAGTAAGGCAGGCGTTTAATTTTAAAATTACAGAAAATACTAATCCATTCACAGGTGGAAACTAAAGTATGGATACTAGAGAGTTTTTGGACTTGAGTCAGAGCTTTGGGGTTATATTTCCACCTGTGTTACTAACTTGCTGGGTTGCCTCAAGCAAGTCATTGCCCAACTCTGGACGGCATATCCCCTCTATAGTTTCAGCTTGCACATTGCATGTTCTATCTGCTAAAGAGAGCAGGGCTGAGGGAGGCGAATCCTCTTGTTTATCAGCTGTCCACACCAGCCTAGCAGCTCTGACTGAGGTCAGTCTCCAGCTGCATTTTTCATCTTTTTTTATAATCCCTTAAACCCTTGCTAGGCTTTCATTGCTAGTTCTTTTCCCTAGGAATTTGCATTTAGAAATACTGAGGGCTTCCTACCTTTTGGAATTTTTCTATGCTCATGAATTTAATGAAAAGTTACTTAGAGTTACAAAAAAAAAAAAAACCTGCCCAAATTAAAAGTCTTGTTTGAATGACTATTTTGGTAAAATCAGACTGTTTCTATCATGACTAATGTACTTTTGCTATTTCAGTTTTGAAGTTAATACAGTTGAGTCCTGGTATGGTGAGGCATGATTGTCAGTTTCTCTTATTAGCCATGCTACTAGTATTCTCCCACTTACTCATTGTTCTAATCATCATCATCTTCTTTTTCTTCTTCCTTCTTCTTCTTCTTCTTCTTCTTCTTCTTCTTCTTCTTCTTCTTCTTCTTCTTTCTTCTTCTTTCTTCTTCTTCTTTCTTCTTCTTTCTTCTTCTTCTTCTTTTTTTTTTTTTTGCCCAGAATGATTAAGCAATAAGCTCCATATCATGGGAGTTACATTTTAGGTTCTTGAAAATTTCATTGACTTGAAATAGTTTGAATTGCACTACTAAAATTTACCTTTCTTTGGTTTTCTAGTAAATAAAGTAAACAAAATCCCTTGCCTCACAGTGTTGAAAAGTTAACTGTATGGTGACTTCATGAGGTGTCTTGTTTTAATGTAAAAGCTAGAGAAAGATTTTTTAAAACCTCTTCATTAAAGGAGATCTAGCACTATTACCTAAAAAGGCAGGCAGTAACAAGTGTTGGTAGGGATATGGGGAAATTGGAACCCTCATACATTGCTGGTGGCAATGTAGAATGGTAGCACCACTGTGGGAAAGAGTTTGCTGGTTTTTTAAAAAGTTAAACGTAGAGGGGCGCCTGGGTGGCTCAGTCTGTTAAGTGCCCGACTTTGGCTCAGGTCATGATCTCGCAGTTCATGAGTTCAAGCCCCGCATCAGGCTCTGCGCTGACAGCTCAGCCTGCTTCAGATTCTCTGCCTCCATGTCTCTCTCTCTGCCCCTCCCCTGCTTGTGCACGTGCTCTCTCTCTCTCAAAAATAAATAAACATTTAAAAAAGCTAAACACAGAATCACCATATGATCCAGCAATTCCACTCTTACATGTCTACCCAAGAGAAACGAAAGCATGTCCACACAGAAACTCATATGTGCATGTTTACAGCAGCATTATTCCTCGTAGCCAAAAAGTGGAAACAGCCCAAATGCTTCTCACCAGATAAAGAGATCACAAAATGTGATATGGCCACACAATTATTTTTAGGCAATTAAAAGATGAAGTTCTGATATATGCTCTACAGCATGGATGAAACCTCTGAAATATTATGCTAAAAAAACAGACACAAAAGGCCCCATATTGTATGACTCCGCTTACATGACAACTCCAGAATGGGCAAATCCATAGACAGAAAGTAGATTAATGCTTTCCAGGAGCTGGGGACAGGGACGAATGGAGACTGACCGCCAACAGGTATAGGGCTTCTTTTTGGTGTGACAAAATGTCTTAAAATTGGATAGTGGTGAAGGTTGTATAACTCTGTGAATAAACTAAAACCCATTAAATTGTATACATTAATGGATAAATTTTACGGTATGTGAATTATATCTCCATAAGCTGTTATATATCAAAAAACATTAATGACTCTATTATTATAATTACTTGAAATTATAAAAGTATATTTAAATTACATTTTTGCCAAGGGCTGGAAGGAAGGAGGAGTGGGGAGTTCATATTGAATGGATGCTGTGTTTCAGTTGGGCAAGATGATAAAAGTTAATAGAGATGGATGGCAGTGAAGGTTGTACAACACTGTGAACGTACTTAATCGCACAGAACTACACACTTAAAAATAGTTAAAACAGTCAAATTTATATTATGTATACTTTACCATGAAAAAATTCTATAATCCTAAAAAATTACATTTTATATCATTCTAATGTATAAGGTTTCTCCCCCTCTCTCTTTTTTTTCTTTTTGACAGGAAGACAAAATATGGTTGGCCTTTTTGTTTTTATGCATGAGATTCTTCTGTGTTTTAGAACTTCTGTTCAGTATGTGTGTTTGTTAGGGGAGAGGGTATTGGTTATACACACACACACACACACACACACATACACACACACATGTCTTTATCTTGGCTTTGGATGAGAACCTGAAAATGTTTTTTTTTTAATTTTATCTGCCATTGGGAAAATAAAAGAGGTCAAACTGTGGAAATTTATGTTGTTAAATTATAAAATAGTGAAATGCTGTTCTCAGAGTATAAATTATCACAGATTTCCTGATTTTCTTGGCTAATCTTGGCTTCTTGAATGGGAAAACACCTTTATACTTTATATAGAACATGTATTTCTATAAGCATTTTCCTTTGTATAGTAGGATAGAAAAAGCACCAAAATGCAGTGAGGGGCACCAGCAGGGGGAGGGGTCAGTTTGTTAAGCTTCTGACTCTTAGTTTAGGCTCAGGTCACGATCTCACGGCTCGTGGGTTCAAGCCTTATGTTGGACTCCATGCTGACAGTGCAGAGCCTGCTTGGGATTCTCTCTCCCTCTCTCTCTCTGCCCCTCCCCTGCCTGCTATCTGTCTCACTTTCTCTCAAAATAAATAAATTAAAAAACACCAACATAGGGGTTATATTTGACAATACGATAAATGAGTTTCAGAATGCAAAGGAAGGGATGGAAAAATGAAAAAAAAATCCAGCAATGAGGAAGTCCCTGAAAAATGAATTAAGTGATTTCTGAAGGCCATGGAACTTTGTTTTAACCCATGAAATTTGTAGGCTCTTAAGTTTGAACTTCTAGGGATTAATCTATGAAAACACTTTCTAAGTCTGACTGCTATATAGGATATTTGGATTTGAAGATTTGAAGATGGATGGCACAAATGCCATCAGTGCCATTAACATAAAGTATAATCAGAGGTGTGTTTGTTTTTCTTGACCAGGAAGTAGTTTCTTTTAAAAGTTTAAGAAACATACGTTGTCTCTGTGTGTGCACACGTTTGTGTATTTTCTGTCTTTTCTTCTATTGCAGGAAGAATTATGGTCTTCCAACATCTTTGTCCTTTACAGTAGGGGTTTTTCTAGAATTTGGCACTGTAGTATATTACCCTTGATTACAGGATCCAATCAGACCTGATGTACTCAGAAATCCATTGATGTGATTAATGGTCTCCCAATCATACTTTTATTTCCTAGATTAGCCCAATTTCCTGTAGTTTCACAATTTTTGGGTCATATCTTGAATTACCCTTTATAGGGGACCTGAAAGCTTTGCATTTTTAGTCAGTAATTTGCATGATTATTTTAATTTTCCTTGATTTCTTTTGCTTGAAGAAAATGAAATTTTGATTTTTTTGAAATCTGAGTGTTATTCTATGGTAACTGGCCAACCTAGTGTGAGCTTTTTTTTTTTTAACTGTATATATTTTTTTCTACCAGCCCTAGATCTAGAAATCTTCCCCCAAATTTCCACTGGTCTAGTTTTTATTCTTCTCAAAAGTAACTAAAATATTCTCATATTCTACAAGTAACAGGGAAGTGCCCCAGAAAATGACTGTACAGGAAATGTAATTGATCATTCACTCTTTACATTTGGTCACAGGATTGGCTAATACACAGCCTATTGAATGAAAAAAAAAAAAGACTTCTAAAATCTTTGAGTACATTTGAAGATCATTGGCACCTTTGGCACCTTAATGATATTTTTTGTGTGTGTCTCTTACCTTTTTTAAATGATTGTCTGCATTTGAAATTAGGACTCTTTCATGTCTAGTCATTGCTTTAATATTTGCTTTGTTTCCAACAGTGCCCTTAAAGATAGCCGTTTTCCCCCAATGACAAGGGATGAGTTACCACGGCTGTTCTGCTCAGTGTCTCTGCTCACTAACTTTGAAGATGTCTGTGATTATTTGGACTGGGAGGTAAGACTATTGAAATTTCTTAAAGAAACATGAAGGTAATTCCTGAGTAAATGTTAAAAATTGGGCCCAGAAAACAACTCTTTCAGCCCATTCTCTAGTGGAGTGGAGGTGGAGAGTCATGTAGACAAATAGACTTCACATCTGATCAGTGAGATATCGGTGAAGGCGTTGTTTTTTTTTTAAAGGCAAAGTGCCATGTGTTGTTTTAATCCCCAAACTGAAGTTGCTCTACCACAGCACCTCATAAAAGCTGTTAATAAGTAGTAAGAAGGACGGATTGGAATTTATTTTTCCTCTTATTTCCATTCTGATGTACTTTGGTCATAATGGCCTCCAAGCAGCTAAGTGGTCAGAGGATACATCTCAGAAGCAAGGAGCAAAACAGGATAATACACCAGTTGGGGAAATCAGCATGTGGATACAGACAGGGTTTTGGTTAAGTACACTTAAATCGTGTCACTTCATTCTGGGATACCTTAATTTATGCAGTTAAACATGCTGGCAAATAATATTAAGGTCACATCTTGGGTATCTCTGAGCATTGTCATTATCGAAATAGCCTATATCGAGCATATTTTTTATTCTTTAGTATGTGGGGTTGGCTTTTTAAGGAAGGTCAGAGGTTCTCACCACGATTTGTTTTGGTGGTTGGTAGGAGATAGTTGACTGTATGTCCATGAAATTTCACACATAAACGTGGACACGTTACTGAATGCCTACTGTATTCAAGGCACTGTGCTACATATACAAAAGTCCTCAAATTTGGTCCCCACCACAAAGTATCTTATAGTCTAAGAGCAGAGGAAAGAAGTATACACAAAGCATAAAGAAATAAGTGTTCCAAGAATGAAACAGTGGAACTTCAGTGATATACTTAGCATTCTCATATACTTAGCATTCTCTCACATAAACACTCATAAATGACATGGCTATATCTTTATGGTATAACATGTTTTAATTCTATTGCCTTTTTAGAATGGCTACCCCCCCCCCATGGTAACTGAGATATTTTCCTTGTGGACTGATCACTATCTTGATAATTTATGGGATTTGAATTTTATTTTTGGCTTTGCCCTGATTCCTTGTGAGACTGGGGACAGCTTATTCCACTGCCATTCAGTTTTCCACCGACAGAATATGACATTTATAAAGTTCCTAATCTTCATTGGAAAAAATCTCTATGATATAAATTATTGTTATACCTGAACTGTTAAAAAACATTCTGCAGAGAGTAGAACAAAAGAGTTCCTTTTGAGTTTTGTAGTACATAGGGGTTTTTTGGAGTATTATCAGAATATGAAAACATTTGGGGATTTTTTTGTAAAGGAAAAAATAAAATTAGTTGCTAGTGTTGATCGTAGCCAAGTTGGATTATGTAAAACCTTTCACAGCATTAAAATGTCTTAATTGAGTGTTTCCTATAAGTTCATTGTTCTTATCTGAATTTTTCTTTACGAGAAGTCTACCAATATCATAGGAGCATTCCCTAGTGTTTTATTTTTAAATGATCCCAAATTATATCCTTCACTTATTAACAAAAATTAAAATTGGTATGGTTTTTTGAATGTTTTAAGGCTACTTCTTCCTCTTCTCTAGCTAGAATTTTATTTCTGCTTTCTGAATTACAGAGTGCTGTGTGTGTATTGGTAGGGGTGGAAGCGATAACAAGGGGGACAGCCTGAAATCTAAAGGATGACCAAGCTACAAAACCATGCCTACTCTTATTTGCTACCACTGAGTTTGGAAGTACAGTTGTGGCATGTGGGGGTTTGCACATGTGCAACTGTGTATGTGTGGCATGGACATGAATGTATATTGCATAAATATGCATGCATGTATTTTGGAGGGAAGGAAAAATGGGAGAGTCCAATAGTAGTTAAATAACTACGGGCAGGTTCAGAGAACATCATTCTCTTTAGCCCACTTCAAGTATGCTCTACAGCTAAAGTTAACCTTCATACATTGTTTATTGTATATTTATCTTATTTTATTTTATTTTTAAAAAATTTTAACGTTTATTCAGAGACAGAGACAGAGCGTGGGGGGGGGGGTGTATGGGAAGCAGGCTCCGAGCTCTGAGCTGTCAGCACAGAGCCCCATGTGGGGCTTGAACCCAGGAGCCATGAGAGCAAGACCTGAGCCAAAGTTGGACGCTTAACAGACTGAGCCACCCAGGCGCCCCTGTATATTGTATACTTAACACATTCCTTAAGGCTTAAATATTGGCATCTATTTAGTGATGCCTTCTGGTTAAAGTAATAACAAAAATACATATATTTTTGTATTTTTAACATATAAGTATTTGAAAGTGAGTTAGTGACTGCAAGAATGTCTATGCCAAGAGGAATAGACTGTCATTTTCAGGTAGTTCGTCATAGCTTGAAGTATTTTTAAGAGAAATTTGTTCCCAAAGAGTAAGGATGAAAATTACATTTTTAAGTACAAGAATGATTTGGGCTTAAAAAAATATACCATAGTCAGTGACTAAAAATGGAACCATATTATTATGGGTATGATATCATAAAGGTTATCCTTAATAATTCTGAAAAGGCATTGGTTACTCAAAATACAGAATACCAAGGTAGAATTAAAAGCATTTTTTAAAAAGTATATGTCGGCATGAATTCTCCCAGGAGCCACCGCTCTTCCTCTTCCCGTAAGCGGCCTGAGGTGATCTCTGAAAATGGTTCGCTATTCACTTGACCCGGAAAACCCGACAAAATCATGCAAATCAAGAGGTTCAAATCTTCGTGTTCACTTTAAGAACACACGTGAAACTGCCCAGGCCATCAAGGGTATGCATATCCGAAAAGCCACCAAGTATCTTAAAGATGTCACTTTGCAGAAGCAATGTGTGCCGTTCCGACGCTACAACGGTGGAGTTGGTAGGTGTGCCCAGGCCAAACAGTGGGGCTGGACACAGGGTCGGTGGCCCAAAAAGAGTGCTGAATTTTTACTGCACATGCTTAAAAATGCAGAGAGTAATGCTGAACTTAAGGGTTTAGATGTAGATTCTCT
>CM053579.1:33756785-33804085 GCA_028646485.1 Cryptoprocta ferox
ACCCATACATGAGCTCTCCCTGCCACATTGAGATGATCCTCACTGAAAAAGAGCAGATTATTCCTAAACCAGAAGAGGAAGTTGCACAGAAGAAAAAGATATCCCAGAAGAAACTGAAGAAACAAAAACTATGGCCCGGGAGTAAATTCTGCATAAAATACATGCAAATAAAAGTAAAAACAGAAAAAATAAATAAATAAATAAATAAATAAATAAATAAATAAAAGTATATGTCAAGCCATTTCCACTCCTAGGTATATACCCCGCCCAAAAAATTAAAACAGATGTTGAAACAAAAACTTGTACACAGATGTTTATAGCAGCACTATTCATAATAGCCAAAAGGTAGACACAACCCAAATGCATATCAACAGATAAATGGATAAACAAAATGCTTTATATCCATCCAATGGAATATTAGTCAGCCATAAAAAGAAATGAACTAGTGCTACATGGAAGAACCTTAGATACATTATGCTAAGTAAAAGAAGCTAAACACAAAGGACTGCATAATGTGTGGTTCTAGTTATATGAAATACCCCAATGGCCACCTCCATAGAGATAGCACATTAGTGGTGGCCGTGGGTTGGGGGAGGGACCGACTGCTTTTAATGGGTACAGGGTTTCCATTCGGAGTGATGAAAAAGTTATAGAACTGGATGCTGTACAACATTGTTATCATGCTTGATGCCACTGAATTTTATATTTAAGAAGGGTGAAAATGGTAAATTTCGTATTATGTGTATTTTACCAGAATAAAAAGGCAAATATGCCTACGCACATATACATTTAAACCTATTGTCCAGACAGTAGAATTACTATTTGTAACGATGCCATTCTGAGGTAACTACTGTTAACATTTTGAAATATGTCTTTAAATTATTTTTCTGTGTCTTTGTATCAATAAATGTGCATTATTTATGTAATGAGACCATATTGAATATACAGTCATTATTAAAAAGGATTGTGGGAAAGCCTTTGTTTATGGTTTATCTTTATATGTAAGTTAATTATTTGTATTGAAAATTTCCTTTATGAGAAGGTCAGTCTATATTATGAAAGCATACGTTTCACTTGGAGAAATTTCCCACTGTCAGATAGGTACACCTTTTCTTCCAAGAATGAAATCTCATATTCACCATAAGTATCTAAATTTAACCTGAACTGCAAAGAGCTGCATATGTTTATGCCACAGGGTGAAACAGAAGATGATTACAGAATTTTAATAGAGAATATTTAATTCAAAGATCAGTAATGAGTATGTTTTATATAAGCAGAAGCCTCTAACATAACGCTTTTCACCTGGTAGTAGGACAGTTGGAGAGTTGACCCCCACTGGTGAAGCGTGTTACTGCAGTTGAATTCCTAATTAAAGGGGCGAAAATGCCCAGATCAAAGCCAGACAGAAGAGGGCAAAGTCTAGAGGTCCCAAAGCATAGAAGTGAGTAACTTCGGTACCACAAGAGACATCCCTGTGGTCATGAAGATGAGGGATGTGACCGGTGGTAATAGCCACCTAATTTTCAAATGATGAAACAAGTGAGCTACCACAGGGCCAGCTACTGTCCTCTTTTTCTTCATCCATGGTTTTAAACTGAGCCTGTTTGGGAACCTCTGTTTTGGTTACATGTCTCTAATTTTGTAATGGAAGTTAGTAAAAAGGTAGGATTTACATCACTCAGACTTGGTTTTAGAGGCTGGAATGCTTCTCTTTGATACTGTGAGGGATGTTTGATAAATGGTTTCACAAGTAGATGTAATTAACTTCAAGTCAGTGTTGAATTGACAGAATGATTGGTGATGCTTCCATGTTACATTTCTCCAAAATAATAACCGTAACATGTAATATGAGTGTAGGTAGCCTGTCAAGGAATCCAGGTAGTGATTTAAAAAACAATAAAACCATCCACAAAGACCATAAAGACAAATTGGAACACTGGCCCCACCCTTCTGAGAAATGCTCATTCTTGGCCCCATCATGGTGTACTTATTGCCCTGGTAGGTATGAGAAGGACAAAGAGTAAATTATATGGGGAAAATGCATTAACTGATAAATTGAAATATATCTATCTGCAAGGCTAAAATGGCTGTTAAATGAGGAAAATTGCTCCCCTAGGGTGAAATCTAAAGTGATCTGCCTGGTGTTTGAACACAAAAATGTATTACCATTGTTCTGTGTTCTTCAGTTGACAGCATTCTCTCAATTCTGAATGACAGGATGATGGGCAGACATGGTGTTTCAGAAATAAAGAAATGCTCAGGAAGTATGTTGGAGTCCTCTAAAATAATATATAGACTAGAACATGTAGAGTTATACCATTTGGGAGCCATGCTTGTTTTTCAAGATCTGAAAGGATATAAAACCAATGGCATTACAATAGCTGGAATCTGACCTAAGGGGTGACTCTAAGTGTGTCATTTTGAAGATGATATAAATGATTAAGCTTTTTTACTTGCAGGAGAACTTGTATAGCCAGTCTATAACCAGTGATCTTGCAGGAGCTCCTGTAGCAGTTTGCTGACAAAAGACAAAGTATTTTCTAGATTATAGTCAAATGTATTTTATTTCTGTGCTTTAGAGACAAGACCATTTTGAAGGCATGGGGAAGACATAATTTCTGTATTCTAAAGTAGACCTTAGATCATATTTCAATAGATTAGTAACATTTTCACAAATCATAAGGCACTTTTTGTTATATCTAGCTCCCTGGATCACTGATATCTTGACTGTGTATACAGCTGTCACTTGGATTGTGGACTGTTCCTTTTTAGCACCTAACACTTACATGAAATCAACCCATGCTGGGTGGGGCTGGCCAGCATGATTCTTGTGTGATGCCAAAAACCTATCCCCAGACTATAGAGTGAGACCCCAAGCCCCTAGTCTCGCTTCGTCCCTAAAGTACCAAAACATCTGTCATTGTGCGTGAGCTTGTTAGACTCCCAGTACTCAGCGTGGTGTACTTCACTTTAAAAAGCACACCTTTTGAGTGATCACAGCTCCATTTCTGACGTGTTCATTTGCAGTTAATAATAGTGTGCTTTTGTAATCACCTTCACAAGCGTAAACAGATGAGTAAATTGGCTACCGTCATTATCTCTCATATATTTTAGAAGGTCACGATCTCCTTCTCACCCTTCCTTCCCCGCTTAAAGGTTTACATTTTTCTAGCTTCTCTCAATGTACTGCTGAAAACAGAGTTCCCATTCAGACACAGATGTTTAGCATGACTCACGTTGAAATGAAATGGCTTCTCGTTGGGTATGTTCTGTCCACCCCCGCCCTTCGTTATTTTATTTTTCCCTATGATATAACCATACTTCGCTTCTCTTCTATATATATATGCTTTGTATTTCTCAAGGACCTTGAGATTTTTGTATAAGATGCCACTATTGTTACAATAATTTGGTCTTTTTCCTGATGCTGTACTTGAAACATTTTTTAAGTGCCATGGAACATTGGGAAGGGAATGCTTCAAGCTTCCTGGCCATCTAGTAAGCATTTGCTATGAATCAACACTTCTGTGTATTAGAAATCTAGTGGGGAAGCAAGCTGAACAAAGTAAAGTAACTTCTAGAAGGTGATTTGACGCATGCAAATTTCCTGTAGCTATTGGTACTGTTGGTGAAATAGGCTTGCACGGTCTGGTGTGTCATCAGGCCTCCTCTACTTGCTTCCTGCTTTTCTCCCAGCATGCTGGTTGGTGGGGGGACATTTCCCTGATTCTTCCCCCAAAGTCACAGACCCTTCCAGACTTTTCCCTCCTAGTAGTTGCGTTATAGTCTGCTCCTCCCTGGATCTCTGTTTCCTCACCAGGGTGCTGGAAAAGTTGGACTAAATAATACCTAAGATCTCTCCAGAGGCTGACCTCCATTTGATGCTGTGATACCCCTCCCCTTTTCAAAATGGCTTCTGTTTCATTTTACTCCCAGAGAATGAATCACCACTAGCCCCTTAGAAGTCTTAAGAGAGCCCTAACTTTTAAAATGGCAACATGGCAACAAAGGTGAACAACAGTCCAGTTTTTGAAACTGTACATTCTAGATTTCCTTTCCACCAAAGGTTTCTCTTCTAATGCCTCATTTTATTACTGCATCATCCTGTGTTTTAAGCCAACATTACATTTATAAATCTAAATGAAGCAACTATATTAGGAAGTGACTGTTCACTTGACAAAGATATTTTGGTTTGTAGAAGTATTCACTATACGGTTTCTTTACGGCCTTCCTGGCCTTCAGGATTAATCCATTTACATAAATTCAACACATATGTAACCTTTTAGAAACAAATCTCTTTTGTAGCCTGAGTGAAACTGTATTGAGTCCCATACTCCGTGTACAGTTCTAACCTGTATAAGATTTTTCTGTCTCTTATCAGGCAAACAACATTATTTCATATTGAGTACCTTTGCCAAGAGGTGTTTTTTTCCCACAGCTTTGAAAAGCAAATTGATTCACATGTCTGGATTTTAAGAAAATTTCTTGACTTGAGTTTTCTTTGTCTGTAAATTCACTCCCTTCCTCATCCCCTTAAAAAATGGTAGGAATGCATTTTTCTAAATTTGATGAAAAGCAGGCTTTTTATTTAAAGGTCACCTGTGTTGCCTGAACTTTCCTTGGAAAGCTTCAGGATGTTCAATTTTTAAGGAATGCTCATTATAATTAATCATTATAGAGAATTGGTTTTTTTTCCCTTAATTGCACACTGAGCTGTCACTGCATCCCTGCAAAACCTTAGAATAAGAACAGTTTCTTTCATTGCACGTGATCTATAAACATGTTTGGCTTCATAGCTTTTCAAAGCACCTCTTCATTAGCCATGCCTTATTTAAAATCTTAACTAATTCTTTAAAAGCTCACGGGGGTGATTATTAGCTAGTTCAGGTATTTTAGAGCTGTGTGTCTGCTATTAGTTAAAATAAATGTTATCAGATTGTTGTTCAGTGGCCTTTGTGAAATAAATTGGCAGGCTCGCGTTCCTGATGGACAAGATGTCCAAGGCTCCTACATAAATCAAAATTGGCACTAATTGGTCCTTTGGTAGGCTCTGCAAAAGCCAAGAATTGGTCCATGGAGACTGAACTAATTTCTAAAGCTAAAGGTGACTCATTTGGAGGGATTTTAGAGAAGAGCAGTACATATGCATTTTGGTCAAGGAGACCTTTGTGATTGTTTTCACAAAATAACAACAAAAAAATATAACTTCAGCTGAGATTGACGATGAAGCAGAGTTTTCTGGGTAGAATATATTAAAAGGTTAGTTGTGCCTGAATGATGGCTTTGCAATTGGTTATCCATTTTGACCAACTTTCCTAGTATTTCTTCCATTTCTAAAAACATCTTACTTAAAGGAGATTTGAAAACAAGGTCAGCTACAGACATGGGTCAGCTGATGGATTAAAAATGCCCTAACACGCTAGTATGTGTGTGTGTGTGTGTGTGTGTGTGTGTGTATGTATGTATGTGTGTATATATATATATGTATATACAATGGAGTATTACTTGGCTATCAAAAAGAATGAAATCTTGCCATTTTCAACTAAGTGGATGGAACTGGAGGATATTAAGCTAAGCGAAATTAGTCAGAGAAAGACAAATATCATACGTCTTCACTCATATGAGGACTTTAAGATACAAAACAGATGAACATAAGGGAAGGGAAGCAAAAATAATATAAAAACAGGGAGGGGGACAAAACATAAAAGACTCTTAAATACAGAGAACAGAGGGTTTCTGGAGGGGTTGTGGGAAGGGGGATGGGCTAAATGGGTAAAGGGCATTAAGGAATCTACTCCTGAAATCATTGTTGCACTATATGCTATAAAAAATAAAATAAAAAACGGCCTAACAGGCTAGTCCATGGTGTTCTCTTAGTTGGTTCAGGACATTATTTTTCAAGTCACTAAGGCAAGAGTTGTTTCTAGGTGGTCCTAGGATTGCAGAACATCTTTATTTTCTCTTTTGTGCCTTTCTAAAGAGATTCTCCCCCCAACCCCTGGTAATATGTGTGTATTCCTTCTATAAACAGGAAAAACAAATCAATGTTTATGATTGTTGAGGTTTACAAAAGTAAAACTTACTGAGTTTAAAAAATGATCTGCAACAATGCTATTTTTAAGATGTATGATTTGGCCAGATTCTGAAGTGTTAATTGCTGACAATTTTTAAGTGTTCATTATTAATCAGATGGACACCTTCCAAACTTCAGACATACTTCTGAAATTGGTGGGTGGATTGAAGTGGTGCAGATTCACAACTCTGAGGATTTGATGGGCAGATCTGGACAATATGTCATGTAGTTTTGTTTTGTTTTTTTTTTTGTAGTATCGGGATTGAGGAAAGTGATTCATTAGGATCTGTATAAATCATCATCAGCCTTTATGATTAAAAACTTTATTTTTCTTGCCCCAGTGGGAATTATTCAAGAGGATACACATAAAATAGGCCCAAGAATATTGGAATATTTTCCTCTTTTATGGTGAATTTGTTTTCATTGGGAGAAGGAAAAGTCACCATCTTCAGAAGGCTGAGCTGGGGGCGGCCAGAAGACTCTATGGGGCTATGAGGGAAAGAGTGGAATATGTGGCATTGCGACTTTTGGGCTTTTAGGAGAAATACCACATATGGCTTTTTCCTCCCAAGAATATAAGAAACTCGAGACTCTGGGTCAGACCCATGGGCTGTCCAATGCAGTGTTTGTTTCTGTCTGTGGTACCATAGGCTGTTTTGTGAAAGAGCATGTGTGTCTTCTATGATGCCAGCCTCTAAAGGTTAGAGGGTGTGCCAAATATCCTGAGCTCCTCTCATTAGGAACAGAGTCCTTTTATTCAGTTCAATGGAACTGGCATATTGAGCCTGGCAGGTCAGTGAATGACCAGTGACTGGATGCTTTGTTAATTGCAAATCATATTTTGCCAAATGATATCAGGAACAAAGACATGGTCAAAGCACTTTCAATTCCTTGACTTCCTGATAAATATATAAATATATATACATGCACACACACATATACATACACACATACTATGTATATATGTGTATATAAACATACCCACATATACATATATATCTTTCAATATATATATATATATACATATATATATATATATATTCTTTTAAATTCAAGTGAATCCACTGAAAATCAGTGGAGTAAGCTAGGGCCATACTGTTAAAAGGAAACCCAACATTTGGTTATGAAAACCTAACATTTGGGGCTAACTATGGCATTTGCTAAGGCAGGATGAACCTGAGGAGGTGATTGGTTTTATTGGCCAGGATGTGTTCAGGGGTAGATTTAGCTTTGAGGCTCAGGAATGTGGAGGTAATTGTGGATCCAACTGGTCCCAGGCTTGCATGGAGCCTACCTGATTTAGCCAGAGCATGTTTTGTGCTCATTGACGCTTTTAGCAAGATGACTCCTTCTCATGGTTCAGGATATCCAGATTGTTGGTTTGCTGATCGGCCTTGCAAGTACAAGTGAGGCCCTTTGGTAGTGCTGCTAGTGGATTACACTTGCCTTACAGACAGACTAGGGTATATCGAACTTTGACTATGCAGTTGTGAGGAGCAAAATATGGACATGTATTATAATGGGGTGGGGGGGCACTTTTTAAATGCTCCTGTGTTGAGAGTCACTGCATTAGAGGACAATAGTTTTAAATGAAGCCACATTTCTAGCAAGGGGCCAGATAATGAGGATAAATGAAATCTGCAGAGAGTCTAGAAGCTTCATTTTAGCCATTATTTATAATCTCTTCTCCTACAAAACCTTTTACTATGTAGCAAAATTGATTAATTTGCATGTATCTCTCTCTTTGGGCCCACATGCTCTCTGACAGAGGAGTGAACAAATAGAGGAATGGACAAGGGAGGAAAGAGGATGGGGCCAGGTGGGGTTGGGGATGCATAATCCCCAAACTGAATAATCAGCTCTAGACTAATCAAGATACGTTTTAGGGTCCCAACATTAATCTTGATATTTAATCATTCTGGGTGATGTTAAAAACGAAAGACTGTATAATGGCATTAATAAAAATCACTTGCTATGGAATGGTTCCGAACAAATATGACTTTCTTTTTAGCATGAAATAGGAATCTGTTGAGCTGGCCTTAATGTTCTCTCGGCACACGCAGCAGATACAGCTCTGTTTAATTCCATATCCTCTTATCTATAAGTCCTACATTTAATTTACTACCATTCGAATTGATTTATAGCTTTGCTTAGCAAAAGTACAGTCTTGATTAAAAGGACATTATCACAGTTGATGGGCCTTGAAAGCATTTTTTTTTCTCAGACCTTCTAAGAATTTTGACAATGACCTGCAGACTCCCCAGACTCCCCAGCAAAGGCTAGATTTGCACATCCCCAGTTTTTGTCCGCCTGGCTGTACTTTGGGCAGTGGCAGTTAGGTGTATGTTAGGAGTACTAGGGGTAACATAGGTTTCCCCTGTGCTACCTCCTTATTCATCCCTAGAAATGGAAGGTTAATTATGACACTGAGGTAGAGTTTTAGTTTGCTGTAGGAATCTTAGTACCCTGGTTAGCAGATCTCTTCTCTAGCTGATCATTGCCACTATAGCCTTTGTCTCTTGGGATGCTGCTAGGCCAAAGGATTCTCTAATCTAACAGAGGATTTAATTATCATACGGATATTATGTTCGATTATTATGATATGAGGGTTGCATTTTGGAGTCGTAGCTGGTGATACATTCCTCCCTCAAAACAATACAGGATTAGTTTTCATGCTCATTTCAATGGAGAGGACTTAATTTGCAAAGCCACTGATTTACACAGGTTGGCCACATTCGGTCATTCTCCACGGCAGGCCCTGTTCCACGCCCCTGTTTTGATTACACAGTATGACTATTAGGTGGCGTCGGTGGTTCTGGGAGTAAAGGAAAATGCTGTTGCTCAACAGGTGATAAAAAGCTATTATGCGTTGATTCTGGTCAGAACATTATTGCCATTCTCCTTGGTTACAATGGTTGAAGAAATGAGTCACTGTGGTTTTGGCTTTCTATCACTCTGGAGTATATATTTTTTTACATATGAAATAAGTTATTTCTCATCAAAGTTTCACTTTAAAATCACCATACTTACATTTCAATTTACAGGTACTTTCAACTGTTCAGAATCCTAGGGACACAGAAAAGAACTAAAAATTGTAAATGTGGTACTAATTCTAAATGGGAGAATTTTGATCATTTTTTTGGTCACATTAAATTCGATGGTGAGGCCTTCTCAAAATACAAAAGTAAATGAATTTTATTCATGAGTCATTTTTATTTTGGTCAGCATGTCCTTCCAGTTCAGTCTTAACCTCTTTCACCTCTTTCTATTTACATATATGTGTGTAAATATATATATATATATATATATATATATATATACACACACACACATACGTACATACACACACATATATAAGCTTTAGTGAGATACTATTCATACGCCATGCAGCTGGTCGTAATCACTTTTAATTGTTAAATTACTAGGCTTCAAATCTCTGAAATTTTTGTTAAAAAACACAATGTACTCCTGTGAAGAAAGGATTTATGTGTCTAAATCACCTCCAATTTGCCTAAATCACTTTGTTTTTTCAATACCCAGCCATAGTCAGAACTAAACCGATTATTAGAGGCTTTCTAGTTAACCTAGAATAAAAATCACCTGCAGAGTTGTTCTTTTTCCAAACTATACTTCTGAAGCATGAAACCCTCTGAAATTCTGTAGACTTCACAGCTCCCATTCCCCCCTCCATACCAGTTAAATACCTGATTTTGTCTAACACTCTACATCTCACAAATAGGGAAACCTTCTTCCTCTCACAGTTTTGGTTAGATGCCTTAATAAGCACCAAAATTCTTTCCCATTTTAACATGACAGATTTTTGACAAATTGAGTCAAAGATTCACTGCAGTGAAGGATGGGAGCACAAACTATTTCTGCTGTATATTTTTAAAAACAAATTATGATGGAGCTGATCTTGTTGAAGGAAAGAAACTTCAAAGTCACAGATCAGAAAGTCAGTATGCATAAACTTGGAAATTTGTCATTGTCTCAGTACCGTGTCACGCACTGGGGAGATTAGTAGATGTCCTTTATCCTGGAAATGCCTGATAGCTAAGCACTCATATTTCTTCTCAGCTGTCTGCAGTCATTTCCCACAGGTTATGGTAGGCTGTATTGTGTTAGTTTCTAAACAGCTGCCCTGAGTGCATTTTCAGGAGAAGGAGATTCATAAGAATACTGATATTAAATAGAAGAAATTGCCACACAGATAGGCTTTCATAAAATAAACTTCTCAGAAGATCTGACAGATTGTAATGTATGGATGTGTAAAGAGGACCTTGGGAAAGAACAAAATGGATTTTTTCAGAGGACTTCTGCTACCTTGAGAAACTGGCAAATTTCAGGCTAAGGGCAGAAGAAGCAAAAGAAGTTTTCAGGGACTCCTGTTCCTCTTCTAGACCTAGATATGCATATAGATGGAAAGAGTCCAGGTCTCTGACTTCATTCATCTGCTCTGAAAAGAAGCCTCTTACTGGATAAAAATGTTTTCATGCTCTTATATCCCTCCAGTCCTTTGGGCAACCTTACACTGTACTTGGGGACTGTTGATCTAAAGTGACTGTAGATTTGGGAGAACAGGCCGGAGTTGTCATGCTTTTGAAATTTCATTTTTATCATCAGCATTTCAAAGAAGAAACTACTGTGATCCTCAGTTCTGTATACTAGTCTATGAGGGATATGAGAGGGAAAGATAGATTCCTTCTGACGAGATGCTAATCAGAGAAAAAGTATATTACTTTCGTAAAACATTAGCAATAAATTGCCCACACTCAGAGAACCCCCCCTCTTAAGGCATCACCAAAAGTTTGCATGCTTCACATAAGGTTATAGTGGTCTCTGTGTTAATATATAAGAAACTGCAAAAATGTCCTGCCCCAAGGCGATTTGAAATCCCTATCACTTGTAAATTTAGCAGTAGTGTGTAAGGGCAATGATGTAGACAGACAGTGAGGGCTTGCCACGGCCCACTGTAAGCCATGACATGTATTTTAGAGATATCATATGGAATGGGGTGGTGATGCCGGATCTGGTTGTTGTTGTCTTTTTTTACTCTTATCTGGGTTTGCTCATTTACATATATTTCAAGGTTTTAAAGAGACTCGACAGGTTGGGAAGGGAGTCAGCAGCCCCAGAAGTTCAAACTTAGTCTGAAGGGGTGACTGTACCTGAAAACAGGATGTGTGTGTGCTATTTGGAGTCAGCTTCCTTGGTCTAGTCCTTCACAGTCATGAGCCAGAGTTTGGGAATAGGGGCAGGATTCTTGCCATCGGCTGTCTCAATCTACACACAGGCCCAGAATGGGTGTTCTGTTTCCAGGGGAGCATAGCCCAGCACATGTTGGGCACACATAAATCTATGTTTTCTGTCTCCGTGGCCATCATAATGGCCCTCAAACCCAAAGTCAGTGCTTTGGAAAGAGAAAAATGATAAGCCCTTCTAAAAACAAGGGGAAAGGAAGAACTGCATTCTCTTGAAAGTTAAATTATAATTTTTCTTTCTGTTTCTATGAAGAAGACTGTACTAATAAAACTGCCAATTTCTTTCAGGTGGGTGTACATGGCATTAGAATAGAATTCATCAATGAAAAAGGATCAAAACGCACCGCCACCTACCTACCGGAGGTTGCAAAGGAGCAAGGTCATTGTACTTTATTTCATATGATCTGGTGAAGAATTTGAACAAATATACAAATTGCAATGCGATATCTGACCTTGCAGTTATGTCTGATAATTGATCGGTGTCAAATTATAAGAAATGATTCTTCCATCACTGCCACTGCAATGTCTGTATGAAATCGGTGAATTCCTCACACAGAAGTTGAATCCCTGCACTAAAGTTTGATAGCAAAAACACACAACAGTGTACTTTCACAAAAGTAAAGATTTGTAAAAGTTGGGTTTTATTTTTAGGCGATTGCTTGCTACAAATTTGAAGTGCCATTTTCCCATATTCCATTGTGCTGTAGCCTTTTGGCACAAACAAGCCTTTTGTTTGACAGTCAGCCACCCAGTTCATTGTCAGTATCAAATGTTTCATTCTTAGGTGGTTGCCTGTTACTCATCCGCTACTATTAGGATTGTAGGTTTCCCATTAAGATTTGGAGCACTGAGACTAAATGAATTATTAGTGTCTGATATGCTTGGTCTGCCCTTCCTAATCAAACATTTTTCTGTTTTTGCAGATGTAGCACAAACCTTTATGAACCACCACTGTAACACAAAATAACTCTTCACTCTATAGTATCTTGTCCTTTCTAGCCACTACTGAATTCCAATTTCATGTTAGTTGAAATGAATATTTCTTCTTTATCTTATGGAGCTTATTTTTTTCTCATCAGAAAGCATCTGTCATTTGGTTTTCTCATGTCGTTTTCATATAAATGTGAAATATATCACAGTAAAGTCTAATATTAGACCACCACCCCCCCATCCCCTAGACAGGAGAGTTAGATTTGAAGACAGCTATCTGAAGATTTATTTGGGTTGCTTTTGAAAATGTCTTAATCCATAGTTCCATTGGCTTTGTAAAGCTTACAGAAGAGAGAGGGCCTCGGCTATTAGTATACCATCCCATGTCAGAACCAATAAAAATGCCTTTGAATACTTCACACAAATACACTTGACTGACCACCGAAGATACCATTAGGAACAGTAATTACCATGAGTTAGTGTGGGAGTCCGAAATACTACTGAGATGGCACAATGACATTTAGGCCTTTCCCTCCCTTTTAAAGGTGTCACTGTAAGAGGGGAGTACAGTGCCTGTGGTTTGCTACCTAGACACGACTGAGCAGTTACTGCCAGTCTCTTAGACTTCTGGTCTTTGAATGTGGTTGAGATTAAAAGAAAAAAAAAGCTAATGTTGTTGGCCATCGTGGATAGCTAGAATTTAAGGTGTATGATGGTAAACCTGCTTCTGTACAGGAGGAGACTGTAGCCCTTCTGTGTGACTGTTTTTAGGACCAAAGGATTTGATGGCATTTGGTGACAGTGATAGCTGCCGTCTACAAAGTCGTTTTGTATTTAACTGAAAGTGCTTGTTCCGTGTGTTTGACTGGTATTTTATTTGGTCTACTCTCCACAGGATGGGACCATATTCAGACCATAGACTCCTTACTGAGGAAAGGAGGCTACAAAGCTCCGATTACTAATGAATTCAGGAAAACCATAAAACTGACCAGGTACAGAAGGCATTTTCTAGTGCAAGGCTAACCAGGACATTTTGATGTGTATGTCTATAACCCTTTGATTTCTTTGGTCTCTCTTACTTGCTTCTCTTTTCTGAAACAGAATGGAAATGAATGGCAGGGCTGTACTGAGGGTGGATACAGTGAACTCTGATGGGCAGTAGAGCCTGTATAATGTACGAACCCATCATTCCCATCTTTAGCTCTCTGTGATTGCTCTGGCTTTACACAAGCAAGCCCTCTGAGCCTTCTTCAACTACATTAATTATAGAAGAAAGTTACCTGAATTAGCAATTGACTAGCTTTTGACATGGCTTAGCAGAAGCCCCGGATTCTGCTAAGCAGTCCTCAAATTTGAATTTAACCTTAGGATGTTGGCAGTGATAGAAGTCTACCGTGAAAGCTTACTAGAAATCACAATTGAGCTAGACTTACAAATGCCAAATACATTTCTACAGGGATTATAGGGATACTTTTTAAAAAAATACCCCACATTTTAGGAAAATGGATTGCTGTTTCCATTTGTTTCAATTCCATGAAACCACACTGAATGCCTATAGTCTAAAAATGGACTTTTCTCAGCTCTGAGGAGTTACAGATTTGAAAATGTCTCCCTCTCTGCCTTGCCTTTCTCAGTCTAGGAGAATAGAAGGGCATATACAAGAATAATTATTAATATCAGGCAGAATGTGATGGATAATGTGAGATCATACAGTAGGGAAAGAAGAATATTCCAGGATGAATGGGGGATAACATAAAATTTCAGAGAAGAGGTAGATTTGACACTGGGCTTGAAGAATGGGTAGACTATTTGAGGGTGGGGGAGGAAAGGGATTAATTTAGTGAGTCAAGGCAAGTTCTGAGGAATGTTCAACAGTCTGATGCAGCTGGTCTTTCAGTATGGATCTGCAAGGAGGTGGTCATTAGAGCAAACCACAGTCCAGAAGGTGGGTTGGATCATATGATGGAGGGTCTTGAGTTCCAGACGAAGAAGTTAAGACCTGATTCTACAGGCAGTTAGTAGCCACTGAAGGGTTTTAAGCAGATGGATTTGCGAAGGTGTAAGATTGGAATTGGCAACAGGAAAATTAGGAGGTGTTGCTGCTATCCAAGAATCTGTGGCAGCAATCCAAAGGAGGTGAAATGGGAGCCTTACTAAGAGCTGTGGTGGTAGGATGAGAAGAAAGGAGGAAACCAGTGAGAAAACACTGTGGAAGAAATGACAGATCTTAGTAATCATTCAGAAGTAAGGAACAGGAACAAGTCAAGGCTTTATCTAGATAAAAAGGACCAAGGCAATCCCTTTCACCAAGGGAGGGACCACAGGAGGAGAGTCCCGTTTATACACTGATTCTGGAGTTGAAGCGCCTCCTGGGATATCTGTGTAGAAACAACCAGTATGTCATAGAAAATGTACACATCCAGAACTTGTGGCCAGAGATGGTGACTTGGGATCATCTGTCAAGAGGTCATAGTTGAAGTTGTAAAGGTAGGGCTCACAGAGGGGGCACAGAGCATGGGGTCAAAAGAACTGAAGGCAGAAACACAGCAAAGTCCAACAAGGCAGGAAGGAGCAGGAGGAGAGATAAGGAGCAGTCTAAGAGATGGGGGCCGGGGGGAGAATCGGGGAAGTGCGGTGTTGTAGAACCCATGACCGGGGAGAGCTTCAGAAAGGGAGTGGTGGCTGGTATCATACTGGAGAGGTCAAGCAGAAGCAGGGGTGACCTTCTGAGAGAGCAGTTTCCACAGAAGAGCGGCAGAAGCTGAGGAGTGCGAGGAGGAGTAGCATGAGATGAAGGGCTGAAGGTAGGAAACACACGTGACTCTTTTGAGAAGTGCAGCAATGCAAAGAAAGCTAGAGATGGGTGGAAAAGAGGGTTTGGGATACCAGTATTAAGAAAAGTATTTTGGTTTTGTTGTTACTGTTTTTATTGAGTGGCAAGATGTGCACAGATGTGTGGATGGAGGGAAAGGAATGGCAAAAGAGGAAAGATCCTAGAAGAAAAAGCAGTCGAGGGAATGAGATGCATACATGATGGCAATAGGTTGGCTTTCCTCTGTTGCTTCCTGTTAGCAAACTGGGGCTAGGGGATGGGGCAATAAAATTTCTAGAACAATTCAAACAAGGAGTAGTAGAGTAGAAAAGAGCACTGGACTCAGACTTTGGATTCCTGGGTCCTGATCTCAGCCTTGCTACTTGGTTGTGTGGCATTGGGCAAGTCACTTCTTCTCTCTGGACCTCTGTTTTTCCTGAATCTGTGAGGTTATTTCTGAGATCCCTCCTAGCTCTGACTTCGGCACGTCATCTGTTTCTTGATGTTAACTTTATCTCTTCCCTGACTTTTTCAGGTACCGTAGTGAAAAGATGACCCTGAGCTATGCTGAATACCTTGCTCATCGCCAGCATCATCATTTCCAAAATGGCATTGGGCATCCCCTTCCACCATACAACCATTATTCCTGACACTGAGCCGCACAACCAGTCACTGGGCCTCTCTGCAGACCTCTTTCCAGGAGACCCTACCCCTTCTTGGTCTAGCTATCTCTTTTACTGTACCATTTTATGATGATAGTTTCCGTTGCCATGATGAAGCTTGGACGTCATCACTTAAGATCATCATGGTAACGGGTAGGAAAATGGCATTTGTTAAGTAGATTCTGTTTTATTATTTTAGGTCATTGATTTTTTTTGCAGCATATATAACTTTTGGGGTTTTCTTTCCTCGCAATATCATGTAGACTTTTGCTTTGCTCTCTAATCAGGTTTCTGTCTTTCTGTCCTTCTTGCCTTCCTCCCTGTCTTGTTTTCTTCCTCCTTTCTGTCTTCTCTTCCCTCCTTTCGACTGTGGATGGAAGAAATTGTGCAGTTTTTAAGGATTTTATTTAGGGTTTCCTTTCCTTTTCTTCAGTAAGATAGATAATTTTTGATAGCTGAGTTTGGGAGCAATTCATATCAAATTCAGGTATTTGCATATGACTCTTGAATTTGTCTAAAATTCATTTTGCTATGAGGGCTTAGTATGTGGATCTTCACTCCTTAGGTGTGTGTTTTTCCCATGGTTAAAATATATGAACTTTAGTTCTAGTATAGAACATTCGAAGGTCCATGATAGGGCTTGTCACAGAGAGTGAGAAACCATTTATGCCTATTTTGCTGGTTATCATCGAAGAGACGGCCTCATCACTTTATAGAACCAACTTACAAATGACAACACTGTTTTACAAAAGTGCAAGCTACCTTTCAGATATGCTATAGAAATCATTTTGAAGAGCAGCAAATATCAGAAAGAGAGCAGATACAGAATTTAGTGCCTTTGAAAAGAATATACTTAAATTGAATGGAGAGAGGTTGGGGGGGAAAAGGCATTTAGAGAAATATTCTTATAAAATTTTATTGTTTCTATATGTGAAACAACAGATGAGACAAATTCCTTACTCTTAAGTATTTTTTTAAGGTGAAAAAAATTTATTTTGAGCAATTAACCAAAAAGAGACATTTGTCTATGATATATTAATTTAATTCGTTAGCGTTAGGTTTCAAGAAATCATGATTGGCCAGAGACAATTCTAGCTACTATTTAAAGAAAATAGTAAAGAGAATCTAGTGAAACAAAAGTTCATATATTGCCATGATTTCAGATTATGTTTGTCATGGGGACAATACTGGAGTCTCTCTGCACTACATACTTGTGATAGAAACACCTTTACTGTGTTGGTAAGATATTACGTTATGTTACATCTATAAAAATGGCATTTAGAGATGATATAGTTGTCTTCTGCCCCTGGTGCATACAGAACATCTACCTACTTTCAGTAGGAAGTCTGTGTGAATATCCCCAGGAAAAATGACAGATGATTCTGGAGAAAGATTACCTTCATTTTACTATAATAACTGTGTGTGTGTGCACGCATGTGTGTGTGTGCATGTGTGTGTGTGTGTAATTTTTTTTTCAAACAGGAAACCAGTATATCAAGTGAGGAACAGAAATATGGTGCAGAATATATAGTCCAAAACTTCAAGATGTCACTGGATTTCAAAATGGCAGAGCTTAGGTGACAAGCGACAGACTGCTAGTTCAGAAATCAAAAACCCTTTTCTAGTTTACGAGAGAACTGCCTGAATCTGCTTTAGTTTTTGATGAGAGTTTTTAGAAGTTGTTTGGTATTCCTTCATCCACAGCCCCCATTGTTGAAATAACCATTTTCAGTTGTGATGCCTTAACTAAGAAGCCAATTGTTAGCCTGAAATGCAATCTCCGTAGCCGGTTCCACTGAGCCTCGAGATTAGTCAGAGAAAGCTAGCTGTTGGTCTTTCGAAAGGGATTTTGAGTCCTTTCATTTCTACTTGGGAGCATTTTGGAGCAGATTAGTCTTTCAGTGTAAAACCAAGTGGCTACCTGATAGAGACTTTTTTCTTGCCCTTATAGGGAAACTGAGCACAAGCTGAATGCTATTGTCTGCTGCAAATAAATAAATAAATAAATAAATAAATAAAATAAGCAAACTGAAGAGAGACAAAATAGACCAATATTGACCCATCCTATCCATCATCTCATCAGTTCAACAAGGCTCCTCGTCCTGGGTGAGCTTATGGTTAGAAGTTGTGTGTGTGTGTTTTTTTTTAAGAAAAGATCTATGACATACATATGTGTGTGTATATACATATCCTTACACATACATACACACATATGTGTGTTTATGTATTTAACGGTGCTAATCAATCTTGAGCAGGTCACGTGACTGGTCATGCGGACTCTAAAATCATATCAGATTTTTTAAAATTCTTGATATATGCAGATGTTATACAGATTTTTCTTAAACCAGTGTAATAATGTTATACTGAAGAAATAACCATCCTGCAGGCTTCAGAGGACGAGGTCAGCAATATTTCCCACCATGGCTTGGGGGAAAAAGGATAGTTTTGTCTCCTTTTGTTTTCAAATTAATGCACAGTGCATTTTTGTCTCTAGCTGTTGACTAAAAAGACTTCATAGCTTTGTAAAGGGTGTTATACAAACCATAATGGTGTGCTTCAAACAAACAAATGCTAGACCCTTTCACCTCTGTTGTATATTACAAAGCTGTCAAATATGTGGTTTGAATTCACTTCGAACATGTTGAAATATGTAGCATGTGTTTTTAACTCAGACGAAGATTCTGATTGCACAGGTTGTTTTAGACAGTTGTGGTTTATTTGTTCAGAAACACAAATGTGAATTGCACCAGAATATTGTATAAGTTCAGTGATCTTTAAACAGCTTGGAAGTAATACTTGAACTTCATTTGAGTAGCAAAAAGTTTACACTGCCCCCCCCCCATTTTAAATGTTAATTAGTTCCATTTCTGGTTTTATTTTTTTGTTTGTTTGTTTTTAAATGCAACTGGGTATTTTTCCTCTTGGAAACCAGTAACGCATTTTACTTTTTGGTATGTAGCAAAAGGCTTCCGTTTCTGGAAGGTTTTCTAGTTCTTAAACAAGGTCAGCCAGGTACCAGATTCTAAAAGAACAGTTGTGCTCCTCCCCCCATTAAGTGGCCTTCTGACTGCACGAGAATGTGCTACTACCCGCTCCAGTCTCCCCTACTGCGAGAGGTCGGTGTATTTGATGGAGGAAGTACAAGGCTTGCTCTTCCCCCCGCCCCCCGCCCGCCACCACCTGTAAAGCAGTTGTAAGATTTTTCAATCCAGTACACACAGTCCCAATGCCCAGCACACCAGAAGTTTGTATACTGGCCTCTTTTTGTGTCTTCAAATGTGCAAGAAATTTGAAACTGTCATCTGGAATAGGCTCCATCTCTTACATGTGTTATATCAAACCAAAGAAGCCCCCAGCCATGCCCAAATGCTGCTCTAAAAGCCTGCCTTCCAGTCCTTACAAAAACCTTGCAGGATTAAATGTGTTCACTTTTTTATTTTTGTACAGTTTCTAAGTGATTTTTGCTAGTGATGTTAAATTGAATTGAGTTTATTTGAGTGGTGTGAGCACCTCCTCCATTGAAATAAACTGGTGACTTTCCTTTTATTTTTTAAAAGCAGAAACCCATTGTGTGCCTCTCGATTTAAGGGTTTCCGATTACATTATTCTTAAGACCAGCATCAATCCTTTATATACAAAGATATGTTTTCCTTGTTTTTTATTACTGTTTCAGAAGAAAAGAAACCTTTTATTTTGCTCTGGACCCAGTAACTGCGCTGGTACATAGACGCACTGAGAAAATAAACTTTTGTAACCACCTCTGACTGTTTTTGTATATCGAAGTCGATTACTTTTGAAATATTTGGGATCTAGTTTCTAAGTTATTTTAGTGTTTTATATGTTCCCCAAACTTACTTTGAATCGGTCACCAGCATACTGAGTTCTTGGTGACACAGTGGTGAGACTCGTAATGAGCAACAGCTACCTGGAGTAGCTCTTCTTTTCCTCCTTTCCTAGTCCCCTGGTTTTGGATTACCGTGAAACATCACAGATCACCTGAAACCCCTCCAGGTATAAACTAGATCCTCCTTCCCTCCACATTTAATTGCTTAATAGTTTGAAGAAACTATTGGAAATGGGCATTTTATATGATATGTATAGCTTGAAAATATTAAAACTGAGTGAAAGGAAACATGAGAAGGTTTATGTGGGTCTGTAAGGTATGGATGTGGAAAGATATTGTAGTAGTTTTGACACTATTGTTACTATCTTTAAAATCATTTACCCAATAAAACGTTAAAACCGAGTTAGTGTCGGTTGTCTGTTTCTTTAACCTGCCTCATCATAAGGATCTTGGCCTTATGGGGACTTCTGACTACAAAGCAAACTGTGGAAGACTTTGAAATCATATACTTCGGCACTGATGCCGATTTCTTTATAGACTCACACTCAGGAAACCTCAGCTGCCCCCAGCTGCTCCCTAGCTACCCTGTGATCTGCCTGGGTCATCCTTTTGCCCAGCCCTGCATCCAGGCTCAGCGACTGAGTCCAGTCTTTATTGGACAGTCCACTCTGGCCGCGGGTCTGAGGCAAGCATCAGACTTGAATTCTGGTGGTAGTGTAGCTGTGCACCGAAGCCAGCTCCAAATTCCTTCCAGACTGGGGTGTTATCAATGGGTGTTTCCCCCTCGTGAGCTGGTAGGGAGCGACAGCAGTGCTACCCAGCGGAAGGAACCATCTCATGAGGTGGAAAGCCTTTCTTTTCTTCTGCCATCAAGGTTTTCCAGGTTCTCAGTATGGGACAGAATCTCAAAAATGCCCAAGATGTGGCTCCTCGGAGAGTGTCCACACTCCTATCCACACCAGGCCTGCCATACATTCAAATGTATTACCAGTTACTTCTCTGGTTCCAGAGTGGTAGGACATGAGCTCTACTCCCAACCAGAACTTGGGGAGAACATCTTGAACATAGGGCAAGGCGATGGGCACTGCTGACTTTCCAGGGCCAGACAAGAGCTTGCGTCGGGAAAGAAAGCTCTTGGGGCACCTGGGTGGCTTAGTTGGCTGAGTGTCCAACTTCAGCTCAGGTGATGATCTCCCTGTTCGTGAGTTTGAGCCTCGCATAGGACTCACTGCTGTCAGCACCAAGCTCGCTTGGGATCCTCTGTCTCCCTCTCTCTCTGCCCCCTCCCCTGCCCACGCTCTATCAAAAATAAATAAACCTTAAAAAAAGAGAAAGAAAGCTCTTGGCGTGCTACCTCCATCAGCTGTTGCCTTCTCTCTCTCCCTATGGAAAGGCTACCGAGGACATTGCTGAAATACCTCTGGCTTTTTCTAAATCATTGGCTTGTCTCAATACTGAATCCTATGCCGTCTCATGCATATTTCAGGATTAATTGCTAGTGAATATGTGTGGGATAATTTTCTGTTACATTGCCCCAAAGCCCCGCTCCCCATGTGAATTTGATGACACGTGCTTATGTCAATCACAGTGGCTAAAAACAGCCAGCTCCAATCCTTGGGGGCCACTGTGGTTTTGAGTGGTACTCCATTAAGGCGGCCATCAGCCCAAGGTTTACCCAGTGTCATCATTCATGTTTAATGGTACACAGGATTCTTTAATGACTTAGACGATATTAATAGGCTCAGGTAGAATGAAGTCATCAAAGAAGCCCACAGTATTCATTTTTATCACACTAGTGGTTAACTCAATGGTCTGGACAGATTTCAAATTCAGTAATCACACTCCACCTACCTAAATTCTTCACAGAGCTTCAGCATTTCCTCTCTAGATTTCATGCCCCACTAGGCACCTTTTAAATAGCTCCACTGCTTCAGAGGACAAGCATGGTTGTATGGGATGCGGCAGTTTCCTCTCTATTGATGGAAAACACTCTTGTGCCCAAGGGGTCCTATTCATGTGACCTGGTGGAAGTCGGCTGTGGAGAAATCACACCCAGCTTCTGAGCTGCCAGTCAGGGGAGTTAGTGAGTGCCCATTCAGAGAATGGCTTCTCCCACTTTCTGCAGCTCTGACCACAAGAGCCATGACGAGTGTGGGTTTGGGCTCAGGTGTCAGGGCTTCGCACCTGTTTGCCCAGGCTTTTCACCTGCAGGAGGAATAGCTGAACAGGAGGACGCAGCTTAGGTGGGCCCTGGGTCTACTGCTTTGGCTACTATGTTAAATGGCCTTCCTTGATCCCGTAGCTCAGGGTACAATCCCCCATTCCAAACCCTGGGCCTACTGAAAGAAATCTTTCCAGAATCGGAGGACACATTGCCTTAGATCCTCAGCAGTTATCCCGAAGCCAGTCGACCTCGCCCCAAGAACTTGGTTGCAACTGTACTGAAAACTGACCCTTACTGTATCCTGTTCAGATTGTACTATCTCAAATTGTTTCAATGAACCGGCCCAGGAGCTGTGCTCTTAATAGAACTGAACACTGACCTGCACTTGCACATTGCCATCATGACAGATGATCACATTAGCTTGACAGAGGTTAGATGTAGGATGCGCTAAGTCTGGAGCACACAGCTGGGTGGTGGCTGCGTTACGTGCCTCTGTGCTCTCCAAAAGGGACCTGGTGTCCTTGAACTCACACCCCCCCCCCATTCTAAAAGGACACAGCTGCATCACAAGGGGCCCGGTAATTTGTTCAGCCTTTAGTCTCCCTCCATGGTGCAAGAATCTCTGCTTTTTAATCCAAATCTCAGTTGATGTCTCATGACGTGAAACAGAAGAGTAGAAGCAGTGTCTTGTTATAAATTACAAATACCTACCAGTTACTTATAAAGCTAATGCGAACAATGAGGCTTCCTTGGATGACTATAAAAATTTATAATCGGGGCGACAGATCATTGAGGCACTCAGAGCCTCAGCACTCCATATATTTCTGTATTGCTGTTGGGCGGCAAGAAGGTCCTGGTTCGCACAGACTCGAAGAGGTGGTATCTTACTTTGTCATTTTATGACAGTGGGTGTGCATACAGGCCTAAATGGCGAAATCCTGGTGCAGTCACAACCTTTTGATCCAGGCCTGACAAGGCCTGCCAGAAGTTCAGGCCCTCCTGAGGTAAGAACAGAGAGGAGTCAACCCAACAGCTGCTGCTAACCCACTGATGGCCTTCGATGGCTATTCTGGATGCACATTAGGTATGTGGTTGTGCCTTTTCAGGTTGTATTGCAGCTTTAAAATACTGTACATGTGCACACACGTTTTTTGGGAATCACCTGTTTACGGAAGCCTGGATCCATTCCAACAGAACACCAGGTCCCACAGGATAATCTGAAAACCACTGCTGGAGCCCCAACATGCCCAGTTATTTTGAGAGCCTTTGGCAAGCTGTCATTTCATCTCCATTTTCCACTCTGGCCTTTTCCTCCCAAATGTCAAGCTCAATGCGATCCATCAATATTTACTGAGTGTCTGTCCCCGCAGAGGTATGGCACTGTGCTTGGTTTGAGAATGAAGACGGTGTAATTCTGTAAGGCAAATTAACAGTCCACTCGGAGCTAGGAGTTGTGGGGGCATACGAGTTTGGTCCATTCCGACTGGAGCCCAGGTAACATCGGGCTGGCTTTATAGGGTTTCCCTAAATGGCTTCCACCCTGGAGTGGCACGAGAGCAGAACTGTGGCTTCCTCCATTGGCAAGTGGCATTTCTTTCGCTCTCCAACATGTCAGCGGCACCCTGCACTGAGTACAAGCATGGTTTGCTGAGTGGAGGAGGAGAATGCTTTTGTCCCCACAAAGTAGCTAGCTGTCTTGCTCCCTGGAAGGAAGGTGCAAGATGGTTGGGAAAGAAAAGACGTGACTGTAAAATAAACAGGCTTATTCGGTACATGCAGGACGGCATTTGTGGTGGAAAATTTTGCTTTGTGCCGTGAAGCTGCCCTCTGGAAGGCTTCAGGCCCTTCCCATGTCCAGGAGAGAAAGAATAGCACAGAGACTAGGTTGTTTGCTTGAAGAAGAAGCCTGGAGGCCTGAGGTACAGAAGAAAGCTTACCGTATGCCTACTGGCTGAAAAATTACCCCATAGGGAAGAAACATCTCTTTGTGGAGCAGGAAGGGAGAGAGGACGGTAGGGGTAACCGACACAGAGAGGAAAGTCAGAGTGACTTTCACCTGCTACGTGGAAAGGCCAGGAAGGCAGGATTAAATTTGGAAATTGTAAAACAGGAAACACAACTGGTACACAATAGAACGTGTAAATCACATTTCAACTGACAGGAAGCTGCTGAGGGCTTGCAGCCACTGCCAAAACACCAGGCAGACTTTAAAGTAGGAGTTGCTATAGTCACTTTTCATCGAACTAGCATTTCCATCCAAACATTCATTCTGGAATGACCCTAGGTACACGGTATATGTAAACACATATAAATGGATTTGTGTGTATTAGCACAGGAGATGGGGGTTGACCATACAGCCAGATGGGGCAATCATATTGCCCACTCCCACATACCCTAGCAGAGTAGAAAGGTTGTCTTGGACTGGAAAGAGCAGGAAACCCCCATCTTTTTTTTGAAGGACAGGACTAGTGTGAGTAATGCAAACATTTCCCTCAACTTTCTCTACTTCAAACATTCCAATGAATTCCAGGAACTCTGCATGGAGACATTGCCACCCCGCTCGCCTAGGCCTCAGTGATGGCCCCTTTCCCAGAACTGTGGTCAGGGATGGTGGTGGGTGGCCATCGTGACCTCTGTCCATGAAGCCATGCCCCTTGGTGACTTGGTTCTTGTTGATCTTGCCTAGCATATATGGTCTGTGGTACACATGAATGATGGGGTTGGAAAGGGGGCAGGGGGTTCATATGGTTGTTCAAATAGGATGGGATTGCTCTGGCGGGGTAGATGGGTCTAAGTGGCCCCTTCTTCCCCCATTTGGGTTTGTACCACTCCAGAAGAATCTGTGGACTTGGAGAAGGCCAAATAGAAATTGCTAATAGTCCTCCCTAGGCTGGGAAAGTGCAGGCAACACCCTTCATTCTAGGGAAGGTTACACAGTGAGTCCTGCAAGCAGAACTTGAGAGGTAAAAAGACACTCCTTTTCACCTCCGTTGTTGGACATTGTTTATTGAGGCAAAATTCACAAAACATACAATCAACCCCTTTAAAGCATCCAATTCAGTGATATTTAGTGTATTTACAATAGTTCTAGTGTACAACTTCATCATCACTCCATCAAAACACCCATACCCGCTAAGAGGTCACACCCCATTTTCCCCTCGCCCATCCCCTAAGTGACCTCTAATCTTCTTTTCTCTCTCAGAATTTACGTATCCTGGGTATGTAAGATATGTAGGATAGTATCATATCTACATAATGCATGTATCGCCATATTGTTGGATATCCTACTAATGGAGTCGTACATACAATATGTGACCTTTTGTCACTAGCTCCTTTTACTTAGCATGTTTTCAAGGTCCATCTAAGTTGTAGTTTTAGCACTTCATTTTTATGGATGAATGATATTTCATTATATAGCTATACCACAGTTGGCTTATCCATTCATCAATCCCCTGATGAACTTTTGGGCTGTTTCAAACATTTGGCTCTTATGAATAATGCTGCCATAAACATCTGTGTCTACAGAAGTTTCTGTGTGGACATACATTCTCATTTCTCTTGGCTTTATACTTAGGCATGGAATTGCTGGATCATAGGGTAATTTTATGTCTAATTCTTTGAGGAACCATCAACCCTTTCCACAGCAGCTGCACCACCTTACATTCCCACCAGTAATGTATGCAGGTTCCAATTTCTCCACATCCTCACCAATAGTTGTTAGTATCTGTCTGATCATGGTCATCCTCGTGGGTGTGAACTGATATCTCACTGTGATTTTGATTTGCATTTTGTTAATGATCAGTGAGGTTAAGACACCTTTTCATGTGCTAACTGGTCCATTTTTATATCTTCTTTAGAGAAATGTCTATTCAAGTCCTTTACCCAGTTTTTAATTGAGTTGTTGGTCTTTCTGTTGAGTTGTAATGGTATACATACATACATACATACATACATATATATATACACACACACACGTATATATAATGGTATATGTATGTGTGTATACCATATGTATATGCTATGCGTGTGTGTGGAGAGAGAGAGAGAGAAAGAGAGAGAGAGAGGGGGTATTAAACCCTTATCAGAGAAGTAATTTGAAAATATTTTCTCCCACTTTGTAGTTATTTTTACATTCTTTATCATGTCCTTTGATGAATAAAACTTTCTCGTTTTTATGAAGTCCAGTGTATGTTTTTCTTTCGTTGCTCATGTTTCTGGTGTCAAACCTAAGAACCTTTTGCCAAGTCCCAGGTCATAAAGATGTACCCCTAAGTTCTCTTCTAATAATTTTGGCCCGTGTATTTAGGTTGTTGATCTATTTTGAGTTCATTTTTACATGTGGTTTGAGGTAGAGGCCTGACTTCATTCTTTCTAATGTAGATATCCAGTTGTCCCAACACCGTTTGCTAAAAAAGCTATTTTTCCCCCCATGAAATGGTCTGGGAACCCTTGTTGAAAATCAATAGACCACCCAATAGAGGTTTGGGTTTATCTCTGGACCTTTAATTCTATTCCATTGGTCTGTATGGCTACCCTTATGCCAGTACCACACTATTTTAGTTTTGTTTGTTTTTAATGTTTATTTATTTTGAGAGAAAATGAGCAGGGCAGGGTCAGACAGAAAGAGAATCCCAAGCAGGCTTTGCACTGTTCACGCAGAGCCTGATGCGGGGCTTGATCACACAAACTGTGAGATCATGACCTGAACCAAAACCAAGAGCCGGACACTTAACCAACTGAGACACTCAGGCTCAGGAGCCCCTGATTACTCTAGTTTTGTAGGAAGTTTTGAAATGGGGAAGTGTGAGTCCTCCCGCCTTGTTTTTCTTTCTCACGATTGTTTGAGCTCTCCAAGGATTCTTGAGATTTCTTAGAAATTTGAGGGTTGGCTTTTCCATATCTGCAAAAATAAAGGCCATTGGACTTCAGATAGGGATTGCACTGAATCTGTAGATTGCTTTAGGGACTGGTGCCATCTCAATATTAGGTCTTCCAATCCACAAGCATGAGACGCATTTCCATTTATTTAAAGTTTTCCTTTCACCTCCTTGGTTAAACTTATTCCTAGGCATCTTATTCTTTTGGATGCTATTGTAAATGGAATTGTTTCTCTAAACTTCTTTTTTATATAATTCATTACTAGTATATAGAAATACCATTGATTTTTGTGCATTTTTTTAGTTTATTTGAGAGAGAGAGAGAGAGAGAGAGCGAGCAGGGGAGGGGCAGAGAGAGAGAGAGGGAGACAGAATCCCAAGCAGGCTCCACGCTGTCAGTGCAGAGGCCAATGAGCAGCTTGATTTCAAGAACTATGAGATCATGATCTGAGCCGAAATCAAGAGTCAGACGCTTAAGCAACTGAGCCACCCAAGAGCCCCTGTGCGTTGATCATATATACTGCAATGAACTAACTTAATTAGTTTCTTTTCTTCCTTCCTTCCTTATACACTACTAGTGTGTGTGTGTGTGTGTGTGTGTGTGTGTGTGTGTGTGTATTTTATGGGATTTTAGAGAGAGAGAATCATATTACCCTGCAAATAAAGTTTCACTTCTTCCTTCCTATTTCCATTTTGGGTGTCTTTTGTTTCTTTCTCCTGCCTAATTGCTCTGGCTAGCACTTCCAGTGTTGAATAGCAGAGGTGAAAACAGGCATTATTGTCTTGTTTCTCATCTCAGGGGGAAAACTTTCAGTCTTTCACCACCAAGTATGATATTAGCTGTGGGTTTCTCATAAATGCCCTTTATCATATTGAAGAACTTGCCTTCCATTCCTAGTTTGTTAAATGTTTTTGTCACGAAAGCATGCTGACTTTTGTCAAATGCTTTTTCTGTGTCTATTGAAATGACCATTTCCCCCCTTCGTTCTGTTAATGTGGTGTACTGCCTTGGTTGATTTTATGTTGAACCACCCTGGCCTTTCTGGGATAAATCCCACGTGGGCATGTGGTATGATCCTTTTAATGTGCTGTTGGATTTGGTGTCCAGATATTTTGTTGAGGACTTTGGTGTCTCTATTCATAAGGGATACTGGTCGGTGGCTTGCTTTTCTTATGGCATCTTTATCTGGCCTTTGATCTGGGTAATTCTGGCCTTATAGAATGTGTTAGGAAATGTTCCTTCCTCTTCAATTTTTTTGAAGAGTTCAAATAGGATTATTGTCAAATCTTTAAATGTTTGGTAGAATTCATGAATAAAGGTTGGGCTTTTCCTAGTTGGGAGGTTTTTGATTCTGATTCAACCTCTTTACTGATAGGTCTATTCAGCTTTTGTATTTCTCCTTGAGTCCGTTTTGGTAATTTGTATGTTTCTAGGAACTTGTCCATTTCCTGAAGACGATCTAATTTATTGGCATACAACTGCTTATAGTGTTCTCTGATGAGCCTGATAATTTTTGTAAGGTTGGTGGTAACACCTCTGCTTTCATTTCCAAATTTTGTTATTTGTGTCTTTTTCTTCTTAATGAGTCTGGCTAAAGGTTTGTCAATTTTGTCTCTCTTTCTAAAGAACCAATTATCGGTTTCACTGATTCTATATTTTCCTATTCTCTTTCTCATTTAACTCTGCCCTGATCTTCATTATCCCCTTCCTTCTGTTGCCTTTAGGTTTAGTTTGCTCTTCTTTTTCTACTTCCTCAAGATAGAAAGTTAGGGTGTTGATTTCAGAGCTTCCTTTTTAATGAAAGTGTTTCTAGCTATAAATTCAACTCTGAACACTGACTTCACTGTATCCTGTACATTTTGGCATATTGTATTTTCATGTTCATTTATCTCAGAGCATTTTCTAATTTCCCTAGTGACTTCTTTAACCCATTGGTTAAGAGTGTGTTGTCTAATTTCAACATATTTGCGATTTTTAAGTTTTCCTTTTGTTATTGATTTCTAGCTTCATTCCATTTGATCAGAGACGATGCTTTGTATGATTTCAATCTTTTAAAACATATTGAGAATTGTTTTATGGCCTAATATATGGTACATCCTGGAGAATGATACATGTACACTTGAGAAGAATGTGGGTAGAATGTTCTGTGTGTGTCTTTTAGGTCTAGTTGGTTTATAGTGTTCTTTAAGTCTTCTATTCCTTATTGATCTATTATTGTCTAAGTGTCCTATCCATTATTTAAAGTGGGATATAGACGTCTCCACCTATTACTGTAGAACTGTCTATTTCTCCCTTCGATTCTGTCCATGTTTCCTTCTGATCTTTTAAATCTGTTGTTTGGTGTGTGTGTGTTTAAAATTTTTTTAACGTTTGTTTATTATTGAGAGACAGAAAGAGACAGAGCATAAGCATGGGAAGGGCAGAGAGAAGGGGAGACACAGAATCTGAAGCAGGTTCCAGGCTCTGAGCTGTCAGCACAAGCCCGATGTGGGGCTCGAATTCACAAACCATGAGATCATGACCTGAGCTGAAGTCGGACGCTTAACTGACTGAGCCACCAATGTACCCCTGGGTGTGTGTGTTTAGAATTGCTATATCTTCTTGATGAATCAAGCCTCTTATCAATAAAAATGCCCTTCTTTGCCTCTCGTAACAGTTTTTCACTTAAAATTGATTTGGCCTGGTATGATGTAGCCAGCCCAGATCTCTTTTGGTAACCACTATTTCCACTGAGTATCTTTTTCATCCTTTCACTTTCAACCTATTTGTGCTTTTGGGTCTAAACTGAGTATTTTGTAAGCAGCATATAAGTGGGGTCATGTCTTTTTGACATCCATTTTGCCAATATCTTTCTTTTAATTGCCAAGTTTAACTCATTTACATTTAGTGATTACTGATAATGATTTTTTTTCTGTTATTGTGCTGTTTTCTGTATGTCCTATCTTCTTTTGTTCCTCAGTTCCTTCTACCTTTTTTTGTGTCTGATGGATTTTTCCCCCTTGTGAATCATTTTGATTCCCTCTTCCCTTTCTGTATCTTTTATTTATCTTCTTAGTGGTTACCATGGGGATTATGGTTAACATCCTAAATTTATAACAATCTAGTTCGATCACCTTTTTCTTTTCCTTTCCTTTCAAATAGACTGTAATTTTAGAGCACTTTTAGGTTCACAGCAAAATTGAGCAGAAAGAACAGTGAGTTCCCATATACTCACTGCCTGCCACCCTGTCCTCCACATACAGCCTCCTCCCCACTATCAATATCCTCACACCTGAGTGGCACATTTGTTACAAATGATGAACTTACATTGATACATCATTATCACCCAAAGTCTAGCATTTACATTAGGACTCACTCTTAATGCTGTACATTCTATGGGTTTGGACAAATGTATAATGACATGTATTTACCATTATAGTATCATACAGAACAGCTTCACTGCCCTAAAAGTCCTCTGTGCTTCACCTACTCATCCCTCCTTTCCCCAACCCCTGCTAACCACTGATCATGATCATCCCTTTTAAGTAATTAACATATCCAACACTGACTGAGTGCTTACTGTGTGGTAAGGACCATGGCATACACTTTTCAACAGCCTTATAAATCTCCCATTTTACAAAATAAGAATCTAGTTCAAAGAAGTTATCAATTATCTAAGGCCACTTAGGCTACAAAATGGCAGAGTCAGGATTCAACGCAAGTTTGTCAGGCTCTCAGAGACTGAGCTTTCTAGCATTCACTCTGATGTCTTGATGAGGATGAGGATGAGGGTGGCAATGGTGGTGGCAGTAGCGGTGGTTATGATAGCAGTGATGGCATCTAACATTTATGGAAGCAGGGCTTCTAAGGGACCAGGCACTTTGCCAAGTGCCTTTACATGCCTTATCTATTCAATCTTCACACCGGCTCCAGGAAGCAGGTACTATTATTATTTCCATTTTACAAATGAGTAAATTGAGACTCAGAGAAGTTAAACAAAAATATCCCTCAAATGCACAGCAACTACTGAATGGAGGCCGGTGACTATCATTGAAGGCTTCCTCTTGCCTCTCTGCCATCTCTCTCTAGGACTGGACAAGGTCTTTGGCTGAAAACTGGTTGGCTTGGTTTTTGAAGTTCAAACTCCAGGCACTTAGACTTGACATTATTTGACTCTTTTACAAGGACACATGAGGTCTGACAGTACTGCTCTCCCACAGGCAGGCCCGACTCTGCCCTTGGCTGTCTAGCCTTAGTTATTGTCTTTCTTGTCACAGGAGGACGGCCCCCAGGCTTCTGAGTACACAACTAGGGCTCAGAAATAGCCTCCTAATCGGCCTCATCAGCTTTGAAGGAGGCCACTGCAGGAGGGGCCTAAGTAGGCCAACACTTTAACCCAGTTACATGAGGGCAGCTGTAATCCAGGCTGATCATGTCTTCCTAAGCTCTTGGGAGGGGGCGGGGGATGTCCAAAAACTGCTTCCTGTGCTCAAGTATCCCTGGATCTCCCTGCAGACACTCCTTCCCCTTCTGGAAGAGCTTGGCCTCAAGGCTACAGGGGCCAAGCTTCATTAGAGTGGCTGCCAGCACTGAGGGATTGTTGGTGGCAATCTCCAAGTGCAGTCAACATCCACAGCTTATGCTACCCTAGGCCAAGGTGCTGCTTCTTGAGAGGCTCACTGCCTAACCCTTTCGCCTTGTCGGAGGAGGTGAGGAAATTATGGTCTTCCTCTGTGTAGGCCAGACAGCTGCTCATGTCAACCTATGGAGTTCAGGGCAAGGCTGGTCCCCTTTCCCCTATAGCCCTCCTAGCTCACCTCTGGCAATGACTAGCCCTGGGAATTCCCCAGGGAAGCAGCCTGAGCTGTCTGGCCAGGCTGTGGGTGGGAAATAAAGAAATCAGAGCTGTCAAGGATGGCTGGCCTGGCTTGTCTGGCTCCCTCCCCAGCTCTCTTTCTGGCCTCCTCCTTCCCTCTCCCCTCCCTCCCTGTTGGTGGGCATGGTATGCTCCCTTATGCAGGTGCACCCTGCCTCCTTCCCTGCCCCAAGAGGTAGCCCAGCAATGTGAGCCCCCCTCTGGTCAGGAAGCAGAGAGCTTGCCCGGCCTGTGTGGATGCTGGCAAGAATGAGAGAGAGGATGGAGTGTTTGAACAAGACTATAGGTGAAAAGTTCGTTTGTAAGTTTTTCCAAAGGGATTTTCTCTACCAGGATGGTGACTCTCACAGGGCAAGGGAGAGGAACCAAAGGTAACAATTATGGCATCCTGGCAACTCTAAGACACCTCAAATTGTAAGATGGCCATGATTTTATGTGCCTCTGAAAAAGACAACTAAGCTCCTGATTAAAATGTCATGTCATTGATTGTAAGATGCATCCCCAATTTTTTTAAAGTTTATTTTTATTTGTTTTGAGAAAGAGAAATAGAGAGCAAGTGGGGGAGGGGGAAAGAGAGGGAGAGAGAGAATCCCAAGCAGGTTCTGAGCTGTCAGCACAGAGCCTGATGTGGGGCTCAAACTCATGAACTGTGAGATCAAACCTGAGCCAAAGTCAAGAGTCTGACGCTTAACCGACTGAGCCACCTAGGCGCCCCATATGTATTCCATATTTAGAGGTGTTAAAGTGTTAAAAAAAAAAACGATGCAGGGAGAGGTCTTAGAGTCAATGAAATACAGACACCTTCTTTAAAACTGAGGTATCACCTCTCCTACGCACCCCAGAGACTCTGATCGCACGGGGCATATTAGGGCACAGTGGGTGAATGTAGTCAAAACCCCAACTAACGTCTGTGCTCTGAGAACATGCAGAGTAACTGCACTGTCTGGAAATAGAGCCCCCTGACATCAGAAAGGACTTTATAAAGCCATTTTCCCCCCACTGGTTGTTTTCATAGCCACCTTGGAATTCAAAGAGGTAGGACCTGGCCAAGGGCACCTATTACTATTACGGAATGACCCCTGTCCAGGGGAGAGTGGAAACAGAACTAGTGAGCAGGGTAATAAGTGACTTTTAAATGTCTTTCCCAGTGAAATTACTTACAGGACCTCAATGTACAAAACAATAAAATTGGAGTTGTTCCGGGGGAAGCAAGCGGAAAGATCAGAGCCTCGCCCACTCTGCCCCCACCCATTCCTCACCCTGAGGTGGCTCCTAAGAAACTTCTCCAGACTCCCCAAAGCTCTGAGGAACAATCTCCAAATTTCCAGAGTAAGGGGGGCTTCAACAGCATTGGCAATGTTCTTTTCCTTAAGCTGGATTTAGGTATTAGTCTTCATAGTTTGTTGGTAGGCCTTAAATATTTCTATTTAAAAAAGGCACTGGTGTAGAGGGTCAGGTCAAAGAGATGACTCACAACCTGGAAGCATCAAGTAAAAACAAAACCAAAAAAAAGTTTGCTTTGAATCATGGGCTGGGGCGAGGCCTGGGCATGGAGATTGTTGTGAAAACTCCCTAGGTGATTCTAATATGCAGGAAAATCTAGGCGCTCTTGCCTTAGTAGTATCTTGTCGGCTCCCACATTCTCAAAATACGGGGATATATACTGGAGGGCACAGGAAGGCCCCCCATTCCCAGTAGGCAGGAGACTTGAAAGCCCAGGGTCATCTTCTACAGATTGACTAGTAAAGGGACTTGGGACTCCTGGAAAGTAGAAAGCGAATGGCTGAAGGGCCAGTCGGAGCAGGCAGCACCTCGGTGCCCCTTTGAATGGGGAGGCGGAGGGGGCGGCAGGAGAGACGAGGGAGAACTGGTAGCTGGAGCAGAGGTGAGGCTTGGGAGGCTTCACTGGAAAGAAGAACACCTATGCGACCCATGCCATTGGCCCTGTCACCTGTCAGAGCTTTGTGGAGGAAGAGTCTAACCTCCCTGCCAAGACCCGCCTTGCTGTGAGACTCCTGGAGGGCTCCCAGGCCCAGCCAGGATGCAGGAGGTGCCGCACTGACGTGAGGAAGTTAGCTGTGGATGGCAGAGCCCTTCGGGTCATCCATTAGCAACAGGAGCAGCCTTCCCTACCGCCCTCTTGGCAGACACTTAAACCTCCTTGCCAGGCAGCTCAGACACCCCAGATGTGCACTCTAGATGCTGGGCAAATGCTGACTGGGAGAGGGGTGGGTACAGGCAGTAACAGGGAGTCCTTGACTTTGGACGAGGCCGGCTTTACCTGTTGCCAAGGTCAGCAAACCACACATCCTTTGAATAAGCCATTGCGTTTGACAGACTGATTTACATAGCTCCGTCTCTCCACTGGCCTTGGCAAACCAGGACAAGGGGAAAATTCACTGGGGGGATCATGCTGTAACCACCCTAAGCCACTCCCTACCCCTCCGAGGGGTAGGGGACATATTCCAGGGTCGGGCGGGGCTATGGCCATGCAAACACCAACCCTGTGTGCCCGCGAGGAATGGGGGGGTGACCCTGGTGGGGACTGAACAGCTCCCAAGGATACAGAAAAGTAGCTGGACACCTTGCCCACCCTCTACCCAGGGGTCCAGCGAAGGCTCAGGAGGGAGGCCCCCCAGGGCAAGAGCTCTAGGCGCCTGGGCAAACGAAGGCGCACAGCTCCACACGGGAGAACCCATGGATGGACGGGATGGGTGACAGCTTATGTGGCAAGGTTTCTCCTTGGGGTGACAGTGGTGCCTCCTGCCATTTTGCAGCACTCTGGGGTAAGATCGGTGTTCACTGAGCACCTTCTATGGAACAGGTCCTGTGCCCCGGGTTGGAGAATGAATCACACCCCACCCTCTCCCTCTGGGAACTTAGCCTATAGAGGCACAGAGAGGCAGAATGCGTTACCTAGTAAGGGGGCACATGGCACATGGCACCCTTCAGTGAGCACCGGGTGCTTGTAGGAGCCAAGCCAAGGTACCTAGCTCTGACTGTGGCTCAGGGAAGACTGGCCCAGGAGTTGACACTAGAGCTCAGGCCTTTTGACAAGAAGGGAGACCAGGGAGTTGAGAAACCCACACAAAGTAAAAAGAGCAAAGAAGAAAGGCAAAGAAGCAGAAAATGGCACTGTGTGAAAAGTGGACTGGAGCAAAGGGTCTCTCTCCCTGTGTATGGTTCTCGGGGATGGGGGGAGGCATGGGGATGAGGAGATGAAGCAGAAGATGTTTGCAGGGCCCAGGAAAGTGGTGGGGTCAGATCTGCATTTGCTGTCTGTGGCATGGGGCACAGACTAGAACAGAGGTGGCGGGCAGAAGCAAAAGCGCTAGGCCAGGGGAAAGAAGGCCTAGGTGACTGGTGTGTAGCTCTTTCTTTTTTTTTTTAATTTTTAAAGTCTATTTATGTATTTTTGAGACAGAGACAGAGAGAGTGAGCAGGGCAGGGGCAGAGAGACAGGGAGAAAATCCCAGGCAGGCTCTCACTGTCAGCGCAGAGCCCAATGTGGGGCTCGAACTCACAAACCATGAGATCATGACCTGAGCCAAAACCAAGAGTTGGACACTTAATCGACAGAGCCACCCAGGTGTCCCAACAGCTCTTTCTGAAAAGGGAGGCACACAGAAAGTCCACGCGACCAACTGTCCTCACCTCCCTCCAGCAGCTGCTTTCTGTCCTTTCTCCTGTCCAGCTCTTGCCTGGCCTTGTGTCCCATCGTAGCTCTGCTCTGTGGCTCAGCAGGGTCACAAGAAAAGATGGGTTTGGCTTCTCTGCTTTGTGTAGTCGTGGGGTTCACCTGCCAGCCTCTCTCTCTCTCTCTCTCTCTCTCTCTCTCTCACCTTCCACATCACTGCCTGGCTCTCTGCCCATTCCTCTCGGGGCAGGGCTGGGGGGGGGCCCTGGACGGGGGTCTGCCCTGTTAATCCCGGCACCGCAGACAGGTAGCGGCGTCCAGGGAGAGCCCAAAGCACATGGGCTTTAGAGTCTAACAAAACTGCCTTTGCATGCCAGCGTCTCCTTCGGCCCAGAGCCTGCTTTCTCAGTTTCAGCCTGTCTGCAGGGAGGGCATTACCAGTCAGTTCAGTGTGCCTCTGGGAGGATTATAGGAGGTCACGCATGTGGAGCAATTGAGCATCACGCCAGGCAAACAGATGTAGCTATTGTTCTGCAGGTGGAGAGCCTGACCCAAGCTAGTGGTTCTGTGGCCCGGGACTGCAGGCCCCTGCCTCATTTATAGCCTGGTTTGCCCAACTACCGGCCATCGAGGTGATCCACCTGCACCACGGGAGTGGTTATGTTGGCTGTGTCCCTTCGAGAAGCAGCAAAACACCAAGTAGGGCCTTTGTCTGGTATAAAGGCAGGCTGGGCTGTTCACAGTTACCATGGGCTGTTCAGTGAGTGGCTTTGGAAAGGCAGGTTGCGACTGTTCCCAAAGGGGCAGGGCTGATCATGTTCACCCCCCACCCTATGGGACAGTCTTCCCATTCCGAACAGTTGTGGTCCTCGGGGAACTCAGGATGAGTGGCCCTGAAGATGTCCAGTTTCTAAGTTACCTCCTCTAAGATAGGTCACCCTGCGTGGCCCAGCGCACCATGGGGCTCCGGAAACCTGGTAGATATCCCCAGAAGATGGTCCCTTGCTAAAAGCAAGCAGGCCTGTTGCATCGGGGCAGCCCCAGTGGAGGCAGGCAGTACCTGGGAATTCACGGCCAGCCACAGGGCTCCCGGGGCAAAGCTGTGCACAGCGCCAGCTGCCCATCAGCAGTCCCTCCATGGTGTAGAGGACAAGTAGCCTCTTTTTGTCTACTTTTCGAAGCAGACGGGCTTCTAAGAAGGTTCTGGGAAAGGAAGGCCATGACTCCTGGGTTCTCATAAATCTTTTAATAAGAGTAAATGAAGAAAACATTGTAACAGTAAAAGTCCCATGGTGAGGGTTCCTTTTCACTCAGGGATCTTCAACAACAGAAACAGCTAAGACTAAGTTCAGAATGCTAAGTACACAAATGAATGACCTCTTATTTCCAAAGGTGACTGCAGAAACCATTTCGGCACAATCGAAAGGTTTTACAAAACAGAGGAAAACACATTACAAGATGCCCTGGGGAGATGAGCAAATTGGTGGGGGCACAGGGCCACTCAAGAACCAGCTTGGCAAGGACACTCCCCCTGCTGCTGTGTAGGGGGCTCATGAAGACTGGTTCTAAAAGGAGCCTCTGGGGGAGTGGGGGGTGGGGTGTGACAGGGAGGGGTCTGCCCAGTGCACAGCAAATGGGGAAGGATGGGGGCGGGGGCAGGGACAGAGGCATTTGCTGATTTCCTGGCAAGAATGAAACTATCTTATTCTCTCCACCACAATAATACCAAGATAAATGAAGAATTCTTTAGAATAGAATACAAAACGCACACCAAAAGAAAGCCAGTTTCCAAAATGACAGCATTGCTTGAAATGCCTTTGTTTTGTTTTTGTTTTGTGCCAGGAGTAGCAAACCAGTGTACGAGAACGTCACAGACGAGAGCAACGACAAGCGACTAGGTTTTCCTGAGCACAGTATTGGCTCACTCTATATACAGAAGAAGGTGGCTCACTCCCTCTTGTGGACTCTAACCCCCTCGGAGAGGGCAGGGCAGGGCATGCAGTGGGAAGGCCCGTCCCCAGGCTGGGGCCTGCCTAGGATCCTGCCAGGGCCTGAGGGACACCCTACCTATGCCTGCTCCTGATTGACCAAAACCAGCACCAGCATCTTGTCCCGCATCGTCATTCCTCCCCCACGTCCCCCTCAATATCCCAGACAGAACAGATGACTCTGGATCAACGCCTACAAATCCAGGGAAGTCCTTCCAGCTAAGGGAGGGGGGAGATCAAGGGCTTTCTGTTACCCCTGAGCCACTGAGCTCAGCCCCGGGGCACTACCAGGCCCCAGCCTGGGTGCACAGAGACAGACTGACAACTTCTGTCGGTGGGGAGCTGTGCCCACTTCACGCAACACAAGCACAAATGCGAAAACCCTGACAGAGGCTGCTGCAAAAAGGGGTGACCTGGTAGCTAGCCTGCAAGAGGACAGAGGAATGCATCCCCAGGCCTCCAGGAAGAAGATGGGCCAGACCATCTTCGGTGTACAGAACTAAACTCTGGGAAGAGGGAGGGGGCCGCAAGCAGGCGTGACCATCTCCGCTATTCTGAGTTGATGCCACAAAGTTGGCCAGCTAAGTGGACTGCTCTCATTGGCCCAGATCCTTGGCAAAGGCTACCTGGGGGCTGGGAAAGCCCTCCTTTCCCTTCCTGGGGCTGTTTGAGAAGAAACTGTCCACTTCTACGAACACTCTCTCAGATACACACACACCCGCGCAGTGAGCTCCCACACGCTGGCAAATGGTATATGGAAACTTGGCCAAGGTGGCTGGGGAACCTCCTTGGAACCTGTCAGGAAAGCCCTAGGCAGCAGCTGGGAAGCCCAGGCTCACTGGCACGGGGGCTACCTTTCAAGGCAGGCTGCCATAAGGGTGCCCAGGTCACCTCTCACCATGGGCTAGGCCCAAAGTAAAAGTGAGCTACAGACCACATCAGGTACCTGCCATACCCCAACACCTCCAATACAAGCCACGATGCCCCACACAGCCTGTGGACAGGGTTCACTCTCGTTCCTTCTGCCTATGTTTTTCTGAGCTGACCTGGCCCCCAGAAGCCCTGCGTCTCCCCTCCACCCACCTCTTTCCCCTGACACATGTAGCTGCCTCCAGGATGTCACTTTCTTCTTTCCTTCCCAGCAGCAGAATATCAGCCAGAATGGCGCACTGAGCTGTAGCCAGGGCAAAGGTGTGCCAATGCAGGGAAGCCCGGGCTGATGGGCGACCTGAGCCATGCCACAGGGACAGAGAGGAAGAGAGGGCGTGCAGAGTCGCTGTGCCACTGTGGCATTCCAAAGCAGAATGTCTGCCATACCCAGGCTGTGGGCCCCCAGCTGTGGCACAGACCATCTGCCTGCAGAAATTCCGTGTTCTGGTAGGGGACAGGACATGCCTCCAAGGGCTCTTCCTGTGACCTCCTTCCAACCTTTCCTTTTGTGATGAGCCAAGAGGCACCGAGGCCTCACACATTTCCTTATCAGCCATCCCTACATGCAGCGGTTTGATAGTGGGTAGGGCGAGTCTAGCTGCTCCAGAGGGGCCCCATTCTGGAGGACAACCCCAGGGTGAGAGTCACTAAGAAAAACTTGGGCGGGCCCTCAAAGACGGCAGAAAATGAAGGTTGTACATCATGAGAAGCTCAAAGGGAGTGAAAGTACTAGGTGTGCTCTCTCCGGCTCCCCCACACCATGGGGATTGATGGCCTCAAGGCCAGCAAGGCCTCTGGAGAAGGGCAGTCCCTCCTGGGGGTGGTTTCCCAGGCCTCACCATGCTCAAAGAGACTCTTCTGCACTCTGTTGCCTTCCATAGGTCCGTTTGCTAAAATCAACCACTGAGACACTGATGCTCAATCTAGGTCTAATATGTAATACCCGAAATATGGGACTCCAGCCCAAAGCCCCCGAGTTGCCTACAGTGGGAGAGGGGAGCAGGAGCCATCAGAGGAAGTCACTGAACCAGCTTTTCTGTTCTGAAGGAAACCTGTTCTTAGTTGGAGTGCACAAGGAGTCAGCAAATGCCCAGTCACTGGCTCCCTCCTTTAAGTCCATGTGTGACTGAGTTCAAGTCTTTCAACAGAAGGTGTTCCTTCTGAAGCACTTGAACCTGCACCCATGGGGATCTGATTTCTTAGTACCTCCTTTTCAACCTAGACACGGACTTCGAGTGTGGGCTGCATGGAGTGGGGGAGTGTGTGATGCCCGCCTGAAGCTAAACAATTCAGCACTGAATCTGGCCTGGCCTAGGAAAACAACACTGGCAGGATCTGTATCTTTCCAAACCCAGGATGCTGACATAGCCTGTAAAAAGCACAAAACAGATTGACAGGGGCCCCTGCAGAGACAGGCCCCAATGCAAGGACTCTCTGAACTCAAACATCCAAAAACAAAGGAGCAAACAAATTAACAAAAACCAAAAAGCAAACAAAAACAACAACAACAAAAACTCCAACCAATTCCAGCTCACCCTTCCCTGAAGCTGCCTTTTAAAAAGAGGGAGAGAGAGAGAGAGAGAGAGAGAGAGAGAGAGAGAGAGAGAGAGAGAGAGAGAAACATGTAAGGGGCACTCAAGATTAAAATGGCATCTGTTACCAACATTCAACTAAAATGGAGCATATGATTCAAATCACAGTTTTCTCAAGTTACCACTTTCATTAATTAATTTCTATGCTGACTTCTCATTGGGATATGGGTCACTTCTCAGCTCTCTCAGGCAGGATTGACCCAGGGTCCTGCCTAGTAGGAGCTGTGGACACTTTAAACTTATTCACTTTGGATTTTGCCACTGTGACAGCTCTCCACCCTTAAAAGAATCTAGCCTTGGGGCTGAGTAGTGCCCCCACCTCCCACCACAGGACAGCATCACGGAGGGAGTGGCTAGTTGGCTGCTTGTTTTGAGTCATGGGACGCCAATGAGAAGACTCTGGCAGGTTCTATTTTGGCCATGAGTGGGGAAATCCCTCGGCTCTTGGCATGCCGCTGGTATAGAAACAAGGCCTCAGTCCCATCACTGTGGGGGCTGTGCTAGAGAGAAAAGGGGACCCCGGAATAATCCTGGAGGTCCCTGGCAGTGGAAAAATGAAACCCAACTCAATCTCATCACCTCGATGCCAACAGAAGAACTACTGCTTGTTGGTCCCCATCCCCCTCAACCAGCTGTCATGAAAGCACCAACAAGCAGAGTGAAAGCCACTAACTACCATCGCCCACATAAGGCCACTAGGAGCAGGGAGAAAGAGCCAAAGAGGAGGGGGAAGGATCCCACCCTCAGCATGATGCCTCAGGCCCCAGGAGATGTCCTGGATGGAAGAGCTGGGGAGGGAAGAGTGTGGAAGAAAGGGACAGAAAGGAGGGAAAGAGAAATACACCAGATATCCTACTGTCCTCTCCCCATGATTTCATCAAGAACTGGGTGTTCTCCAAGTCAAGTCAGGACTTGCTTCCTCGGGGAGGAAAAAAAAAAATAAGACAAGCACCTTCAGTCTATTTTCTTGGCTGGAAGCCGGAGCAAATCCAGCAGATATTTACACAAGGGCCCAGCCATGTATGAGAACAGGATGACCAGCTTCCCGTGGGTCATGGTCATGAGAGTCTGGTGTCCCGAGGCCCAGATGCGATACCAGGGGCCGTAGAATGGGTCTGAGATGGCCGGACACAGCATGTTGTTCAAATTCACTTCGGTGACCTGCAGGGACAAGGGAGGTAGAGTGAGCGTTCACCATCCTGAGGCTTTCTCTGGCTTCTGCCAGTTCAGCCATCTCTACCTAATGGGGGACTAGACAAGGAGGGATTGACAAATCCCCACCTGTTCATAGCAGGATTTCTCTGCCCTAGGGTTTTGGGGTGGGTCAAGGATAGAGCCTTCGGGACATGATGCGGGAGGTCATCCAATGGAAAAGCTGTTTGGTTTTGCTCAGTCATGCCTTCTGGTTGGGTCCAGAGCTTGCTGTCATTCCTAAGCAACTACTATGTGCCTAGTCCCTGGAGAGGTGTCAGGGGATGACCGAATAGTCAAAGGCATGGTCCCTGCCTCCGCTCAACTGGCAGCCAACTGCATTGGCATAGGCAACCGCATCTGACCTCAAAGCAGACGGTGTGCGCCAGGTGTTCCCCACCATGAGATCTGAGGAGTGTACAGCATGGGGACCGAGTCCTCAGAGAAGATGTCATGAAGTAGGTGGCACCCTGAATGGACTCATGAAGGATGGATGGGGGTCATGGCAGGGAATGGAGTGTGCACAGCCTTCCTTAAAGGAGGCACGGCCTGAGCCAGGCCTGGAGGTGGGACTGAACATGGTTATGTGTGGTGACATGAGGACACTGACCCCTCTGGAATCAAGCAGTCCCAGTGGAGAGCGGTCAGAGGTAAGGTGTGAACGTCATACTGCTTCCTTCCTAGAGTGCAGGAAGCATTCACGCCATTGGCAAAGAGCTCAAACTGTCCCGCAGGCAAACCAGAGCAGAGCAATATGCCAGGATGGGGAAGGGAAAGTGACTGCTTCTACAGAGGCATGGGTAACACTGGTCCCGTGCCGTAGTCCTGCCAGGTTCCGCGAGGCTCCACACGGCTAATGCTATGCTAATGCCGCTCACGCACAAAACCAGACCTGCCACTCCGGCCCCAAGTATGGCCACAGCACCTGCCTTCCAAAGCCCTTCAAGCCCATTCACATTAGATACAAGTCCTCAGCACCTCTTGGGGAGCCTAGGGATTCTGTACCATGTCACAGAGGGGTGGAGAGCTCTTTGCCCTCGAGGGGGAGGTGACTCACCCAGAACAGTGACAGAGCCAGGACTTGAACTTGTGTCTCCTGACCCCCAGCCCCAAGCTCGTCCTCCTCACTCTGCCACCAATAGACACCCATGCACTCAGCAATTCTGGGCTCTGGATAACTCAACTACTGAGTCCAGCCATCATCCACACTCCAGGCAGGTCTGAACATCCCAGAATGCCACGGGAGCCCCCCCAACACTGCACTTGCACCAGCCACACAGCCCAGGGCCTGGGAGTAGACCCAGAATGGACCCAACATCAGAAGCCTCCTCCAGGCCCTGGGACCTGGGCTTAAGGTCCTGTGTCCCTCACCTCCCCACCATGGGGTCCACAGCAAATCACTTTCCAGTTGCAGCTCACTGTTCCCAACCCGGGTGGTCATCAGTGAAGGGCATGTTTGCCTCCCCAGGGATGAAAGAAAAAATCAATACTGAAGGCTTCAGAAAACTCTCTGGAGAGGCCCAGGCTGTAGATCATAAATCAGCAACCCAGACACAACAATGTGACATCCTGGCCTTTGGCATCTTGAATTTTCAAAACAAAACAATACACCAGCGCCAACCAGGATTATCAAGATTTATGGAGAACTCCAAATGGAGGGGATAGAAGGGGGACAGAACCGAACTTACCAGGCCCAGGATCTGCAACACGCTGAAGTGGTAAAAGAACATAAGGCCAGTTGAGAGAAGGGCCCACCGGAAACTGCTGAGCGGCTCTGGGGTGTAAGCACCTGAAGGAAAAAGAGGGACATGGTGAGACAGGAAGCTCAGGGACCCGCTTCTCCTTTGCCCCTCGAGGGTGCAGGTGCTGAGGCCACAGACACTGAGGTTCTGTGAGGTTCCGTGAGGAGCCCTCTCACTCCTTGATGACGTCTACTTCAAAGCCAGTGCCACCGATTAGCTGGATATTCAAGCCATCCCTTCTGTTCTGCCACATACTGCCGGGGCCATTACGAAGGGAGAATTATTATTATTATTATTATTATTATTATTATGAAAGGAATGCATGCTCATTAAAGGAAATTCAGAAAATGCTAGAAAATAGAAACAAGATGGAGAAAACAAAGAAAAACAGCCCCAGCATTCTACTATCCAAATCCTACCCTGCTAACTTGTGGGTGTGTGTGGGTGTGTGTGGGTGTGCTCGCGCACACGTGCTTGGTTGTTTTTTCTATGCCTCAGGAGTTGTTTTTCTTTTTTTTTTTTTCTTAATTGCTAACTGGAATCTAACTGTATATATATTCATATGTCCTTCCCTTTCATGTTTACTTTCATCTTTCCCTCATGTTTCTAAAGAGGGATGCCGTTGAGGAAGTATGGTAGGGTGGTTGAGAAGGTTAACTGTCATAACGGGCAGATTTGGGGTCAAGTCTAGATTCTACCACTTACTGGCTGCGTGGCCCTGGAAAAGTTGTTGAAACTCCCCTAAATCTCAGGATACCAGTCATACCTCCTTCTCAGAATTGTTGCAAGGAATAAAGGAAATGATAGTAATACAGGATTGTGTATGATGTGAGTATTTGATGGGTGTTAGATGCTATCATTAGCACATCATCATTATTCTTCAAATAACCACAGAACATGCCACATCCAATGGCGGTGCCATTTTCCCAAATCATTATACAACTCCTTCCCCCGGGAATCGTGAGAATGATGTATTTTCCATCCAGCCGTCACTAGAAACTACCATCCCAAGTAGGCTTGGATGCATTCCAGAGCTTGCAGAGCAGGAGTATGGCTTACAGGATGTTGTGGGGTGTCACTCTGAATGGGGACTTGGGGAGTGCTCCAGAATGAAAGGAAGCTGGAACCCTCTACCTCAAACAAGTAGATGGCAATATTACATCCCAGAAAGGTATTTTCCCGTCAGTCTTTCACTGATTCATCCATTCGTTCACCAGCTATTAGGCACCTATTACATTCCAAGCCCTGTCCCAACCTTTGGGGACAGGAAGATAAAGAAGACAGGCTCCATACAGTCCAGGCTCACAGTCTGGCAGGGGAGGCAGACACACCAGTCAATAATTAGAACCCAATACGATGGGTGTGATGCCTGTGGTCTGTGCTACATATTATAGGAGAACAGAATGCAGCTTGCGGTGGGGCTGGGGTGGGGGGAGAAGACGTAGAAACAAGGACTGCTTCTTGGTAGAGGGGACACAGAGCAGTCCTGAAGGACATAACCAGGGCCCAAGGCACTCCAGAGTCAGCAGCTTGCACAAAGGCAGATGTGAGCTCCTGGGAGCGAGGCAATTCAGAAAACTATGGGTAAGAGTTGGGGCCACAGTGGCCAGTGTGAAGGGGTAGCGAGCAGGAGTAAGACTCAGATGTTGGCAGAGGGCTGGGCTGCTCCAAGACCTTAGGAGCCACACTAAGGGGCTTTGGGCTTCATCCCATACTTGCAGGGTCATGAGCCCAGATGCCACAAGGCTTAGGTAGGAAATTGGGAGGAGAGTGACCAGAGACTAAGAGACATTAAGGATGCTGGAGACTGGCCAACTGGAAAGCCCATGCCCCTTCTAAAGATGGCAACCACCACTCGGCTCCATCCAACCACTGCCCTGCGGGGATGTGGTTCCCAGAATTGCCAGTTTTATGTTTTTTTTTTTTCAGTTTTGCAAGAGAAGCCAGAAATCTGAACTTTTGCGTGGAATTTCCTGATTTTTAAATGTTGGCAAATAATTCAAAATGTTTTAAGAATGCTCAATGGACCAAACAAAACACGTCTTCTTGGATAGATTTCAGCCCGTGGATGGCCAGCTTTGCGCTCTGCTGCAGCGCTCCAGAAAACAGCAGGAAAGTGATGTGACTAGACATGTGCTTGAGAAAGGTCACGCTGGCTAGCAAGGGGGAAGGAATGGAGCAGAGGACATCAAGGCACGGAGACTGATAAGGAGACTGCTGCAAGAACCCAAAGAGGGAAGGGGACGGTGGCCCTCAAAGGTAATAGCAGTAGGACTAGAGAAATGTAGAAGAAGGACTCACCAGGATATGGTGGAAGGCTGGATGCTGGGGAAGAAGGGTCAGGATGAATCGAGAAAGACTTCTAGCTTGGGCTGCCTTGGGCTGATGGTGCCATTTGTTGTAATGGAAAAGAGAGGAAAAGGCAGAATGGGGCAGAAAGTAGGGAGACGATGAGGCCAATATCAGACATGTTGAAATTGATGCGTCTGCAGAACATCCAAGTGGAGATGTCTCCCGGGCAGCTGAGGGCAGCCTGGGAAACAGCGCGGTGGCAGAGAGTGTGGGCACTGGAGCCTGAAGACACAGGTTTTCAAATCCTGGCTCTTGTCACTTATCAACATCAAGGCCTTGGACAAGCCTCAGTATCTCTTGAATTCAGTTTCAACTCCTCTATAAAATGGGGATGCCACTACCTACTTCTCAAAGTTGTTGGGTAGATGAGATGACATAATTTAATGTTTATTTATTTTTGAGAGAGAGAGAGAGTGCAGATGTGGGAGGGGCAAAGAGAGAGAGGGAGAGAGAGGATCTGAAGCAGGCTCTGCATTGACAGCAGAGAGCCTGATGTGGGGCTCCAACTCACAAACCATGAGATTATGACCTGAGCTAAAGTCGGACACTCAACCGACTGAGACACCCAGGCTCCCCAGAGATGACATAATTTAAATCATGTTGTAGTGTGGTATCTGGGATTTTAAAAATGTTGACTTTTTAAATTATTATAATGAATCACAAACTCAGTGAAGAGGGTGGGGCTGAACATCCAGATATCGGCACACAAATGCAAGCAGAGTCATAGGGGCACGTGTAGACTAAGAAAGGAAGGCCAGAGGCAGAACACCAAGGAACACCATGGGGGTGGGAGATGGAGGGTAGAAGGGAGAAGGAATAAGATGGGGTGACTGAAGTCAGGCAGGTCTTCTGGGGGAGAAGCTCAGGCTTGCTATCAGAATAAGAGCCAGGCTCACAGCACACTGAAGTCAGAAGGCCCTTCAAGCACATCAAACTCATTCCTCCATTTTAGAGATGGAGACACTGAGGCTGGGAGATGGGAGGTGCCACCGTCAAAGTCAGAGCAGAGCACCAGGTTTTCAGATACTGCCAGGTTGCTCGGTGCTCAGTGTCCCTGTTGCCACTTGTCCAGACCTCCAACACACCAGTTATACCTTCTTTTTCCTGGTCTGTCTACCCAGACAGTCTAGACCAGAGTGCCTCCGGGTGGGGGACCTTGTCAGATTCGGTGTTCCTAGCATCTGGCACAGTGCTTAGTTTGTGAAAAGACACTGAGCTATGCACTTACTGTGTGCTGAATGAAGGGGAATCGGGCACCATGTTGTCCCCTGGCTGCTGGGGACATTAAGGGGAAGAGGGGGCCCAGAAGAGCAGCGGGGGCGTAGGCTCGTGCTCAGGCTCCTCAAGCCCTGAGCCATTTTCCCCAGATGTCCCTTCCCTCCAGTCTCTGCTTGGCTTCCCCTAAGTGGCATCTGTGCGGTAGTGACAGGTCACATGGGCCAGGTGCAGGAAAGGGATGGGAGGGGGCAGCCAAGAGGTCCTCAGCCTGGAGGCAGCTTAGCCACAGACCTGGGGAAAGCAGGGAGGCGGGAGCCCCTCTCCTCACTGTGCACCTCCCCTGCCCTGCAGTCCCTGCCCTATGCTATGGGGGAAAGGAACACACTCAGACACTACCAAGGGTCCATGCTCTCAATGCCCCTTGCCCAAACCCCCACTTTACTACTGTTCACTCTGTGTCGCCCTATCTGCCCCACCCTGGACCATCAGTTCTATGGATGAGGGGCTGTTTCTGAATCCCCCCCTTCCCTTCTAGCACCTGGTGCACATCAGGCACTCAAAAAATGATCAGCATGTGAGAGAATGAACAGCACAGACCTTCCAGAGAATCATCAAACCATAGAAAACCCTCTGGCTTGGCAATACTACTTTGAGGACAACCACCGAATGCCTAAAGAACCCAACAGACTTCCCTTATTTGCACAAAGATATTTACAGCTGCACCACCTATAATATGGAGGACCTGGAAACAAACCAAAGGGGGAGATAACCTCTGGCACCTCAATACCATCAACCGCCATTCAAATGACAACCACCAAATGATGACTGCCATTCAAATGACAATCAAACTATGAGCCTGTGTGGAAAAGTCCCTGGCTGGTAATGGCAAGTGTAAAAGGCAGAACACCAAACAATATACCAATGATGGAAAACAGAGCTTATTAAAACAAAGGGTTTGTCCATGAGAGACTCTTGAATACTGAAAACAAACTGAGGGCTGATGGGGAAGGGGGAGAGGGGATGGGGGGCGATGGGCATGGAGGAGGGCACTTGTGGGGATGAGCACTGGGTGTTATATGGAAACTAACTTGACAATAAACTGTAAAAGAAAAAAAGAAACAGACCCATAACCAGTGAAGAAATCGAATCAGTGATCAAAAATCTCCCAATGAAT